>VXBZ01004997.1:1303671-1728955 GCA_013399135.1 Heliornis fulica | reverse complement strand
CTCGCACTGGGGTTGTTACCCCTGAGGGGCGGCAGCGGGGGCTCTACGGCTGGCGCCGCCCCAGCCCCACGCACGAAGAGTTTGGACAAACTTGTGGGCGCTTTGCCGCCTAAAGACACGGCGGAAGAGCGGACCCGCGTCGGGTGTCGCTGAGGGCCTCTCCCTCCCTGTCCGCTGCTCCCTCCAGCCGGAGCCCGCCTCTCCCAAGGGCAGCCTGCTCTCCAGTGAGGTGGCCTTACCTTCGATGCCGCTGGCTACTTTCCCGCAGAAGGCACAACGTTCTGGCTCGGGAGCGCTCTGTGAAGGCCAGCCAGGCTCCCCAGGGGCATTCTCAAGCCCTGTGGTGTGACCTTGCCCTCTTGGGTGTCCGAGAGCGGAATTCCTCACAGGCCGGTGAGCTGAGGAGTTCATGAGGCTCGCCGGTCCTTCAGGCAAATGTCCACCAAAAGTACTTGTAATAAAAGCACAATTCATCCACTTCAGTAAATGTTTTGTCCTTTGCAGAAAACATAAACCGAACAATTTGACAGCACACACAGCTGGAGGTTAATTTTTCTTCATTTTCTTTATTGTTGCCTGATAGACTTGCACACATTCCAGCTGCAGGTGTCCTCTAAAAGCAGCTTTGGAAGAGCTTGTTCTTCCCTGCTTCCTTTCTGAACACTGTCTGACCCCGGTGTTTTAGGATGCCTCATCACAGGCCTTTCTTACTGCTTATCTGAGGCTTCTTGTGTGTCTTCAGCTCTATATTTTCCGTTTTTTTCCCATTCTCATATTTTATATTTCTGTAACAAGCTCGCATTAATTCACTTCATGGCATATGATTGAGTATAAATTCTTTAATGTACTTCTCACGTCTGCTTATTGTAGTAGTCAGGATAAATAGTACTTGGTGGGGTGGTTGGGTTTTTAACCATTGTGATTTAAAGATAAGACTTTACAATAAATGATATGGAGAAATAGGGGCCCGTCCTCATTTCTAATGGTGTGACAAGTTAATGGTATCGGTCTTACCAAGAATGCCTAAGTGTTTTGCTTATTCTACTTTGACTTAAACACCAGTTCTCTTTAATAGCAGCAATCTTTCTTTCTTGTAGCATTTAATAAATTTCAGAAAGAATAGAGACAAATTGAAGTTTAGTTTATATAAACCATAATATATGCCATTTGTGGAGAGAACGCAAAGAGCGTTTTAGTTAAGCTACAGATACTAACAATAGTTCAGTGCTGCAGAAACAGGCGGGATGGAAGCCATAATTCCTTAATGACTGCTTTATGTGACAATGGGTGAAACACTCTGTAAGTTCATAGCTAATGAGCTATAAACTCTGCATTTAGTTTTTCAGTAATAATGTTCTTTTTTCATTAGAAGAGCAACCTAACCTAGACTAGCTTCTGACTTGCCAAGAATATAAGCTTTAAACTTACTAAAAAAAAAAGACTGCTAGTAACTGCCAGAAATCCCCAGTAACAGGCTGTTGTGAATAGGTGGTTCCTTGTATCTATAAAGGACTCACAGTGAAGTCAGTGGGGGGTCATTGCAGAAACTGGACTTTATAGACAGGAGTCACTTACATGGGCGAAGGCATTCTCTTGAGTATTTGTAATTGTAGTTTGTGTGTAATCATCTTCCTCCAGTTTCCACTTCTACTGTGCATCATACAGGAAAAAAAAAAGTTTTTTCCCCCACCCAGGTACTGTGTCTTCATTAGAAACTTCTATCTTTATGTGAATTTACTGTTGAGTCACTGGTATAAAAATCTGAAAACCTACAAAGCTGTAAGCAAGACCCTGAGAATCTTTATTTACTGCCAACTTGTGCTTATACCAAGTGTAGGCTTTAACACTAGAGTAGTCTCAGTGTTTCTTGGTTGAAAGTCTGCAGTAGAAGTGTTTCACAGGAGATTTATGTCACTTGCATAATTACAGATCAAGGATTTACCGTTGGCACTGAAATGTCAGCATTGTGACAGCATTTTTTAACTCTGCAATTTCGTTTTACTCTGAAAATTTTAGGAGGGAATGTTTTTCTGGGCGAAGTTGATGAATTGTAACACTAGGTGGCACTTAAACACAGCTAACAAAGACTGAAGTCTTTCGACACACAAAAACAATCAAACACATTCTGTTCTAACATGCAGTTAATTATATCCTCAAAATGATGTCTTGGATTGATATTACTAAACAAACATGTATAAAATGTAATTACAGACAAGTGAAGTAAATACTGTAGGCTTATAATTGCAAGATATGTTTTTTGCTTGTAATATGCTACACACCTGTGCGCAGTTTATATAGCTAGTATTTTATTTTGTCATTTTAACCAACATTTAGAATGGCGTGATTTAGCTTTATGTGCTTTTATTTACTGGTACCAATTTTCCCCATATGTTAGTTTTTAAAAACTGGAATTTTTTATCTATTGGGATTTTAAAACATGAATATTTCAAAGGGAGAATAAGAAAGGAGTTTCTAATACAATAAACTTTTTAAATGCATGCATTTCAGTTTTGTTTTTTTTTTTTTTTTTTTTTCTGATTCCTTCGCTTTCCCTCTTCTTTCTTTACTTACTTTCTGGAGATGTATTTCTACTGCTAGAGTAGCTTAATATCCACTTGGAGGTCCAAAATCTATCTGTTCAGCAACATTTCTTAAGTGATACAACTGGTAAAATATTCCAGGCCTACGGGCCTCAGAGGCATGAAATCCCATCATAGCAGCTTCTGGCCATCACCTTGGCTTCTGGCAGTTTTCCCTATCGGCTGCAGGAACAATCAGCAGCATTTCAATCAACAACACAAACTCTGTGCGAGGCTTCTTTAAGTTATAAGAAGCTTAAAAGGCAAAGGCATGCAAGGAGATGTCCTCCCAGTGCAGGAGCAAGCTCATAAAGCATCAGAAATAGAAAAATTTGCTTCTGGTTACTTTTTCCCCCTCACATTCCAGTATTCAGGGAGCTGCTCTCAACTGTACTTACTGTTGGCAGGTCTCATACCATGCTCTGTCAGGGTTACAAATAGTTGGCTTTTCTGTGGTAATGCGTAGAGATGAAGCTCATAAATTGTAGGACAGCCCAGCAACACATTCCTGTATTTGCCTTTTATTAATTTACACTTTGTTGAAGAAAAATTGGTGATGCATTACTGCTTGGATAAATGAATGTGAACAATCTGTGTGTGCTTGTTAGAATTGCCCCCCAGCCACCAGGAGACCTATTTCAGGTGAAACAGAACCCAAAAAACAGACCGGGATGAGCTGAGCACCCATCAGCTGGTGCAAAAGTAGTTGGGTCAAGTTCAGAATGAGTTGAAGGACCTGTGTGAAGAACCGACAGCTGTGCGAGGTGGTGGAACTCCAGCTGGTTTGTGTGTCCTTGAAAGTGTGGTGTGAAACTGTGGATCAGGCCAGGCCAAACTGTCCAATGTCAAATAAAAAACTAATGGGTGTGGTAGAAGGACACGAGGAAAATACCTTATCTTTATACTTCAAGTAGAGATAAAAAACTGATAAATAGACAAAGCTAAGAAAATCAGTATTCAGCTGCAAAATATTTGTTTGCTTGTTTGTTGCTTTTAAGAAAGATCCTTTTAAGTTCTGGTAGTGGTAGATACAGCTGTAAAATATAAACTAGGCAGTTCTTGAGCCAGTTTACTGATACTCTCACTTAGTATTGTCAGGGTGCTTTCCTTCTGTAGTTTCTATGGCATGGCTTGTTTCTGAAGATTTCAAGAAAAGAGTTTGGCCCTTGAGTAATAACATTAAGCCTAAAAAATTAATAAAATTCTACAGGCCTCAACTGACTTTAACAGATGTACAGGTAGTAGAATGTTTTACAAGTAATTATAAAAAATATTTACTGTAATTAGCTTGAATCTAATTGCTTCTCAGCACGTTAGGATAGTAAATTACAGCTTTATTTCAGACAACTCCTGTAGTCTGTTTTCCCTAAACTGAACACAGGTAACCCAGTGAAATCAAACACTTGGAGAACCACCATCCGCGGTTCCTGTTTGAAGTATGTTGAATGAGGATGCTTAGCTTTGATCTTATAAGCAGCACTTCACTTACTCATGTAGACTGCCTCTTCCTTCCCTTGCACACTGAGAATCCACTCCTGAGAGCAACAGTAGGATGCATGTGAACACAGGGCACAGAAACACACCTTTTGTCTCTTGAGTCACGTCAGATGACTTATACATGAGAAGGCTGATTGTCCTAATCCATGCCGAGAGAGAGAGGCTGTCCTTGGCAGTGATGTGAGGCCTTCAGAGTGGCTCAGGAGGGACAGACATATCTTTCTGTATGGGCTATGTGGGGAGCTGAGAAACTGGCTTCCTTGGATTTGGTGCTTATAGTTATGCACCTGATCAGGGTCTGATCATCCCCCTGTCTGCTTTTTCTTGGAGATGATTATGATAGACACCATCTTTGGTTTTAGTCCATTTGCACTGGATATACAATCAGCCAATAACTTTTATCCACTGTAAGTAATGCTATTGCCATCTGGTCTTACATTAAAATTGTCCTATTCTGTAATGATGATACATCTACAGAAGCAAAAAGTACTTTGAATTTTAATATGTGCATTTATGTGACTGTCAAGATGCCTGATATTAATAGCTTGACTTTTACTGTAAGCAGAGGTACAAGAAATAACACCACCTTCACAGTTCTGGCACGGTTTCCTTATGAGCTAAATTCTCAGCCCATAGTTTCTGTCTCAGGTTTTTGACATACAATCCTGAGCAGGAGTGTTCTATTTTTTAGTTCAGTTTAGATTTTGAATGCTTTTATTATGAGTTTCTTCAATTCCTGTGAGAAATTAGAGAGGCAACAATGCTTCTCTTATTGCATAACTCCAACATTTATTGACAATAAAAATAACTGAACTTGCACAAGAAGCCAATTTCTAATAAACCCTTTTACTAGGTTGTTGTTATGAAGGTTGAGCTATTCATTTTTTGTACAAAAACCCCACTCTTTTTAAAGAAAGGTCAGTCAATCTTTTTAGAAAGATTTAATAAACGACTTTTCCCTCCTTACCAAATATAGTCTTTTGTTGAATTGTTTCAGTTCCTATTAAAGTTTCCCAAAAATGTGCCTTCTATTATATTTCTTCTAATAGGTTTCTCAGCCTTATAACTATAATAAATTTGTCAGTCTAGCTTCACTGAACACTGGTCTTGAAAATCCTACCACAACAGATTATAAATATAACCATTTCTAAACCCTTTCAAGAAGTTTTACCCTTTCTTTCAGCACATTTTATGTACTCAGCAATTCAGTGAAAATAACCTTTCAGAGTCATTCTTTAAACTCTCTTTCTTGGTGATAGCACAGTTGAGTCATTTGATCAGTCAGTCAGAAAACCCGAGTTCTGGTCCCATTTCTGCCAGGGTGGATTCAGAGTCTGAACCAACAGGCCCAAAGCCAATGTTTCCTTAAGTGTTCAATCAAAGGAAATGACAGATGACTTGTACAGGGCCTGAGTTTTCATAGTAGCTGTGTGCTCAGAACTACAATTTTAAATAATGTTCAGCTGAGCCCTTAGCACTGCTAAAAAAATAAATAAGTCTAATGCCAGTTTGTTAGATGACCAGAAATAAGACCCTCAAAAGTAGCCTTTGTAGCAGACTTTGAGAGAGATGCAATATCTCTTTTTTTTCTTCTTTTTCCTAATCTCTTTCCTCTTTTTTTTTTTTTTTTTTACTTCTGTGAAATCTGGTTGCTTGCTTTGTTGTTTTTTTTTTTGTTTGTTTGCTTGTTTGTTTTGTTTGTTTGTTTGTTTTTTCTTTGTTGTTGTTGTTGTTTTTTAAGAGAGAAGTTACATTTTTTTTAGAAACACAAAATACTGTTTTGATAAACAGTTCTCTTCAGGACATGTTTTAAACTTGGAATGAATGAATGTAAACAGAATGTAACAAAACCTTTAGAACATTAATAACCGCACTAAAAGCAGAGAAGAAAGCAGCATGCTCACATAAATCCAGGAAAAGCAAACAGAATCTAAATATCTCAACCCCTGTGTCATAAAATGTATCAACTTTGCTTTATAACACTGTGTAAAGAATAAATAGCAACGCATTATATTTACTTTGTATGGATGAATGGGAAGCAGAGAGAAGCAAGGGTTATTATCTAAGTAGTATAACAGCTTAATTAATGAATACTTCCAAGGGACACAAATAATCTACACTGATCCCAATTTAAGCACATACTCTATCCTTCAATTTACACCCCCTTCTCAGGTTTACCTCAAGTCAGCAAATGGCAGAAAAGATGGACTACTTCTCCTGTTGTTCCTTTTGAGGGAATTCTTCAGTGGAGCTCCTTGAAGCCAGTTAGGGGTCATTCTGTGTGATGGTTACGGTGTGTTTCTGGTCACCCAAGTTCAAGAAAAATGAAGTATGGAAAAAGGTTTTAGGATAATCAAGATAGTGGAGCAAGCTTTTTTTTTTTTTTTTGTGAGAAGGGATTAAAATGTTTGGCTTATTTATCAGAATAAATCCAGGAAGAGTATCTGATTGTTTTCTACTAATACGTGAGTGGTGTTCATGAGAGGAAGAAAGCTTTTTAAGCAAAAATAGAACCGGTGAAAGGACAAATGGATGTATTGAATGAACCTCTTAAACAGAGAAGTTTGAGGAAATTGCTTAAGCGTCAGACAAGTGAATTTTTTAGGACAGCATCCCAGAAAGAACAGAGGCAAGGAGAACAAGAAAACAAATTCATTTTACCACAAACCTTCATCAGTGTGTGACTGGGAGCCTGCGAGATGGGTTTCTGCGTGACCTTCAGAGGGAAGCCTGGCTTGCAGAGCCTTTTCGGCGGCAAGCCTTTCGCAGCATCTACATTCTGCTGAGCAGTGCTGGTGGAATTCCAGAGCCACATCACCAGTGTCAATATTGTAATCAGCTGCTAGTCGTCTTTGAGAGAAAAATCGGAAATTAAAGCTCCATGTCACCTGCTAAGCTTTGCCTCTGGCTATGAGCAGTATTGCAGAGGGAAAATCGGCAATAAGCCACATAATGCAGAGCTTGGCTTTGCTTGTCAAGCCATTCTGCTGGAGTTACACCATGGTAGGCGTGTGGAGTGCTGCTACATCGTTCAGGCATTGGAAGGAGATTGTTCTAAACAAAATATCTCCCCGTTGCGAAGATCTTTCTCTCAGCGTATGCTTCCTAATGTAAACTTCTATTTGCTGTGATCTTACCATGAGCTTTATATGACAAAAGTCCTACATGACATTGTTTGTAGTTGGCTGTTTGTCTGAACCTGGGAAATTGTAGCCTAAGGCACAGAAAAGCAGGTGAATTTAAATTTTAGCTTTCAAGTTGGTTTTCAAATACTGTCAGTTTAAAATATCGAAATAACCGCAAGTTTTAACAGCATCCCAGATTTTTCTTGCCCACTTGGCTGCCTTTGACTTCACTGAGCAGGGCTCTATTTGTGATCAGAGTTATGGACTGCAATATGGAGTCTGGGTTTTAAAATAACTGGGTAAAAATGTCAGTGCTGCCATTCCCGTGAAAAGGGTCAATGCTTGGCTTTCTGTCATGTTTCAGCTTAGCAATAATGTAGTAAAGGAGATTTTCTTGGGAGAGATGAAGCAGTAAGTTCAGTAAGAAATATGAGAAAAGAAATACATTCGAAGGAATGAGAAAATTACTTTCCTTAGGGAGTATCATTTATTTTCTTCATTAAACCATATCACAGAATGATATCAGTTGATAGCTCTTCACTTTCTGAAAATGGACATTACTGTGGCAGAAGCTGTAGTTACAGCAGTTTATAACAGTTTTTTTTAAGAGCACATTTTTCTAATTAAATGAGGCTTATGTTGTGCTCTGTTGTACACACAGCTGTGCATGCACTCATGCCTGCACGTCTCTCTTTTTTCAGTGATCTTTCAAGTTGACCAATTGCAGCCAAATTCAACACCAACTTACTAGTGCCCAAAACATTGACGTTCTAAAAGTTTTGTGAAAATAGATGGCTATTTAGAGGAAAAGAAAGGCTGTAAGGAGAGCTTACCACTTGCTAGATGTCAGAGGGTCCATGTAGGATTTTTTCCTACCAACTCAAATCCACAGGAAACCAGACTCCTTGGTTCTGTTATTCATTGTGCTGCTTATCTACTTACTATTTTTCTGTATTTAAAGCAAGTGAAATGAAACCAGTTTATATAAGCAATCAAGTGATCTGTTGCTAAAATATGGACTGCTGTATAAATCAAGCCGTTAGCGAGGTGCCCTAAATTTCCTGTCTGGAATGGCTCTGTGTAATTGGCTAATCTCTCAAAATAATTTGTGATACCTTTTTACACATTGTGCCAACTGGAATAATCAAACAGGGCTGATTAAAATTATGTTTCCCCAGTTCTATTTAAAAAATGTAGTTCATAACTTTTATATACTTTGAATTGGCTGTTGCAGACTCTGTGAAGGGACTTTTGTCTCTGCACTAGAAGACACATAGCCAAACAAATGGTTATTAGTTTCTGTTCATCTGTGTGAGACTGTGGGTATAATCTGTGGGAAACTTCATAAAAGCATTGTGGGGGTCCACAGCAAGCTGAAGGTAGCAAGGTACATCCTCTCAAAGTGCTGAAGGTACCTCACAAAAATGCAATCTCTGGCAGTAAC
Source organism: Heliornis fulica (assembly GCA_013399135.1). NCBI lineage: Eukaryota > Metazoa > Chordata > Aves > Gruiformes > Heliornithidae > Heliornis > Heliornis fulica. The sequence goes on along the minus strand of VXBZ01004997.1, from coordinate 1,720,310 downwards.
GGATAATTTTTATATTTATCAAGCACTTTTGGAGATTAGAGGAGTCATTTCTGTGCTGCTCTCTTGCTGTAGATATAGCACAGAATTAGGAGTAACATTCATTTAAAATTAGAGACCATTGAGAAAAAGAAAGTATAGGAATTCAGCCTGAAATGGAACTGTTTATAAAGAGTCTGTTAATTTGGGTCAGAATAGTTGTAATTTTACAAATCAGGAACCATTCAGTCTTTTTAGAGAGGCACTATGAGAGATAACCAAAGTGGATCATTAAAGAGCAATTTTAAAGGACTTCAGTTCTACGCCATCACCTTTGACTCTTTAGCTAACTGCTCTTTTCCACGTGCCTTCAGCCTTTGCCAGTGGGGTAGTAGGAGTGGAGAAGAGCATGTACACCAAACCCAATACCCACTGCCTGTGCTGACCAGAAGCTGTAGCTGGGGGGGATCCATCTCGTCATTCCCTCTCACACTAGTATCTTGGTGTGTCTTAATGGCAATGTAATTGCTCTTGATCTTCATCCTTTCTTTTTTTTTTGTGTGTGTGTGTTCTGCATAATACCCAAACCAAGGGAAACCTTGAAGGCTTGCAGCCACCAGTACAAGGTACAGCAGGAGGTACTTGGGACTGTGGCTTGAGCAGCCTCTGGCCAGGCAATCCCTGTTCCTTCATGGGGGACTGGGTGTGTGACTCCAGACTGTGTGGCAGTGTCAGGAGCAGCTCTTACCATGCACTTGAACCAGCTACCACTGCAGAATTTGCTCCTCTCAGCTAAGACAGCATTAATTGCTAGAGTTTAGAATAGACCATAAAGGAAATACATCTAAGGATGTGCTCTCCACCTTGCTTTGACCCCCCCCTCCCAGTTCTCCCAATCTGAGGTGCTTTTACTGCAGGTCCTAAATAATGCTCCTGTCTCAGCCTGATAAGCAACTTGATAAGGAATTATCTTCTCAAGAAAGAAAAACTTGTGTGTTCGCAAAGCCCACACAAGTTCTGAGGAAAAAGGAGGTTCTCCTTTCCCCTGTAGTTTATTGAGAGTTTTTTGGTTCATTTGGTCTCGTTTCATATGGCTTGCCAAGACTGTGAGGAAATAGAGCCCTTGGAACGCTGGGAAGTTATGGTAACATATGTCTCCCATTTTCATCAGCTTCCTGCTGGAGTCTGTGTTTCCATTTCATTCACTAGCATATGGAAAATCAATTGGGTTAGTTTTAGAAAATTACTCAGCGTGATATGGGGGTGAGGAAGAAGAGGGACAGTGAAAGATCTCATTAGCCATGAGACAGATTTGCAATAAATGTTGCTTGTGAAAATTATTTGTTTACTTTGAGTAGAAATTCTAAAAGGCAGATTAGATTACTAGCTACTTTCTAGGCCAAAAGACATGCTTGAAAACCAGATTAATCTCAGTGGAAACACTAAGTTAGAAATGGCATCATTCTTTTTAAACTGTCAAAATGTTCTGCAAAGCCCCATTTGTAGTTATGGAAAAACAAAGCACACATCATAGAAGTGATTTAGAAAGAACCATCCGTTCGCAGTCAGGATGCAGGATTCAGATCTATTTACCATGACACCATTGATGTTCCAGACAGATCTTCCCAACATAACACAGGCAGAAAGATCTGTATAGCTGAGAGTATAGGGATATTCATACTGTATCATGTTTTTAAGAAGGGACAACAGAGGATTTCCAGGTAAAGTGGTAAAGAGCACAGACAGTAATTCTTAGCAGGCTCTGACAGTGTAGACCAGGCACATTCAGAACCAGAGCTTGTCTCTACATCTTCATGGTTACTCCTCAGTTTAAACTCATTTGCACAAATGTCTGAGGAAGGTAAGGAGCACCATACATAAATAAAGAGCAAACCTGTCTCTTTATTATGCATCCACACTGCTAGTGATGATGCACGCTGGTCCACAGCTAAGGTCCCAGGGTACTACTGCAACAGAATAATTACTATTCATCATAAATAACTTTGTCAGAAGACTGAAATAGATGCGCCTAAAACTGCTCAGGAAAATATGCAGTAATGCTGAAAGCCAAGAGATTTAGTAATAAGGTGACAGTAAGATCTTGGCTCCACTAAAGTAAAAATGAACTTTGCCACAGACTTCAGTAAAGCCAGTTTTTTTCCTTGAGAGTCTGCTGATCATCCTGGATGTCCTGAGAGCATCTCCTGCCTGAAGGGGCTCCAAGGAAAGGTGTGCTGCCATGAATTCACAGACATGGATTTTAACAAGTCTGTGTGCACCATGAATGGCTGTGCTACTCTATTTGTGAACAACCTTCTCTCTCCAGCTGTACCTTCAGGCACCAGGCAGAACTCCTGTGAAAGGAGGATTGAAGGTACCAGCTCATGGAGAGCAGAAATGTCCATTGCAGTGGTTCACCACTGCACTCAGACCCACAAACCTGCATAGTGCTCTGCTGACTTTGAACACTGTCGTCAAACTCTTGGTCTTGTTCCCAAACCTGTCTATACCAACACAATGGCAAGAGCCAAGCTTCTGCTACAGGCATGAGTTGCTGCCTGGGGAACTGTAGTACACAGATTATTGATGGCCACTTTCTAGAAAGAAGTGGAGCCTTCCAGAATATCAACACCGCGTGATAACATCTAGACAAGAAATGCCTAATGAAGCTGGGATTAGCTGCACAGAGAAACTTCTTAGTGCTGGACTACTGCCTGTTTGCGCTGTAATGTGTCACAGTCCATACTACAACCTTATAATGAGGTTAGTTTATAAATTTTTAATAGATAATATGAGCACCTAACAGATAAGAATAAGATGGGTTACAAGCTCATCAGCAGATAATGGTGTATTGCAGTAATAATCAACCTGCTGAACTCTGTAATCACCTATAACAATGGAGACCTATTTGTGGAAATATCTATTAATTCTTGCTAACTATTATAAAAGGAAGTTTAATGTAAAACATGGCAGTAATGGGCTTATAATATGAGATCACTTTTTAGCACTATTTTTTCTTTCAGCACTTGCTTGACAAGTTTGTCCTGTAAATAGGAAAAGTGTCAGCTAGAACTCAGGTGTGAGGAAAGGGAAAAATGTATCTTTCTTTTGCCATAGAATTGTTAAGAAGCTCAGGTTCTGAGCTGGATAGAGGTAGTAATGGCTTCACAGAGTGGTTTGGTACAGCAGTGCATAGGACAGCTGTGCAAGTAAACTGAGTTACGTGAAATGACATCCTCTGGAAGTCACCCCCCCAACAGCTATACCATACCAATCAAATCACTTCTGTGAAACTGTGGATGGGCACCTAAACGGGACCATGGCCTCCTGTGACAACCAGGTACCTCATACCCACCTTGGATCTCAGGTTCACTTGGATATCTGAGAAAGGCTTTGGTGTTTGTGTTCTTAATACAAGAATCATAGTTGTAAGAAGGCTAAAATCCCACGCTTGTTACTGTCTGAATTCCCTCAAGTCTGGGACTCAATGTTTTTAGGAAAGCAGGATAGAAGCTGTAAGAGTTGTAATGACATGGCGAGAAACCAACCATCATCTGTTTTACAGAAGTTGAAAATTAATTTTTGAAATCCAGCAAGAAGTTAAGATTAAATTAAAATACCTGGAATTATTTTACCTGGAGATCTGCTGTCATTCAGTTCAGGAAGACTATGGATGTCTCCAGTGCTATGGAGGTGCCACCCTGGAGATGCTACAGATTTAGTGCTGCTATTTTCCTAACCCAGCTTGGGGGAGCTGACTACATAATTTTATATATATATATATTCTCATTTCCTGTGAGAAACTGAACTGCAAGGATGCAGCTCTCTCTGCACTGTGGCTGGGGACATGTAGCAGTGTGGATGCAGCCTACCTAACTGTAGGTGTTTCTTCCTATCACTTTGCAAAATCACCGGAAACTGATATCAACAAAGGAATGGATAGGAAGGATTTTGAATAAATTGGCCTATCTTCCAATGTTATAGCAGTAGATAAAATTAAATGGAAAAAAAACCCTAACCTGCAAAAACCAGAACAAACCCCTTCCTCCAAGCAATAGCATTTTGAGTCATTATACTGGGAATAACATGCAACAATAGGATTATGATGACTGCAAATGTACCATATTGAAATAAAATTAGTTTAAAAGGCAGGAACAATATCATCATCAGGTAGCTTTCTTGCAAGGTGGAAAAATAGCTTTAATAACTTTATTGTTGGAACTGGTCTAAAATAATATAAAGGCTCTCCCCTCCCCCGGTACAACAGTGATTGTGTTAAAAGTAAGACCTCTGGGTGTAGAGGGCTCTTTCAGTGTTCCCAGCCTATGAAAAACAAGGACTATGGCATGCAGCTGAAAATCAGCAATACAGAGTGTTGAAATCTCATTTGGAGATGGGTGTATTTCAGAGTACAGACCCAAACAGGAATATTCATTATATGGAAAGTTAATGCATCATGCTGCCTAGGAAGGATGCTGAGAGGAAAATCAATAAAAATTGAAATTTCTATAAGTGCAGGCAGGATGTGGAATAAAAGCTCCAAAGGCAGGGAATCCATTTGCCAAAGTTAATATTACCTTTTTGGGACATGCTTTTTGGACTAGTGAGAAGGAAATAACATAATGGGGCTTTGCTCTCTGTTTTGGAAAGGGACCTCTCTATAGCCTGAGGAAGAAAAGAGGGCGAGAGATGATTGAGGAAGAACGTTTGGGCAAGGTTTATTGTGTGCTCAGGAAGACACCAGCCCTGTGCAGGGCTTTGACCAACCTGGTCTAGTGGGAGGTGTCCTTGCCCGTAGCAGGGGCTTGGAACAAGATGATCTCTAAGGTCCCTTCCAACCCAAAGCATTCTATGATTCTGTGATTACTGAGGCTGTGATTAAGAGTTTGTTAATAAGAAATACCTGGTCAGAGCACCCCAAGTGGTGGGGTTTATACCAGTTGATGAGAGACCAGACTTTCCTCACCTGGTGTAAAGCCTATGGGGAAGCAGATTCCTCAGAGCAATTTTTTGAATTAACTGGAAACCATGAGGAGGGCACTGGACTGGGTCAACACTTTATGCTGTGTGACTTAGTCATCATTTGCAAAATTAGCTTTATCATATTGTGGAACAGGGGTATCCTCCAGGGTGCATGCAGCAGCAGGTGCAATCTGAAAGGAAAAAGGGCATAAAAAGTGGGGGCAGTGGGGGAGACACTACCATTATTCCTTATTTGAAAACTTTGGTGTAATTCCAACAACTTTATGTGATTTATATTAAATCACCGTGTTCTTTTTGCTTGCAATTTTGAAGCTTATTATTTTTCTTTTTGACATACCTTTTAAATGACAAACTTCAACTTAATACTTTTTTTTTTTTGACAGTTACATACTTGATCTTCCCAGTTCCTGCGGATACCAGCACAACAACCTGTTTTGGAAGCTATTAGAGCTGATGAATCAGAGACCAGTCATTGATCTTTGCTGGGGACTGGAAGGTGCTGAACCCTGGCTGGTTGGGCAGCCATCACTCAAGCTGTGGAATTAGGAAGAAAATTTTGGCAGGTAGAGAAAACTGTATGGTGACAAGACTCTGCTCATCTGACCAGGTCCGGTTGAATCAGTTTTTCTTCCTATGCACTCATAAAATGTTCTCTCAGTTCACTGGGTGACCGTGATAAAGATACAATGGCATGAGAGCTGGCTATGGCATTCTGCAGGTGTGGAACTGTTATGATGCAAGAAAGATACAGGACATTTTTTTTAGCACATGTAAATTGTAAACACAAATAATGAGATAAACAAATGTAGAACTCCTTAAGCTGATACCCTGCGTGAAACCAGTTAGGTACGTTTGTGGCACGCCTCATTCTTAACACAGTAGACATGAGATATGTGAATCTTTCAGATGAATAAAACCCTGCCTAATGCAAATGTACTTGTGATGACAGAGAACAAGGATTGAGAAGAATATAAGCGTTTTGTTACATAGTGGCATTATCAATGAGTGCAGTCATCTTGACTTCATAAGAGCCTTCTACAGATTTCAGGAGCTACATCATTGCTAAGGGGTCAAAATAATTTCTGAAGTGCATACAGGATATATAACCTCATAGTAGACAAGCCACCTGCATCCTTTTTATTTCAGAGAAAGAAAATAGGCAAAAAAAAAAGACAGCAAAGATTTACTTATGGCCAATTTCACAGCCTGCAATCAATTTACAGGTCATGCCGAGACTTTCAGGCAAAAGCATAGCATATGTCTAACAGGCTCAAAGTAAGAGGCTATCTAGAAAATTGGATTTAAGTAATAAGGAAGCTTATTTAAAGCACTAAAATTCAGAAAGCAGAGTGAAACTGAGTGAACTTTCAAGAGTTTTCACTGTTTTTTTTTTTTCCCCACTAATGGTGTTTTTCAGCCTGAAAGCTAATATTAAGCAAAACTATGGACATTCTTTGCTAGTTGCAAAGCATGATGACCTTTCTATTCCTAAGTAAATAAACTGTTAAATAGCTTAACCCCTTTATTTTGTGTCACCTATTTTTATACCGCTTGCCATAGCACAGCTACAGTAACCAACAGCTTGTTTAGGTCACAATCACACTCACGGCACTCGAACACACTGGGTGTTCTGCAGTCTGATGTTCTCTACTGTGACAGTTTGGCTGGGGAAGGGTTAATTTTCTTCACATCTGGGATATCTGATCCCAAGGACCAAAGGGATATCCCAAACCATATGACGTCATGCTCACATACGAAGCTGGGAGAAGAAGAAGCAAGATGGGGATGTTTGGAGTTGGCCTTCCCAAGTTACCAGTAATGTGTGATGAAGCTCTGCTGTCCTGGGAATGGCTGAATAACTTGGCTGCCATGGGAAGTGGGGAAGGAATTCCTTGTCTTGCTTTGCTTGTGTGCATGGCTTTTGCTTTACCTGCGAAAGGGCCACAAGTTCTCAGCCTGTGAGTTTTCTGATTCTCTCCCTGATGAGAGGGGTGGAGAGGGATGTGCAAGACACTGCATTGGGTTTAGCTGCCATGACACCTACAAATGTCAATTCACAATGTCATGAATGAAATTATATTTAATTTAAATGACATTAAACAGTATTTTAAATTAAAACTACAACTTAGAATCAGAATGTTCATCTGATGATCAGGCACAGAGTTTGTCCAACAGTTCTGACACTGAGCCAATACTGTTAAAGACAATGCTCTGAGCCTGTTAGGAAAAATTCCTGGAGAGTGAGGCTGTGTGGTGCTGATGGTCCCAGCAGACTGCATGTAACAAAGGCCTCAATTTATTGTTTTTCTATGGTTTTCTATTCTTCTTGATCATCTGCTGATAAAACCCAATAAGCACCGTGTTACAGAGAATTACTCATTTATCTACTACATGCAGGACACCCCCATTCCATCCCTCTTGTGCATCATGTAGGAACCTCTTTGCAGAGAGAAAACAGCCAGGCTTTCTTTCAAAGATCATAATTTTCCTCCCATGCATTGGCTGAGAGAATGCTAAAGATCTCATTTTATCCTGTAATCAAGCTCATCAGCCCTCCCCATGCTTTTCCTTCTCAGCAAGGAACTGGAGTGCAGCCTTCCTGTCTTGCAGAAAGAAGAGGCACACAGCACTTCGTATTGCTAGTGCTGAGCTTCAGAGCTTGCTGTTCTGTGTGCTAAATGGGTACTACCTCCCTCCCTTAAGGCTCAGTCTACAAAGTTCATGGTGACTGCCATTGGCAGCAGTATTTCCCGCCTCACTAAAGCTCTGTGTGAAGGAAACACCTCAACCAAAGGATGAGAACACGCTCTCTGCCCTAAGTGACTGTGGGGCACACCGATTTCTTACTCTAGCAGACTATCGAGTCTTGGTCTGTCCCATGCATCCTACTGATTACCCAGGGTGAGGTTAGTGTAAAACAGTTGAAGATGGACTGTTCTGACGTTACTGCTGTTTCCACCCATGTAGTTGCTGGTGCTGCCACATGTTCCACAGCAGCACACGGAGCCATGCAGGCAGTTGTGTGATGGGTGGTGCAGGGAGGGACTGTGGGTCTGTGAGATGTGTGGCCAAGAAGACACCATTTCTCTATTAGGAGTGAAAATATCTTTTAAGACTCTGTACTTACAGTGCCTGGGTTTTATTTGGCAGTTCCCTTTGTTGCCTTAGTGTCTCATTCTCTAAGGGCTCGCTCGTGAGGGCTAACAGGACACCAGCTAGTGAGACCACACATTACCTTCTGTCTGTATATGTATGGTACGTACCTATGACCAGAGCAGAAATACATCTTATGGAGTAGGACCAGAAGTAGCCATCAGCTGTCTCAAACCCATCCTAGGCCAGATCTGCATGTCGGAAAAAACCTCAGTGATCTGCTCACTCCTGGCTGCAGGCATCATCCTCTGATGGACGCAGAGAAAGCTGGGACCCAGAGAGTCTAAATGGTGCAGAAAAACATCTATGTTACATAGGAGTCTGCAGGCCCTCATCTTTCAGACAGGGCATCATTTTAAATCATAAAAAACCAGCAAAACAGCTGGTGGAGGATTGTGCCACATTCCCTTCTATCAAACCTTGGGCTTCCAGCCAATTATGCCATCCTTCCAAGACAAAACACATATACCTTCTGGTTTTCTTCTGATGTTGACTCAGAAACGCCCTCTTTCAGCAGCTCATTAGAATAAAGGAACAAAGCATTTATGATTAGATCTTGTGCAAGAATATCCTGTGGTACGGGACATAAGACCAACATGGTTTGAGTTTGGGAGCGACAGAAATTATGAGCCACACAGAAAGCATGGTTCATGGGCACAAAGAAAAAGGAAATACTAGAAACTGCTCCCATAAGAGACATGGAACTGAAAGGCAGAATCTTTTCGAGATTCAAAACCATAACATAAAACCCCAGCAAAGCAGACATCAACTCCTAAACAAGGATTTCAAGACATAAGGAAGATAACAACTTTAGAAAAGAAAAGTGAGCCCAGTGACTGTCAGATTAATTGAACGCAGTGTCAGGAAAGATTGCTTTGTGAAATGTTGCTTCTTAAAGCATCACAAAGTCAGAAAGACATCAAAAACATTGATTGGCAGCAAAGGGGAAACAGAAACCACAAGTGATCAATAAGGCAGCTGCCAGGAGGTGGGGGTGACACGTCAGTGCATGAAGCACTTCGTGGAGCTTGAAGTGGCTAAGTAATAGGACTGGGACCAAACCATTGATCAAAATTATTTTTATGTTGCAGAAGGTCTTGAAAGTACACCTTCTGGCATTTGAATCCATTTAATAAAAACGCTGCTATTATTTGTGCCTGCTTAGGATGACTGCTCACAGCCTCTGGAAGCCTTAAAGGCTAAAGTCATTAGCTATTTATTACAGGAGAAGTTGGGATCTCCTGACACCACCAATTAATTCAGGCATATTGTTAGAAGTGGGAAGTGCTGGTAAATCATATCTTTGTTGCCAAAGTACTAATGAACTACTTGGTACATGTTTCACTGGATACAGGTCCCAGCCAGGCCTCTGTCCCAGCACTAGCACAAGAATCTGAGCACTTTCTCCCAGGCTTTGCCTTTTCTTGCTCCTCCCCCTGCCCCCGACTCCCACCGTTGTTGCTCACCCAGATGGCTCAGGAGGACCTGGGACTCCAACACTGTACTGCCAGAAGATGTGCAGGGCAGGGGGCTGCTGCTGAGCCTGGCTCAAGGGGATGGCACCCTGCAGCCGCAGCATGCTCTGCCCCGTGTGCCATGTGTGCATGCGGTGGTCTGGTTAGCAGCGGGGTGGGGGCTTGGCCTCAGAGCTGCTGCCATGCAGCAGCTAAGACCACCATGAGGGTGGTCTTAGTATTTCTGGGGCTGCCTTGGGCTGTCCTGCTTTCTGCCACAGGCAAGTTCTTCTTACATTGCTGTCCCAGGAGATCACAGAGCCACAGAAGAGAATCACAGAATCATTCAGGTTGAAGAAGACCTTTAAGATCATCTAGTCCAGTGGTTAACCTGACACTGCCAAGTCCACCATTAAACCATGTTCCTAAGCATGACATCTACAAGTCTTCTAAATCTCTCCAGGGATGGTGACTCCACCACTTCCCTGGGCAGCCATTCCAATGCTTGACAACCCTTTTAGTGAAGATATTTTTCCTAATATCCTATCTAGAAGATGGATAGTTCCCACTGCCCAGACCCTGCCTTCCATATGGCTGTTCAAGCTCTGTATCTTGCTGTATCTACCAAAGACACGGGAAGAAGATGACACCCTTCCCTCAGGAGTGGTATTTTAAATATGAGGAAACAAACTCTGCAGCCTCTCCACTCCCAGGCTGTCCTCCCCAGCATTTCACTAGGCACCATCCCAGTTCATCCTGTCATTACTCAGAGGATTTCCAGATCATTGATCATTCCTGTTGCTCTCCTTTTGCCTGTTCTCAGTGGGGTTTCATTTTTTCCCTGCATGGTTCTCCCTCCCTTCAAGATGGAGTAGGATGGAAGGGTTTCCTTACCTGGTGGTAGGGTAGACCTGCCAGGTCTGCCTTTGCCATTCTCTTGCAGCAGGTGGGTTGACTCGTGCTCAGCTTGCCAGCAGGTCCATCTTTCAGGCTCTCCCCAGATGAGGGATATTTAAGCCACATGTCTCCATACTGTTGTCCCGAAGTGCTCTGTACTCACCTTCCTGTGCATGCAGGGGCTGCCATCCTCTCCAGGAAGGTTGTGCAGCCAAGCTGGGCAGAGCACCCTTCCCTGAGTGCCAGCCCCAGCTGCCTGCCCTGGCCATGCAGAGGGCATGGGGCTCTTCTTGCTGCTGCAGCATCCCCCATTGCTAGCCTGGCAGGCAGGGTAGCAGCTCCCTGTCCTCCCATGATCCCACACAGACCAGCAAGACAGTGGGATGCAGCCAGTACTGGTCTATCAACAGGATGCAATGAGAGGGCTGGAGGAGGGGTGCTACAGCCAGGGGCTTTGCAGGGGCCAGCAGACTGTGCTGCTGGCACCGCAGTGTCACACCAATCATGGTCCCTGACTAGTGTCCCAGGCTCCCAATCAACCTGGGAGTCGAGGAACCTCCCAAACTTTCTCCCAGTCAACCAAAATACAGACCTTACAGGTAGGAAAGCAGCAACACACCAGGAGGCAGATCGATAGTGTGGTCCTTCCAACCAGCAATTGTACATCAAGAAGCAATTCCAACTGCTGCCATCGTTTGTCCATGGTGGGTACTTACTACTCTGGAGCTGCATGCTGACTTGTTTCACCCCACCCCAGCAGCTGCAGGCAGATGTGCCTCCACAGCTCACTGCTGGCTGTGGATCTGAACACAAGGCATCCACAAACCTGAGCAGTTTTCCACCCAGAACAATGACAAAGTAACACAAGAACTCAGCATAGAATCAGCACGGGAGGTGACACAACACCGAGCACTGATGGTGCAACGTGTGCCCGTGTCAGTGACAGCACTTGGCTTGGGTGCAGCTGGGGGGCAAGGAGGAATTTCTGACGATTTATCTCCAAGATTTGGAGCATCCATCCCTCCCTCCCAGTCTGCCTGAGGTGGGAATGAATACTTCTGCTTTTTCTGTGGCAGCTCCAAGGTTGAGCTCATCATGTGGCAGCAGCTTGGTGGAAGCCTTGCTGTCTCTCCAGGCAGACATCCATGGATGAAACCAGAATCCAACCTAAGGAAGGGTCTGGGCATGAGCGGTGGGGAGAGGGATGGGGGTTACCAGCAGCTCTGAGACCCTGCGGAGAGGAACGGCGATCTCCGCTGTCAAGCGACTGAGGGACAGGTCCCATCTGAGTTCTGCTTGGAAATCTGAGATCTAATTAAAGCAGATCTTGGATCTCATCACTCCTCCTGCACGCCTGGGACAATGAAATACTGACTCGTGCATCTGCTCTGTATGCGTAATTGATGCAAATAAGGTAGAAGTCTGTAAATACATCAAAAACCATACTTTATTTTATGTATAGCAATACAATTTACATATTAAATAACACTATAATAGAATGATTTGATATAGTTTTAACATAACAAAAAGAAGATTCTTCAAGTTACAAAAAACCCCCAAACAAAAACCAAACCAAACAAAAAAAATTTGCCCTCAAAATACTCCCTCCCACCCTCTCCCCAAACCAAACACCACTTTTTTTTTTCTTTTTTTTCTGTTTTTTTTTTTTCCTTTTTTTCCTGAATGGATCAATGAGACAAACGTATCCAGTGACTGGCTAAGTCTAATTCCTATTGCACACACTGACAATGGAATCCAAAAGAAAAATTAAAAATAATCCAACGTTCACAATCACTGCCCCAAAGAAATGACATGTGTGGAAATCTTTTTTGTAGTGCGATGACGGTGTCTCACTACCTCGATACACAGAAGGTATGTATTCACATAGCCACCACAGAACTAGGAAGGAGGTGAAACTAGAAAAAAATTAGCTTTATATGAAAATATAAAATTCTATGATTATATACCATAGATACAAAGTTCCCAGAAGATGCTTATCCAAGCAACAAAATATTTACAGTTTTAATGACTTTGCTATTTTAAAAATGAAGAAAAGGAAAACGGGAGTACACGTGAATGCTTCGGTCTTTAGAAACAATGGCTGCTTGCTAGTTTCAAATGTCCTAACAAAACAAAAAGAGTCACTACCCCAAATGTTGGAGAGTTGTGACATTGTATAAAATTGACTATCTCCTCTTTTGGAGACATGTTTATTCTTAAAACTCAAGACATTTTTCTTGAAATTAATTATCCTCTGTAGAAAATGCTTCCCTTTGCAAAGAGTTAACAAAAACACTAAAAACAGTTTTAACAGCTAAGACAAAGTAGAGGCCAAATCTCTTCATTACAGTTCCTTCTCTTTCTTTATTTTATTTGCATTCCTTCCCCTTTGATAAGTAAAGCCAATGTAGTTCACATTGTTAGGATGGCAACAAAGAGAAGAGCAAAGGGGTAACAATAAGAATCGAATTATGTCTGATAAAAAAAGAAGAAAAAGAAGAAAATCAATGCAGTGGATTAACAAATAGGCATTTTCCCTTCATAAAAATTCACTGGCACCATTTGAACATAAACTTCAGAACACAAGATCTGATGTCAAAAGACTTGAATTTCAGAAAGACTGCTAAATCTTTAAGACAACTACATTTTAATTTCTTAATTTGTTTTGTTTTGCTGAGAATTGGTAGTATTTATCTTTGGTAGAATTGATATCTATATTTTTTTTAGCTTCTAAATGAAATACATCATCTTAAAGAAAGATTAAGAAGGCGGCAGTTGTGCTGTGTCATAAAGACTCTTCTCCTAATGTTCCTCTGGGTTCAAGCCATTCAAGCAGTCAGAAACTGGGAAAACAACTGAAATTTCGCAGATCCTGTCAATGACTCCACTAACCTAGAACAGACCCACAGTACAGAAACAGTCACACACAAGAAGTAGCTTAAGGGTTTCGGATTTTTCTTTTTCCTGTTCCTAGGAAACAGGATGCTGTGGAATACTATGGACAAATGCTGTTGAAAATGGATTTTCTTTACAGCTTGGTCCTGCAGAGGAATCAGTGCTTAGCCTGCACGCTGAGCAGTGCTCCTGGCTCTCCCAGACCTGCCTACTGATGCCAACTTCACGTACAGGAGGGGTTTGTAGGATGGGGCATTCAGCTGAGACTCCCACCTATTTTGGATGTTTAGAAGACCCAGCAGCTTTCCAAGGATTCATTCATTCCCTCTTGGAAAGCTTGGCTGCTCTTACGGGCACAACACATACAAGTCTTTTGTGTCTTTCACATGGTCTGCGGGTGCAGTACACACGCAAGACATGGAGAAGCAATGCTTTCTGAATGTAGTCACACACAAGCACATGTTCTTCAGTCCTTTATTTCCTTATTTCTCAGGGCTGGTGCCGAGGACCATGTTTTTTATCAATGGGATACACTCAGGTTCACTTAAGGTTCCCTTAACTCTCAGGCCTGCACATCGTCTGGGAACTTTTGATACCCGAAAGACATCCCGACTGAACGCCAAGAAGTGGTTACAAGTGGAGGGTTGTGTGGCAAAAGCAAGGGCGGGATGCACCTGGTGGGACTTTGGCCAGGGACTCGTCTTGGCCACAGAGCACCTCAATGGGGCTTTAGGAGCACACAGCTCTGAACACACTTTACTCTTCCTGCCAGTACCGCTCCATCCCATGGAAAGCGTGCGAATCCATGCAAGAGAGCAGAACTGCAGCTGTTTACAGTAAAATAGATTGGGCTCTTCCATGCTCTTAATCCTGACCTTCACAAACAATTCCTACTTCATCCACTTCAAGCCTAATGCATTGCTACCATCTATCAGCTCTTTGACTGTCAGCACAGCCCTATACACACAGCTTGAGCCCCCTTAAGACAAAATCCAAGGAGAATTCACACAGAGCATCAGTGTAAACTATTTCCCCATGGATTAAAATCCCAAGCAAGTATTTCAGGTATGGGGAGATGCCAATTCAAATGCATGGATTTCCACAGCATCTACCAAACTTTGACCCCCAGAGCCCTCTTTCCCTGAAGCTTGTGAGAAGGTAAGGGATTACATGGAGGGTGTTCAGGCAGCGTGTCACGAACCACAGTTATCTTCCATCGTGGCAGTGAAATGAAAAGTAATCAGCAGGAAGCACTGAACAAATCCAACCCTCTTGATGCCTGCAGTAATCTTTGTGTCACTTAGCTCTTGTCAGGGTTTGAATTCTTAACTCCTCCCTACACCTCCCCAGGAACTTAAATACTTCAGATTGAGCTGATCAACTCATCAGGGTCCTTTTGTGCCACTGGCAGGAATGCCTGGGTCCAGGATTGCTTTGGGGGGCTCTGCAGCCTCTAATGCGATGCGGGCTGGCCAGCAGACCGCTCCACAAAAACTCCCAGCCCTTACGGGCTGGAAAATTTACCTAAACAATTCTTGTTACTGGGCTGTAGGGACTGGACAGCCAGTCTTCACTCCTACCAGACCTTAACTGATGCCCTCCTTGAGTCTGGGTTGTCCCAGTGCGATGTGGATGCAAACTCCAAAGCACTCTTTAGAAACCTTTTTGTGCATTTTGATTTGGACTAGCTTTTGCTGGACATGGGATTTCCTTACTGAATCCAGGGATATATCCCACTGTTCAGCATTAGCGGGTATTTGGATCACTTGTATGGAGGGATTCAAGAAGCTGAGAAGTAAAAGGCTGCTGAGGAATTCCTAAAGACTTTGGCATTGCATTAATCAAGTGTCTCCATACTAGGAAATCTTCCCCAGATGTTAGCACCTACCAGTCTGCACAGCTCCTCTGACCAGTGGTACCAGCTTGTTACCTCACGGGGATCTGAACTAAAACACCTACTCTCAGTCTCATTTTAAGCAGTTGCTTTCAGCCTCCTTGCGTGTGAATATGTGCAGAACCTTCCTCTTTGCTAAGCTTCCTCCTTGCCCTCCCCTCCAACAACAGAAGCAGGGTTTGCCTTGCCAAATGTGTATTTTTGCAAGACTGGCCTGGCAGAAACTAATAGGATTACATTTAAATGAAAAAAAAAAAAGAATTATTAGAAGACTGTAACATTTTGACAAGTCCTGAAAAATTACAACACATGTTTTGTGCAGCTGAAATTTGAAAGCAAAGAAACTAATGCTGTATACGAGGGACTGTGCCTTTAACTGTATACCAAACATCAGGATGGTCAAAACGACATATTTCCTTTTCAAGGCAGATTCAGTAACCCCTCCCTACTCAGCCGAGCTTGGAGGAAACCGTTAGCGTTAATCTTCAGGAGAATGAAGTATGTGCTTACTTCTTTTGTTCAATACAGATGGACCTTGTTGAATTGCAACCAAATACAAAGGAAAAGGGAGCCAGTGAGGATGAATACTTAAATGCTCCAAGCAATAATTCAATTATTTATATAATCTGGGGGGAAACCGTTTCGTTGGTGGGGGAGGGAAAACACAATAGGCTAGGTTTGTGCTAAAGAATTAGTCTGGCAAAAAAAAGAGGGAGAATGTAACTTTATAGGTAGTTTTTTTATTAGTTTGCTTCACCAGTAAATATGGATCAGTACTTTATGTTTTAGCACTAAAGTATGAAAATTACACACCTGTAAAAATGGCATCTAACAGTTATGAAATTAAGAAACGCCTGTCATCATGTAACATACCATTAGGTGTGAGGTCATATTCAAGAAATAGTAAGGAAATTAATGTGTTTAAAATATTGAATAGCTTAGTAATGTAAAATATTGCTACCTTCAATATATCTGAAAACAGGTCTGCTTTTGGGTTGTAGAAGATTTCTCACTGTGTCGGCTCCGATGAGAATAAAACCCAAACACTTTCCCATCACAGGGTTGGTTAAAAACTAAAATCAACATTTTCCTGAATACACGGGGAAACTTTGAGACTGTAAATTCAAAACCTATCACTGCATCCCACAAATGAATTGCATCTAATTTAAACTTATGCTGTATGTAACCTCTATATTTCATGTCCTAGGCTTGAAAGTGTACAAACCAGCAACTCGAAACAATGCAGAAATAATTGTTTCAGCTCCACGAGGCTGTTACACCTTCACTGCAGCTAAAAATCACCTGCCACGTTTTGTCAAGAAAGGATGAACGCTGCTCATCCACTCCCCTGGAATGCAGAACACCGTTACCAACACCGTGACGTGATCATTAAAATAATAAATATGGTATGAAGAATACAGTATCTGTCGTAGAAAGAATCCGCCTGGCCTAGCATTGAGATTTAAGATCGGAGGGTCACTGTAGTTAGCAAAACTTCACTGCATTTAAACAAAACAGAAAAAGCATATGTTTGTTGTCATGGAATGTCACATCAGGGCTTGTCTTGTATTAGAATATTATAGGCAGTAACACTGATCATATAGTGCAAACTAGATAAAATTGCGTTTCACTGTGTGAAATAAACAGAGGTGCAAATGCTCAGTAGGATACCATTAAGACATAAAATGGCAAAAAATAAATATCAAAACTTTTATCAGTGTAAAAAAGTAATTGGGTTATTGTATAACCTAGAGTCTGGCAAAAAAGGCCTCAAAAAAGTTCACTCAGTCTTCAGAAGTTCTACAAATTAAGTGCCTTTTCAGGTTTCCAATTAGACAAGAGACTCCATGCTTTCTGCCGGATCAGATTCGTCACTGGCCATCACAGCACCATTTTTGTCCAGTGTCATGGGACCGTTTCCGTTTTCCTTAGTGCTGACCAAGCTTAGCATTGCCTTATAAAGAAACTGGTACTGCTCCTGAAAAAGAAAGGACACGTTATTTCAATCCTTTAGTGAGTGGGTAGCACTTAAAACTGGCATTTCCAGGGAAGGCCACAGATAATCATACAGCAAAGGAAAAGACTGAGAGCACAATTACCTCTCTTAGTCTCATTTAAACCTATCAACCCTAAATTCCCATTCTGGGTAGATTATATTACTCCTGATTTACTTTTAAAGGTTCCAGGAGGCTGGTCAATAGCTGAGCTCACAGCCCCAGGTTGTCCCCTTGTCCTGGCAGAGCCAGGTACACCAAGACGAGGGTGCTGGACTCGCTGCACACCGAGCACAGAGCCCCTGGGTTGAAGCTTTACCTCCCCACAGCTTCACCTGCCCTGCTGCACCCCTTCAGATCACAACAGGCCAAGCTAAAACAGCAGAGCTTAGCTTACAGGGCTGGCAGGGAGACGAGCTGACAGGTCCTTCTTTGTCAGGGCTGCCTGCACAGAGGGCCTTAACAGCGTGAGAAATAAGTCCTGCTGCAAAGCAGAGACTTACAGTGTGGGTTTGAGGGTTATAAAAAATGACAACTACATAAAAACAAGCCCAAATGCAAATTCTGCTCGGCAGCAGATGCAGTACGGCTCGATAACATACAGAATGTGTGTTTTAGTTCATGCTTTTGGTCTCAGATGAAAACCTTGCAAACTATCAATTTCTATTCCATTTAAAGACTTACGATGTCTGTAAATACTCCAGGCCGCATAAGATTTATCATCTTTGCCACCTGGAAAACATCGACAGCATTCTCGTTCTCCAGCTGCTGGGACAGAGTGGTAAGGGCACAGAGCGTTCCCGCTGACACGGCGCCGTACCTGAAAAACCGCCCCGAAACGATACGTTACGCAGAAACAAACCCAGGCAGCGACACAGAGCCATGAAAATGTTGATTATCAAACCCTTTTTCATTACTGCAGTTCATCTTTGTACCTATTCAATGCTTGCTTTATACTGGGCTTTAATTTATAGAAGGAATTTGATGGTACACCAGTCTGCTCAGGGTATCTGCAGTATTCACTACAACGAACTGTAGCAGCAGAAGAACGTGAGTCACTTAAAAATACCCAGCCTGGAGACACTCAACTCAGTTCTCACATGCCACGTGTGCTGAAAGCATCTGCATTATAACCGAGCGTATTTTAAATTCATTAGTGGGAGCTCAAGCAAAACATAAATGATTAGAAAGAAATGAGACTTTGCCTCTTCCTCCACATCTGACAATTATATAAAACTAACACGGGTATGAGGTGCTCACAAGTAAATGGGGCACATCTCAAAGTCTTCCTTAGGTCTGATTCATAGGTGAAACGCACCATCCCCGAGCTGGGCACCCAAGAGACATTATGGATTCTGAAGAGTTGAGCTGTGCTGTCATTTAATAAGAACCCGAGCACTGGTTATTCACCAGGAGCACGAATCAATGTGCCCTTGAGATACCGGTCAGGTGGAAACTTTACTGCTGCTACATCCATGGACATGCTCAAATCACCTGTGTGGTTGTGGGGCATAGGATAACAGATCCTAAACAACAGGGCTTTGGAACTGCTCTGAGGAGCCTGCACTGTCCTCTGCTCTCCTGGTACTCAGGAGACTGAAATTCTATCCAGGCTTTGCTCTGTGTCTAAATGTCCCCACCTGTGAAAGGGGACATTGGTGCTGACTTGCTCTGTAAACTGGAGAGCTGTCCATGAAAACCTAAATAATCGGCAAGTACTGCACTGCCATCTGGCACCATAAGATTACCACTAGAAATTTTTACAACTTTCCTGTGGAAATCAAGACATATGCTGACTTAATTTTGTATGATTTTTGCAAACTCAATTTGCCTAGAAATGGGAAACAGAAATCAGATCACAATAGATCTGCTATATTTGACGGCAAGCATATAGAACAAGCAGAGCTTCTGCAGAACTATATAGATGGCTGTGACAGATCATCCACAGGGATAGTGGACAAAGAGGCAATGTTTGTGCCTGATGGGACACAACTAAATGCCTCTGAGGGCCTAATGACCTCATTTTCCCTTGGGATGATAACCTCCAGCTCCCAACAATCTGAAGGCTTTTCTTCCAGAAAATTCTGCAGCAAATCTTTATCTAGTTGCCTACATATGGGCAGTTATATTTAAAAATTTTGTCAACTGCCTCAAGTTGGAATTTCTGAACTTCTTTTAAATGTTGTTATCAAGTTTATCCCACCATGTACTTCCTAAATACCACACACATTTAGTATCTGCAAATTCATATATTTGGAATTAATCTGCAGTTGTAATTATTAGTGGATTATGTGATATAGTTGTTGCATGTAGTAAGGGGAAATTTTCATTTTCAGCTACATTTGCTTAGGCTCTAATGAAAAGCAGAATCCACATTATGTATTAGGCATAAAAATAAAATCATTGAATATGACAAATAAAGCAAAAAAGCAATTTACAGAAAGAATGACTCAGCACTGTTAGGAATGTGATTTTGATTTTTTTTTTTTTTGGGTCTAGCATGAAATGCCCAAATCAATAATGGTTCTAATTTTGTAAAACATAATCTTAAATACTGCAAGAGTAGCAAAACCTCACTTCAGACTACCCAAAGCATGAATATTAAAACTAGCCTGGAATTAATCAGCACTGGCAAAAGGCAACAGAGCTTACGCTGTGCATAAGCAAGGCAGGAGATGGTGGGTGAAAAACTACTTGCTGCAGCCCAAGGCACCATTTGCAGGAGTCAGTTGGGAAAAACCTGTTGCAGTAGCAACACACTGGTGTGAAGGAAAAGCTCTTTCAGCAACAGCAGGTACCAGCACGTGATTGCACATCAGCACAAAGGCTGATCTGAAGTACCAGGGCATGGTAATAATGGTTTTGTGCAAAAGGCAGAGATTTCCAAGACTGTGTGACTAACTCTGCTTGGTAACAATGATAAAAGGTCTAAAGGACTCAAGTGTGGGGGGGAGCAGTTGTTTACACTGGGTTAGTGTTTGTTCTAAGGGCAACTCAAGCAGTGTCAGAAATTGGGCTTCCTTGAGATTTTAGCGACAGAACGACGCTGGGAAGCACTCAGCCTACAAGTCAACAGTCCCTCCAAAGACATCCTGTTAGACCCAGCCTCCAGCTTCATTATAATGGCATTTTGCAGCTCCATTAATATCTGCAAAATAATAAGCTGCAATGCAATATTTAGCACCTTTTATAATTAGCCATTCAGGCAGAGCTGGCAAGACAGTGCTCACCACTGCATTGCAAGAGACAAATGTTGAGGCATGCTGGCCTTGCAATAGTGGGCTTCCTCCTCCTGCTTGGCAATCACATGGGTCCCTTGGATTTTTTTGGGGGAAGATGGCAGAAAACTAAATCTGCTTTCAGAAAGCCCAACCCACTGTCACAAGATACTTCCGCTGCTCATCTGGAGACAGAGCTGAGCTTGTTATGTCTTACATGACACATTAAACCTGAGCTGTTAGACAGGAGCTCAGGGCTATATTGAAACTGGTTTTCATAAACCTGTATTGGGCTGCTTGGAGCCTTAGCTAAACCAGGGCTCTGGTTTAGGGAACACTAAGAAAACTGTGTTTGGCCTCAAATACCAACTGAAAACTTATCCCTAAAAGTTTAAATTTTCTGATCCTGTTCCCTAGACCACTGAACCCCATCAGCTGGATGCAAGAATGGACATCAGTCCTAACAAGTATCCTGTAGCTGTGCAACTCCTTGTACAACCTGCACGTAAAATGGGAGAAAGAGATGACATACTCGTCATGAACTATGGTGGGGCCATCCCTTGTTAAGGCCTCTTCCTTGATTACGTTGATAAGTTCAAAGGTACTGCTTATGGGAGCATCTGGGTTTGGCCATTTAGGACACTGAAAGTGGCGGACCTCCAGCACGTAGTCATCCTGCAATGAGAAACCAGCCTGAGCATTAACTGCTTGTGTTTCACATTTATCTGCTCCGGGTAGAATAAGGGAAGAGCCTCACTACAAACTGGAGATACCATCTTCCACACAGTCTATATAGAAAGTAGATGACAGACACACAGCTCTAGCATCTCTGTAACAGTGAGCACTCTAAAATAATGCAACTTTAACAATATTTTTACTTGATAAAAGATTTTGTATTTGAATTTAGGGCTTATATCCATGTAAACCTTCTCTTGGAGTCCTAACAGCTCAAAAATCAAACAAGAGAAGAGTAACCAAGGAATTCAGATTTAGAAGGACCACAGACTAATGTGCAGCAAAATACAGCTGCAATCCAGAGAGCAAACCAGAGAAAAGATCATCCTTAAGTAAAAACCCTTAATTAAGACCTCCCCCCACTACAATTAGAACCATAAATACTGAATTTTATAAGCCCAAGTTAGACAATAAACCTTGGTGTGCTTTACGATGAATAATTCAATCTACCTGTGTGATTTAAAAATCTTCACTTTCAAAGAAGACATACAATTAATAATAAAGTCTCAGCAGCTAGAGGAATCTACCTGGAAGTAGAAGACATGAGAGGGAGAAGGAGCCAACGAGAATACCTTTCCCCTGTGAGCAACAGGCATGCACACATGCTTACAAGTAAGGCCTTTCCAAAACCATTTCTGAAAATTTTCTTCCATATTTAAATGACATCAATATAATTTTGGGGAAAAGCCAAGACCCACATTTGGAGGTTTTTTTACCTGGGTAGCTTCAAGGATAAAGTCATGGATGATAATCTGCTCTTCGTTAGAGAGGCACAGTCTGTCTTTGCTGATAAGGGTCACAGTAAAAGCCTCACAGTTCATGGATTCCTCGCGACTTGGCCAGTACACAAACTCATCCTCTGCCTGGAGGAACGAAACAAACACACTACTGCAACCTTACAGACACTTTGTGTGTGACTGAAAAATCCAGTGGATTAAAAAATTGGTTTGATAAATAGGATCAGGAGTTGACCTTTAAAAAACATTTCTGTCTAAAACAAATTTACTATTACAGTAGGCAGTAAGCCTGCCTGATCCTTCCTTTGTGTGTCCAAACAGGTAACATCTGCTTTTTAATTGGTTTCATAGGGAAATGGTTATCTTAGCTCACTCATACTTAACCTTTGTATTGTATCCTAGGCTTTATTATCTTCTGCCTACACAGTTTTGCATGGAAGTCAGATAGGTGTTTAGAAAAAACTCATTGACCTTTAAAAAATAATTGCTTATATTTTAAAGTTGTGTTTATTATGGTCTATCCCAAAGCTCAACATCTGTGGATCAGGTCTGGGTAGAAGATCAATGGATACTTATGTAGGGCTTGAAGGTTTAGGAGCAAGGGGAGGAAGAAGCGGGGAAGGAAGAAATGCTCCCACCCTGGTAAAAAACACTGGCTGAACTTAATGTGCTTTCTCCAGCAAATCTCCTCTACTGAAGGGATGCTACAAAATCTCACTGAGACTATGAATGGTAGAAGCAGCTCAGTGCTGCATAGCCTCGCTGGCAGGGTGCAGGTAACATACAGTCAATGCTCTTTAAAAAATACCTGTGCATTCCTAATTCACTGCAGAGAAAAAATAGGCTCTGTAGCCACATACATGCAAAGCTCATTTCTCCTCCTGACTTCGGGGGCCTGCTGTCCCTGGAGCACAGCGGGGCAGCACACATGGCACCACACGCCTGCAGCTCTGAACAACCTGTGCTCCACTTGTGAGAAAACAAGAGGTAAGAACCCACTCGTGCTGCTGTGGCCATGAGCACGTCTCTGAACAGAGATTTACTTCTGTGGGCCTGGAGCCTTCATGCACATGATGCACAAGATACTGTTGAGATTTGGGGCTTTGGTATCATGAAAATGGGAATGAGGGTCTTAAGTCCTCTGAGTGAGATTTCTGCCCTTGGCGTGCCGACGCCAGCGAGCAGTGTAACACTGCTGAAGGCCAGGGATGGGACTTGTCCTGCCAAGTGACAGCTCCTTGGGCAGCAGTAGTGCGTACGATCAACTCCTCCTTTGGCACATTACATGTGCAGCACCTCAGCACCATCTCAGTCCCATGCCACCCCTCCTTGCCAGCCAACAACCCACCCCAAACACTGACCCAAGGGTGCTGCTGGCCAACCTCAACCCTGGGAAGAGGCAGAAAGCAGGGACCAGGCATCCTTGTAAAGGATGTGGCCTAGCCCAGCATTCCTCCTTTACCCTTTAATCACTCTTGTTCTGCAGAGCTATTTCATGTACTTATAAAGACAAGATCAGCCTCTTCATTTCCACCTGACACACTTTCATTTCATTAGTGCTTTCTGATTCGATCGGATTTCTCTGAACGCTCTTTGCCTTGCGGCGCCTGCCATCCCTTTCATCGTGCTGCTCACAGGAAGCGTATTGACTGCCGCCTCTTTACTAGCCCCTCACAACTGCTATTTTCTTGCTGTAATGAAGGTGGTTTCTCTCCCACTCAGCTACAATCATCTATTCACCTCAGCGATGCGTGCATGAAAAAAACCGAACCATTTAGTTCTTAATCCTTTCCAACGCGCCCTCTTGAGACGTGCTGGTAAATCTGGAAGTAGCGATTAGCACTTCACCTGTGCCGCCTCCTTCTCTCTGTGTCTGTCTCATTATTTCCACTTAAATTAACATATATGTTTGCTTTTTTACTTTCATCAAAGAATAGCACTTGTAACCTTGCACTGTATTCTTGCACTGCCTGAGCCTTAAGCCCCTGGGCAAACACGCAGCGATCCTGCTGTCCCTGCTTTGTATTTCTGCTCCTTGCAAAGTCCTTACTGGTGGCCCTGGCCACCCAGGAACCTTGGTGCCCTGCGTCCCTCCAGCTAGGCAGCCCCAGAAGTTCACAGAGGTCATTGTCACCATCGTGACATCCAGTGTCATGGTGTCCCATCCAGTTCAGGATGTCTTTTCCAAGGATGAGGTCAAAAAGGGAGAGAGCAAAAATCCCACCCCACATCTCAGAGTTTGTCTTTCTGTAACAAATTCGCAGGAAGGTTTGAGAAGGTGGCTCAAAAACTGGCTTGCTTCAGACCAGAAAACACAGCCAGAGGAGGCAACTAGGTGACTTGCTGGGCTATGTGACTGCAACACTGTGCAGGGAGGGATGTGCTGAACTCACCAGGCTCTGGTTGTCTGGCAGCATGACGATGATCTGTGCATTGTGATCCCAGATCATTCGCCAGAAATCTTTAGTGGTGTGTGGCAGCGGATGTTGGGTTATGATGAACTCGTTACTTCTGTAGTAGCCCTTTTGCAGGAAAACAGACCACTTGGTTACTTACTGTCTTTGATGCTTTTAAAACATTAATTTCATCCTTTAAAGCATTAATTTAATCTTTGGGGACACATAATAACCCTCTTTCAATTTATTTCACAATATTTTCACACAGACTATAATTTTATAACTCTGCAGAGTCCCTGTTGTTTTCATTTACTCTCAATCCCAGTATTTATTTGACTGTATCTCATAGAAATACACATTCCATCTAAACGCATCTTGTGTTTAATTTTTTTAGGCAACAATCTTTAATAAAACACAGTTAATAGCTTAACATTATGGGGAAGGTGTTAAAATCTCATCTGTTAATACACAGCCATTACATACGGAATTAAGACAATTATAGGCATCTGGTATTTAGCACCTCAGAATTGATTTTACTTTGTAATTAGGTGTTGGCTTCCTTACCATGATATAAGAGGCATTAATGTAATCTGTTCCTTTCATTCCAGGCAGCGGTGCCAAGCCCACTCTAGCACGCTCAGCTATAAGATTTAAAAAAAAAATAAAAAATTAAAAAAAAAAAATCACAGCCTGGTCATGGCACAGTGCAGAAAGTAAGAATTTCTCAGACGTTAACAAACCAAACACTGTGCAGCTCCCATCTCCCGCAGGAGCAGGCCAGCACTTTAACTGCGTTAAAGCATTGCCTGCTAACACAGGATATAAAAGAGAATGTTGCACAATATTCCCACAAGGACAAAGTAATTTCAGGAATCAAATTTTACTATAGTAAAGATTTTCACAGCAGGCTGAATTACCAAATAACAGTATATGCAGTGATAACAGGGGATTTCAGGTAATTCTTGACTGTAGCATTCCATTTGTCTCCAGCAGCACACAAACCCGGCTGATTTATTTTGTTTTCCCTACCACTCCACAGCACTACCATCACTCACTCCTCCCAGTTGGAGGGTGAGGTAACCTCTGGAGACAAAACCTTTCCCTGCCGGGTAACCACCCAGCAGAGCGAGTCTGTGTGTGTGTGGGGGTTCTTCAGGAGATCTACGATGCTCCGTGTTTGAGGGCTGGGTTCAACAACATCCTCAAACTAACCAACAGCCTCCAAGCCCCAAACTGAAATCACCGTGGCTGCATGACATGAAATTGTGTAGGCTATTTCTGCCCTGTTCACACTTGGATTTAAGATATATCCTGATGACTTCCCTTTTAATTAATGGCCTTTATGATGGGCCATATCTGTGCCATTATATTAGGCTCAGATGATGATTAGGAGGCTGGAGCACCTCTCCTATGAAGATGGGCTTGTTCAGCCTGCAGAAGAGATCCAATGAAGGTCTAACAATACTGAAAGGGGTCCTGCAAGAACGTGGAGAGGGACTGTTCACCAGGGAGTGCAGTGACAGGACAAGGGGCGATGGTTTCAAGCTGAAAGAGGGCAGGGGTAGGTTAGATGTTAGGAAGAAATTCTTTACTCTGAGCGTGGTGAGGCCCTATCACAGGCTGCCCAGAGAAGTGGTGGAAGAGCCATTCCTGGAAGTGTTTAAGACCAGGTTAGATGGGGCTTTGGGCAACCTGGTCTAGTGAAGGTGTCCCTGTCCATGGCAGGGAGTTGGTACTAGATGATCTCTGAGGTCCCTTCTAACCCAAACCAGTCTGTGATGCTATGATTACTTCGTGCTACCTCAACTATCGCCTGTCCCATATGTCCTGTGCCCTGGGTAACATGCTGGGAATGATGTTGTGCCCACACTTGGTCTGGTGCAAATTCATACCGCCTGGCACTCACACACAGCTTGCTTATCAGAGACTGCAAAAGTGTCACCTTGGGCTCTGAACACCTTCAAGTCTGGGGAAGGGTCACACACAGAAATGGAGTGTAGCAGCAGAATAACAAACAACTTGTGCCAATCACACTGGGAGATCTCACCTGAGCTGGGAGTGGCATCACAGTAATTCCCTCCATATTCCACAGATTTACCCTTTACCTAATTATTCAAATTCTTAAGCACTTCAAATTAACATTTCGTTTGGACAGTATATCTGGCTGACACTGTAACTATTTTCTTTTGTTCAGTCAGGCTAATTCTGAAAGACAAGACATCTTGGTCTGAACAAAAGACTACATTTCTCCTTCCTCGTGGCTATGCCTTTTCATGCATAACACAGGGAGAATTCAGTACAAAAAGTTATGCTAGGCAGTAATCAAACCGAAGATGTGATCTTACACGGCACAACTGATGAGTTCCTGTTCTTCTCTTTGTTGCAGTCTTTCTGAGCGCTGAAGCATTCCACGTATTTTGCATTACACTGTGTAACCAGCTGAAAGAGAATAAAGTAGTAAGTCAGTCCTCATAGCACTCTAAATGAAGAGAGAAGGTTTCTTTACCAACTCCTGCGAAGATGCATCAGTAGAAGAATAAATTGCATTGTTAAACTTGTTTAAAGTACTCAAGATGCCAATGGAAATCATCCTTTTCATACAACATGTTTAATGGATAAAAAGATCTCTGCAGCTTTCGGCTTCGAAACATCCTGAAAATGAAGTTCCATCAAAATGTGTTTTCACAGAACACTACATTTAGTTATCTTTGAGAATATATTTCAAAGACTTGCAGATATTTTCAGTCAGAAACAGGTCTCAGGGAAGAAAAGCTAGCAAGACAGAACAACAACAAAAACTTCAGGTTTTCTCCTAAAATAAAAGCCGGATCATTCCTGCAAAATGCCTTTTGCTGCCAGGCCTTGGGGGAATCCACCATGCCAGCATGTGAGATCCGAGGCCACGGGTGACATTCTCTGGTCTGACAATTTCACTCTGTACTGCTTATGAGGCACAAACAAAACCCAGGGATGCAGGTTTGTACTTGAATATTCTTCCAGCACATGGGGAAACTGCTGGAACAAAGAGGGTTAAAGTGGCATTTTCATCCCCTGCACTAGCAACTCAGTACTCAGCGCAATTCTACTCTTAAGATGGTTGAATGTAAACTACTGAGCCAGGGCATGAGCACAACTGATTTTCTGCTGGCTCTGTGGTAACAGCAGAAACGAGAGAAAGATTTAATAATTGCTGCTGGTCACATCCCAGTTTCAAATGCACTCTAAATAAGATAGCACTCAACTCATCTATGTACCAACAAAAGCCCCATTAGAAGTTATGGGGTTTCTAAATACCTGTGCAATGTTGGCAGAGAAAGTAATTTCTGAAAACGGCACTTCAGTTTTTGAAATGTTGCCATGAGTCATCAGAAAACATCTCTAAACATATAATTTAGTATTGTTTGTAAAAGTGGAAGACTTCTTTTTTTTTTCAAAAGAACAAATCTTTTTTCTCCTGATGCATTTTGTGTGTGTGTGTGCAGGCTTGCTCTTGTTTCTTTAATTTAGTAATTAAGCATCTGGAATGTCTTGACTGATGGAGAAGTACTGAGATTTTGACAAGTGAATTCACAGAAGAGCCTGCTCATTTTTTGAATAGGTTGGCACCTGGTATAATTTAACAGTTTCAGTTCCTTAGGTAGTTATTAACTCAGGGAATTTAGCTGTGAAAACAGATGTCACGTATAATCCTCCTATGATACATAGTCTCAAAAATATTTTTAATGTATTCCAATAAAATGCAGTCAGAAAATCTTAGGTTTCAAATGAGAAATCTGGGCAAAACTATTACTTTGTCTGGGAATGAAAGCAGCAATGGAAAAGCAGCAGGCACAGTTATTAGCAGTGAGAAAAGCCAATTGTTTCCTGGTCTTAAAACATTTTCACTTCTTTATCTACAGTGCTGAAGTAGTAGGGTGTGCCAAGAACCTGTCATTCTCTATATACATCCATGAGAGCCCCAGTTTGGAGGAAGACTTTCAGCCAATCTAACCACAGACGTGGGAACATCCACACTCACTTGGAAGCAGGGAGACCAGCAGCACACTCGAAACCAGTGTCCAAGTCCTGCTTCTCACCTTTGACCTCCTAAGTGCCAGTGCTTATTTCCAGCAGTACAGCTGAGACTGTTGGGGACTGAACTTCTCAAGATGCTGTGCTAATCAAGCGTTCTGGTTTGGTTCCTTATCTATGACAACCGACAGTGATGACAGGACATACAAAACAGAGCAGGGAAATGAAATCCCTCTGGATAGCAGTGATAAGCCTTACCTTGAACTGTTTTTCTAGTCGTGTCTTCCCTCCTATGCCAGGTATGAGGATGCTGTTAACATAACTATGCAGCTGGTTTGCAGATACTTCAGTCTCCTTCCCAAGGATGGCTTCCAACAAGGCATCATGAATAAAAATGTACTGCTCCTAGAAAAACAGCAGCACATCATATAGGCACTTGGAGTGAACTAAACAGCTGGCTTTAACTGAGGGGTAAAGCACACTAAAGGAAAGGGTGTGCAAAACAAGCCACCCATGCAAATGCTGCCAAATCCAGAATAAACATTTACAAGCATAGCACATACAACTCTGAATAAGTCAAAAGCAAAATCTGAAGTTCCTGGTCTGGAGAATGAGAAGGAGAGAGAAAGAGAGAGAGAGAATCTGGTACAAAAAAGATGCCTGGTGATATATGCAATTTTTTACAGGGATGTAACTGAAACTCCCATTTTCTTTTTGATTACAACATAAAAATGAGCATGGCTTTAATTTCAACCCAGCCACAGTCTTTACCTCTGTCTGGACGAGGTAGTTGCGCTGTGTCCTGATATGTTTCAGGAAACCCAGGACATTAACTGTGCTTTTGTCTTTTATCTGTTGCAGCATACTGTCTATCACAATGTAGGTACCAGTTCTGCCAACACCAGCACTACAGACAACATAAGAAAATCACATGTAATACAGCCAGATGAAAGTAAATGTTCACAACAGCAGAACAGAATTAAGCAAATATTCCTGTTCATAGACTTTAATTTCCCTGCTAGCCCCAACCATGAGAACTTTAAACCAAAATATTTCAGTTTTCTGGGAACTTTACCAGGTATATATATTTCATGATCTGACACCTGGCTCTCCTACCTCCCCTGCTGCTGTTACTGGTGTTGGCTACAAGAAGCCACACAGAGATCCACCTTATGCCAAACTGCTCCTATCCTGAACCCCCAAGGTTGCTCCAGGCTGTTGGGCTGCCCTGGTTGGCTTCATCTTGAGGTAAGGTGTAAGTTTTGCAGTGGAGCTGTAATCCTGCTCAGGAAACCAGCACTGCACAAGAGGAGACAAATCCTGTGGAGACAGGATTCCTTGAAGGGGAGGAGGGTGTTCCTGGGCCCAGCACAGAGGGAGGAGAGCTCTTCAGAGCTGCTCAGTGTCTCCTCAGGAAGCAGCTCAAACAACCACCATCCTCTCCTCTTCACTATGGAGCTGTATAGCCCCTCAAACATAGCAATGAAGATCCAATCCCTTAATTCACAGACTCACAGAATTGTAGGGGTTGGAAGTGGTGTAAGGGAAATCCTCTCTCGCCTGCCAGCAGCCGTGCACTGAGAGTGGGTCAGTGGCAGTGAATGCCCAGGTGTCCTTGCATTCACACAGCTGGTGGACAGCTGGGGTGCTCCTGTCCTGCCCACCCACTGAATGGGCAGGCTACAAAGAAGGAACTGCACCACCACATCAGTGTGACGCTCGGCAGCTCAGTATCACGACAAAGGGTTTTGCTGATGAAACTGGGAAGCTTCTGCATTGGGTCTGTCTTCAGATGCAGGCAGAGCAAGCTGATGTC
Source organism: Heliornis fulica (assembly GCA_013399135.1). Classification (NCBI taxonomy): domain Eukaryota; kingdom Metazoa; phylum Chordata; class Aves; order Gruiformes; family Heliornithidae; genus Heliornis; species Heliornis fulica. The sequence continues at coordinate 1,690,151 of VXBZ01004997.1, read as the reverse complement.
TACCTGCACTCCATTGGGCTGGCACGCTCCTTTGGTGTTAGTAACTCACAGCGTGTCTTGGCTGGCACCTAAAAGCACAGGCTGTGCAGCAGGCAAGCCAAAATAGTTAATGACACCCATCATACCTGCAGTGAACCACCACTGGTCCCATGTCCGGGGTTCTGGCTGCGGAGGATCTCCTAACGAAGGTTAGCACAGGCAGAGCGTACTCCGGCACACCCATGTCGGGCCACTGAGTGTAGTGATACTGAATAACTGTTCTCTCGTTCTGTCGACCTTTGGGGTTTCCTTTCTGACCCTGTGGGCAAAGAGTAGGGAAGGGAAGCATGGAAAAATACTCAATCCTTCTGGCTGGCACAGCTGAAGCAAGTGCTGGGCTCGGTAACAGAAGTCTTCTGCAGCTCTGCCTCCTGCTAGGTGGAGACAGAGTTCAAGGAAAAATACACCCGGGAACAGGTAGTAACAGCACCAGCTGTGACACCAAAGCAGCAGTGAACTTGAGAAAAAGAAATACAGGCTAAACCCTTCACCAGGTTCCTCATATCCTGGCTTTGCTTACTCATGTCCCATCCACCTGCTACTCCAAGCTGCCCATGCAACGCTGAGTTTTGCTCCCCTGTGCCTTGCATCCTACACAAGCCAGAAGGCACCTGGGTGAGAACTCACCTTTTTCATCTTTGTGTTCCTGACTGTGAAGCGGCGCACGGTGTAGCAGGCGTGAATGTTTGTGCTCTTCAGCGTGACGATTATGTTGCCATACTCCTCGCTGTTCTCAGATGGCCAGTACTGATCGCATTTCCTCTGCACAAAGACACAGCTGAGTGAGTTGGCTGAGGGTTTGAGCTGCTGCTTTACATTTGTGTTTAGAGCATTTTCAAAGAGTAAAACCATGGCTAGCTCTCTATCCCTTTGTTATGTCAGTTATATATTATACATTAACATATAGCATCCCAAACCATTTTAAAACAAATTTGGGGAGGTGGTAAGGGGGAGCTACTAACAAAATAGAAAAGCTCTTACTCTTCCTTTTTCAACAAGGTTTGTGATCATGACAATGATTCCAGTATTTTGTTCCCAAATCATCCTCCAAAAATCTTCAAAGGTAGACTTTAAAGGTCCCTGGGTAGCAATGTAGGCTTTTGCTTTGTTGTAACCCTTCAAAGAAAACCATAATGAGATGAAAGCAGTATCATGGCAGACGTATTAATATTTTAAAGGTAACAAAGAAAGGTGCCTTTCTCATTCAGAATGGTGAGGAATTTGTAGCAAAATTAGCATGTGAAGCTGGAAAGTATGGCCACTTCACAAGTGGCAATACTTCCTCCTTGTGGAAGGATTCCAAGTTAGAGTAAAAAAACCCCAAACCCATGATTGAAACAACTTACATCAACATAATTAGCATTAATGTAGTCACTGTGCTTAGAATCTTTTCCTGGTAAGGGCCTTAACTTCACCCTGCTGTGATCATCTGCAAGATAAAAAACAGAGCAGAGAAGCATTAAGGAAACACAGTGCAGAACTGCAGGTATGCATCCCATTTCCTAGGTGTTGCAGTAGCAGTTATTAATACATGGAAGAAAATAGCCTTGGACTCAGGAGGGAGATGGGAATATCTGTTCTTAGTCATCTGCTCATGGTAGCAGGTCCTCGCTCTTCGCATCCCCTAACGTACGTGGTTCATGCTGGGACAGCTTCTCTTTAAAGGACATGGGAGCCTCGGGAGCAGGATCTCTAGGATCATCCACATCACAAGTGTAGCGTGACTCAAAGAGCCAGGACACCCCGCAGGGCTGTGTGACACCATGCAGAGACACCGGCTCAGCTCGCGCAGGCAGCAAAGCTGCCTGAGCTCATTATTCGCCACTTGGTGCTGAGCTCAGACAGCTCTACTGGCTCTGGGAGCTGAGTGAATGTCCTCACTCCTTCACCACCCTCATTACACCAAGAGGATTTAAGTCCTTTAAGTCATGCTCTTAAGCTCCTCTTTTTCTTTTTTTTTTTCACCCAAAAGCTTGACTTCTGGCTTAAACCAGAAGAAAACTACAGTCATCCTGAGCTCCGAAAGCAGCAGCATTGGGCTGGGAGGTGCTTCCAACACATGCAGAAATGAGACATGTGGGTTAACTTCAAGCATGAAGAATCTGGGTTCAGTTGCCTTCCTTGAACACCCAGCAGAGAGACAGGTTCCCTACTCATAATCTGGAGGACTGGAGGACTGGAGTGCCTCCTCCAGTTCTCCTCCAATGGTACTTCTCTCCCTGATCTGGAGGAGACCAGACATCTATGTCTAAAATCAGAGCTGGGTCAACCACAATAAATCCCTTTACCCAAGGGGCACACAGTCAGTCATTCACAGTTCTCGGAGTTGGTCCTCAGCCTTGATTACTGCTGTGCACCTGTTAGAGTGCATTTCCTTCCTAAGCCATCCAAAACACTGAAGATTTACCACAATGTTTATGAACACTGTGAGCTTTGTATCAGCGACTCTCCATCTTTGTTTCTAACCCACAGTGACTGCTGCATCTGCCACCAGATCCACATCAGAGAATGATATGGAAAAAGTTACCGCATTCCCATCCCAGAGCTGCAACAATTTGCACCCTAGAGCAGAGTGCAGATCTGAAGTTCTCAGAGGAACACAGGCAAAGCCTGCACCATCCTACAAAGATCACTGCTTGTACAAGTCGAACACATAGCTGAAGCAGTTTGAAGTCTTGGTAAGATTTAGCACCTTTGGGATTATAAGGGAGTCCCAGAGATCATCAATAAAACTCTTTGTGTCACCATGCACTTCCCTTAGGCCAGTTTTCAGACATTAGTGGTGGAAGAGCTCTGATCATCAATTCATCCCAGTTATTCCTCCGCAAAATTTCATACCAAACCGATACTTCTGAAACAGCACTTTGAACATCAAGCTGCAAAATATTCTAAAGCAAGAAGTGGAGTGAAATCCTGGCCCCAGAGATGTCACAGTGTCCACTGCCTTTAGTAGGGAGATGACCTCCCAGCTGCACTTTCACATGTTCATTAACTCCTGTGCAGTAATGTTACCTGAAGCCACCATTTCCAGTCACACACAGACCTGCTGTGAGAGGAGAGTGTCGTTCAGGTTGATCCATTGTGGGTACTTACAGGCGAGGATGTTGATGTATCTGTTCTTGTGCTTGTTGTCGGGGTGGTTGGAATGCTCTGCAGTGATGTTCATGTCGGCCGTACAGCGCTGCACCTCCTAGGAATGAAAATTATTCCAACGGAAAATGTGTCAGTAAAAAAAATTTAAGCTTTATGCACTTCTGCAACAGCTCACAGAAACCATGTTTAAAATAGCGATGTCTTAATTGCTGGACTGAACACAGAGTCCTTCTGTGTTGTCCTATATGACATGGTCTGCTTAACCCAAGCCGTGATGGCTGCTCCCCGGTGTGTGGTCATGTTCCTCTCCACAGGCGTGGTGACAGATGCACTCTGGGCACCCTGAGGACTGACTGTCCCCTCTGACCAGGAATCCATCCATCCTCTGAGCTGCATCTCCTGCGATACCCCCTCTCCTCCCCTTGGGAAGGGAAGACAAAGTCCCTCAAAGGCAGGAGTGACCAGTGCAACGGAAGAAACAAAGTACAAACCCCACTTCAACAGATGACTTCTGACTGCTGGACAACTTATCTGCTTATAACCTCTCAAAACAGGGTTTCTGACATTTAAGCTTGGCACTGACCTTTTGTTAGTTCCCTGCAGAGAGATGTCTTTTATAAAATATAAATAAAATAGATCTCTGAAGATAACAGTGAGTGCTTTAAATACCACTGCTTGGACACTGATTAACAGTCCATGATTCACCATGATATAGTGAAAAAGATAAAAGGCTGCATCTGTGTATATCTACATCTACAAAGCAGAAAGAGGCCAGGTTTGCCAAGGGGATCATGAAACAAGAGATGCAGATTTCTGGCTAGTTGAGGTTGCCTATTTCCTGTTGATTGTTTTAGTTCTTAACCTACCCCTTACTTAGGCTGCACAACAACAGAATACAGGGCTACTGAAATGGGCAATGAAGGGTCTAGAAAAGCAACTATTCCCCTTGGCCAAACTGTCCTAGAGAGTTACACACCTTTGAGAATGTCTTGCAAACTGAATTACTAAAAATCATATGTGCATCCTGCTCTGGCAGGAGGTTGGACTAGATGATTTTTCAAGGTCCTTTCCAACCCCTAATGTTCTGTGATTCTGTGACAGCCCCTCCAAGATATATTTGTTTGTATCCATGTAACTACAATCTCCCTGAAAAAGCTAAACCCCTTTTTATCACTAACATAAATATTTTGAGTTTAAAACCACATTTTTTCCAAATGTATCAATGTTTGGAGTTTATGAAGTTGTGGAAGAAACTATTTATTCAAATGTTTTGTGAGCCCCAGAAATTGCACCAAACAGAACGAATTTCCCCCAAGGATATATGGGGAAGTGCCAAATTACTTTGTACTGCAGGCTTTAAAAATAACAGTATAGAACCTGCCTAAGAGGGAAAGTCATTAGGAGCTCACAGCTGCTACAAAGATCACGAGCTAAGTGACGGAGAAAAATTATCAAGAGAAATGCTATACAAACAGCAGATGTAACAGAGTTCAGCATTATGCAGCCATTTCACAAAGGACTTGCATAGCAATTTTGATATCTTCCCCAGAATTTACATTTTAAAAGTGCAAAGTACACTAAAACCTCAAACATTTTATAGCTTTTATATCCACGTGACACTCCCAAATAACAATTGCTTCTCTATCTTCCTTCTCTCCCCTCCTTCTCCACAGGGGGAAACATACTACACTGAAGGAGATGAGCCGAGCAAAGACAAAGAGGAATCAAGCAAAACTCTCAGCTGGCCCTAATAGAATTTTCATAGTTCCATTTCTATCACAGAAATAAAAAAACGCATTAAAGTCTGTGCTTCCCCTAATTCTCCCTGTCAGCTCTGGTAAGCAAGGGACTTGTGATTACACAATGGGCAGGATCAGTTCAGCCTAAGTCATAACTAGAAAAACAGCATTACTTACATGTTAGGTTGACTCAATATATTTTCCTTTTACCTTTTTTTTTGCATTTAGGAATCACATAACATCACTCCTGTACCACTGTAGGTCCTAAAAAACAACCTCTGGCTTTTGAAAAGCCTCACGTCAAACTCCACATCCCTGCATCATTGCAAAATTCCTTTTAGAAGTTATTAGTATTGAAACATTTATGCCAAATGCTGTAGAATTTAATACAGATGAATCCAATAAGGTTCTGTGGAGAATACTTTAAAAAGTTATAGAATTTAATAGGGAATTACCTCCCTGCCAAGGAATTTTCTCTGACAGTTTAAATACTACATAGTAAATGTATCACTTTCTATTAAATTCTATAGGATTTTTCCATAAGGGAATTGTTAGTGAGGTTAATCATTTTAATTAACCTTTTTATGTTGATGCTGACTGTTTTCTCAACTGTACATGTTCCCAGCTGGCCAATATAAAGTTAATAGAAGAGGAAGATTAAGCTAAGACGGTGAAAAACACAGCAGTGTAAAAGAAGGTCTGACGCTGCGAGAGCTGATCATCTGAAAATGGCTTTTCTTAACACATAACATTCTAAATGATTTTTAATGCTCTGGAGAGCTGCTGTAACACTGGATTCCTATATCTGCACACATAGCAAAAGGAGACTGTTCAGGAGAAGCTCCCTGTTGCCACTCCCCCTCAACTCTTTTTGTCCTTTCAAAAATCTATGAAGAACAATAAAAAGCCACCTTGACTTCACACACACCACAACTCCTATCTCCCTTCCTACATCCCTCTCTCCCCAAGGCCAGCACATAACCACTGCTCTGGGATATTGGGGTTGTCCAACAAGAAGGGGACTGAGGACATCCTCCAGCTCCATGGTGACCACTGACACTGGCTGTGCTGCACAGACAGATCAGGCTGAGAGCAGAGGGTGGTTATCCACAGTCTTCCCCTCCTAGGTTCATCCCTCCAAATTCTAACAGCAAATTACCTACCCAAAGGCTCACCCCACCAGACAGTAAGGCATAAGTTAACATTCCTTTGTTATTAAAGCCAAGGTGGTTGCCTTTCATCAGTTCACAAAGTGCTGCAAGAAAGCAAGACTAGTTGCAGCCTGTTATCTATGGCTCTGTTCAGAGTATTATTTCTCCTTTGGCAGAAGAGGACAGCCCGGTGTTAATAAATATTACCCTGGAGAAAGTTCCAAGAAGTCACCAACACATTTACATGTATTACATATTTACTTTCCAGCCTTTTTCTATTGCTTATTCATTGAACACCTTGGGATTTCTGAAGCTTAGCAAGCCTTTCATCTGCATTTAAAACACCACTGTGATTATATCAATATTGCACCTTGGGTGTGCAGGCAGGCCACCAGGTCAGGTCTGACCCCAGGCTGCGCATTCCAACCTAAACAAACTCTTCTCCAACAAACACAAACCCACTACTGACCCCTTTGAGCAGGATGTATAGTATCTTATCACCACATCCGTAATCCATCCACAAACCTTTCAGCTCTAGAGCCTTTCCTTTGGCTTTCCTTAACTCTGCTTAGCCTCTTCCACCGATTTTAATGGTGTCTGGTTAGCACACTGCTGATCTTCGTGCTTAACTTTGCAGAACACATTACTGTCCAAAGATGAATGGATACAGGCTCTTATTCTGTCCTTTCCACTTATCATTGACAACTCAAGAAACCAAAGTACATGGTTTCAATTGACCGTTAGTTACTGTAAAAAGTGTTCTAGTCTATGCTATTATGGGTAATTTACCTTTTAATTATATTGTCCATGCTAATGCTAATTGGAATTTGATACACCCAGGTTTAACGACCCATTTTCATTGCCTTTCTGAAACAAGTTACAGATTAGTTTCTTCTAAACTTCAAAGAATTTCCATTTAAGTACAAAATCAAACTGCTCCAGCGTCTTGCTGGCAATATAAGGTTCTGGGCAAGAATTTTTGCTACAGTGACTGAGCAGGAACTCGGTCTCTTGATTTGGCCTTCTGCAGTGCTGCTGTTGTTTCCCATTACTTCAGTCTGATGTCCTAGCAGGGGCTGAACTGTGAAAGCCTATGAATAGCAATGAGGGGGAATCATGAACAAAGAAAAGATCCTAATCTGAAGGACTAAATTAGAGAAGATCTACAGCTCTAGCTTGATATTTTACTGTGATATTTTTCAGCATGAAAGCAGCTAGTTTACCCACCCCTAAAATAATTTTTGACCTATTATTTTAATCTCAAATCAGGGAATTTTGTGGTAGTGTTCTTGCTGTTTGTTTTATCCCAGCAAACATGAAGATGGCATACCAACAGAGACAGCAGATAGTATTTGAAGATATCCCACAGGAATAGCGTAGATATTTGCGATAATTTAGCACTAGAATAAACCCTCCAACAGCACACTAGAGAGAGGTGAGTTGAGGACAGCCTAAAAGGAAGGGGAAAACAAACAAACCACAAGGACTCAATAGAGGAGTAACAGTGGAGGAAACATGGATAGCTAAAAATTCATGCAAATTCATGAGAGAGAAGAGGATGGTGAAGACCTTGCTTGCAGTGTCCTGCCCTTCACTGGGCAGGGAGGTGTAGAAGCCTATTGGAAACCGTGCATTGTCCATGCAGGGCTACAGCTCCTCTGAGTGGGGCTTCCAGGAAGAGGCTTTGGGTATGGCCATGGTACTATGGTTAGTAACAGAAAGCCCAGATATCTCAGCTGCTTCTATTGTTTCTTTTCAACTGTATCTCTTAATTCACAGTGCCACTTTCTTGGGAAAGGTCAAGTAGTGAGGGAAGAATTGAGAACTCCAGGAAGACCCCCTTATGCTGCAATCCTTCCTCCTCCAGCTTCCACGGTGCTTCTTTGCTTTGGTTTCAGTACAGCAATGCACAGGCTCAGAATACCTCTAATTACGGCAGTTTTGGGCCAGGGTTATAAAACATTTCCCAGTGCAGTAATGTCTGCACGAAAGCAGCATGCTTTCGAAATGGCATCTTTCTGCTGCCAAATTCCTTGGTGTAGATGCAGTTATAAGCATGTGTCTGGTGTAAGCTGTGTCTAATCTGTAAGGGATGCCAGTTTAACTACGTGGTGTTTTTAGAGTCTCAAGAAATGTGCAAAGTGCGGCGTTATCTGTCTTCAAAGCAGCTCTCCGCTAGAGAATAACATTCAGAGGTCACCGGTTAAAAAGAGCTAGTGACCCCTGCCCCAAGCAGCAGCAACCATGAGAATAACACTAGCAGATCCCTGCCACATCGCTGCAGATATAGATTTATGTGATTTTGTTACATTTCGGGACATTTAGAAGAAGGTGCCACTGGAGTATAAAGATATTTTCAATTTATGTGATGAGGGAGCTAGACAGCCTGCCTCCAAGTTCAGTGAGCCTGTTCAGACTCCAAATTGGCAATGAATCATTACACTCACACGGCCACGGGCAGGAGAGGTCTGTGGAGATTGCATTCACCCACTCTAATCGCTCCCGCAGTGGCACTGACCAACCCACTTCAGAACTGGGGAGGAGGGAAATAAAATTGTCTGATCTCAGAAATCCAGACCCAGCATTACACTACAAAAATTTGCAGCTAGCTATAGGGATGGGGGGGTGATTTCTTGGCTTTGAGTTCCTTCCTTAGAGCAAAAGGACATGATTGCTCAAAAAACTTACTGTGTTATTCCTGTAATCGGCCAGGGAGAGGGAGTGAAAAGCTTTTCTGTGGGAGGTGGCACTTCGCCCTCTTTTTGATACAAGAATTTGGAGGGGTACATGCCCTCTATGGTGAGGCTGGCTATCAGGGGAATGGAAGATGGTAAATGTGACATCAGTTTTTAAAATGAGATCCAAAATGGATTTCAGGCACTACAGCTCACTAAAACTGACTTCTCTATGGGGCAAACTGCTAGACACTGTAATAGATAGCAGAGCCAGTGAACACCTCTAACATGCTGCGGAGAGGTCCCCAAAGAAGTCCTTAGGTAAGAACAGTCTGGAAGAGAATAGCATATTTGGATTTCCAAAATGTTTGTGCTCAGAATACAATGCTTAAAAAACTGTTTTGGAGCAAAAGGAAAACTTGCCTTGTGTACTAAGAGGTGAAAGGTGGGACTTACTGCCCAGGAATCGTCAGTGTTCAGATTGCAACAGTGGGACCTTAGGGGGACCTAATCTATTCAAAAATGGACTGTGGAGGAGAAAAAGTGTGTTTATGATACAAAATCATTCGGGATAATTAGAACAAAAACTGTTTGTGAAGGGAAGCAGAACAATCTCGCAATGCTGAGCGGCTGAGTGATAAAATGGCAAGTGAAATTCAATGCTGATAAATGCAAAGTGATGTACTTGGGAAAAACAACCCTAACTATACATATATACTGACAGGTTCCCAATTTGCTGTTGCCATTCAGCGACAAGACCTTGGGGTCACAGCTGATGGTTTTCTGGAGGTGTCAGCTGAGTGCTCAGTAGTTGTTAAAAAACAAATAGTATGTTAGGAAGGAGAAAAGTAATAGAAAACCAAACCTAAAACATCACTGTGCTCCTGCAGAAGTCTGCAGTAAACCCACTCATTAAATACTGTGCACAATTTTTGGTCTTCCCATCTTGAAAAGGATATGGTGAAGGAAGAAAAAAAGGTATGGAGGGAACAAGTCATTGTGAGTCTAGAATGGCTTCCTCAAACAAACAAATTAAATAGTTTAGATTTCTTCAGATTTGAAACCAGATGATTAAGGGAAAATATGGGGGAGGACAGAATCATGTGAGGCATTTAAGTGAACAGGGATGTACTTTGTAATGCAAAAAAGAAGTTATTAGGCATGAGTTAAAAGCAAAAGGAAGTCCGTTCTTGTGGAACAAATTGTAGAATTCATTGCCAGGGGATGCTTTGGACACCAGAAATCTAGAAGGGTTCAAGAGGCAATTAAAAATTTGTTGAAGAAAGACTTAACCGAGACTATTAAACATAATGATGCCAAGAAAATCTCTGGCTAGACAAGGAGCAGATATAATCTCTGGCTCAGGAAATCTCTGTTCAGTCTTGCCACCACACCCTGCCCCAGTGCTGCCCCGTAAAAATGTGGTACCTCACCTTGTATCCCATAGCAAGAGGGTGCTGGGATATAAGCCAAAAAACCCAAGCTGGTTGAGCAGACTCCAAGGCAGAATACAGAGAGGTATATCAGAGACCAGCACTGGTAATGCAGGATTGTGGACTTTATTTTAAAAAGCTATTTGTTGTTCAGCATAAAATTGGGTCTTATATTTCTAGTTTATATAAAAAAATTGAAAATTCACAGGACTCAAAGGAAATCTTAACAATTCTGTATATACAAGAAAGCCCAGCTATCACCAGACAATAAAGCTGGCTACTTGCACTGTGATTACCCAAAGGGAATAAGGATTCATTTTGGATGTACTTTCCAAGGAAAGATTTGTGAGTTCAAAGTCTTTTCTTCCTCTGCACATAAAACGCTTCCTAAGCACATTCACAAAATATTTAGCTGTAATTACAGCTCATTTTAAGGGAAGGAGGGAGTATTCACATAATTTACTTTCAAAGGAATCGTCTTCATGTAAAGAACGACTCAGTGCAACCCATAACACACTGCCAGAATCATGGGAAGTGTCTCAGGCTGAAAACTAGCAACAAACAAATGGAGAATGTTTACCTTCCCCACTGGGCAGAGTACATGTGTGCCTAGCTTAGACTTTCCTTCCACAGGTTCCACCATAAAACCTTCTGCCACAGAAACTTCTGAAGAAAATTTTGATCCTTCTCTCATTTAAAAAAAACCCATGTGCTGGCTGTCTTTGGGAAGATTTATCTGTTCTATAGTATTGATTACATCTTTCAGCATCTCCTTGCCATCCTCTTCTCTCTTCCTTTTAGATATAAAAGCAGGTCTTTTGTAAAAAGCCTGTATGACTGCAGAACTGAATAGCTCTTTTTGGAAGTTCCCCAGGGACGAAAGCACAATGCGGCTGCAGTACTTTCCACCCAAGACTAGCAGCCCTGTGACAGTGGATTTTCTGTTTCAGACAGAATCCTACTGTTTCTCCCTAAAACATAAGCTACAAGACGTAGATTCCAGTGCATCCACCATGGCTGGATCTGACCAGATATGAGAAGTCTCCCTGCTAGCCACCTCCAGGAACTAGTATATAAATGCAACCTCAGGCTGCTCTTTCCCTCAGCCACTTTAAAACCTGGGTTTCTGATCTCTGAGTAAGTTTAGGCACTTGAGAAACATTTTACCTACAGACCCCATGAAAAATCCTGGGTTTACTCTTCTGTCCCATCACTGTGAACCATAAGGAAAAGAATCAAGCCCATGAGCTGTCAGCAGGGCAGAACAATAGCAATGAAAAGGAGCCGGATGGTTCCAGACAGTGATCGCCTTGCTCCTGTTCCTTCTCCTTACTTTCAGAGATTTCATTTACTCCTTCAGAAGTTGAGATCTCAGCTCTGGAGAAATACATCTCCATAACTATGCTGGCTTCAAAGGAGACGCTCCCAATTTGAAGCCAGCCCAGAGAACAGACCTTGGTGTGTGCAGAGTGGTCTGTGGAGTTTAACTTCTCTTTGGGGGGACCCTGCTCTCCCCAGCACAGGACTGATTGGACAAAGTTATCTCTCTGAATGGCTGCCACGGCACAGCACTTGCAGCAGAGAGAAGGGGAAAAAATAGGTCTATTAGAGCAGTGTTTTTCTTTGCTAAAACACGGGCGGAAGGTGTCCAACATTTGTTAATAGCAGTGATTTTGCGACAGCTGAAGCAAAGCCTGCTTAAAGCCAGACCAAGTTTACAGATGTGTTGCTGATTATTTTGAATAATTAAATGGTGTAAAACCCAGCTGTGATGAACAGCACTGGGGTCGCAATTCATAAATAATTGAGAGGAGTGAGTCGCATTTGATCATCCTGATCAAATTCTGCTCTCTGGAGAATAAATGTTTGTCCTGAATACCATCAACATTGTTAAATGCCTCAATATTCCTGCTCAGCCATCCAGCCAGCAGTCAATTGAACTAAATCACTTTAACACCTTACACATTTGGCTTCCTCATGAATACAAAATGTTTCTAACTCACACAATGGGGTTTGGGCATCAGACAAAGCAGCCACTCTTTATAGACAGTAACCAAACACTAACAATAAATGCTTTAAATGATCCCATTAAAAACAATTCCTGCATACAGTCTGGTCTTTACTGCAGTAAGCGAAGAAGCTGTAGATATTAGGTCACCTATTTTGTTTCACTGATGTGTTTGTAAGCAGAGCTGCCTCTCTGATTCACATGTATCACACTAACACGCCTCTGTTTGCTGCTGGGGACACCAGCAGCACAGCTCCATGCAATTTTGTGGCGCTTCTCAGTACTTCCAAAAGTTCATCAGTAACTGTGATTAGATTGAATGAATGACATGCCTAAAATATAGCCAAAGAATACCAACTTGAGCTTACTAGGGCCTGACTCCACACACTCACACTGTGTGATGTTCACCATGTTTCCACAGTATGGGTTTGGTAACCCAGAGGTGTAAAACTACCTTCACTTCGTCTCAATTGCCTCCGATTTATATCAGATTTGCAGGTCAGAATCTGTCCTAAACAGGTAACAAGACACAAACTTTAAAAAAGTAAATACTGCCAACTAAATCCTGAGGCCTCTTCCCTTGGTTTTACTGGAACAAAATAACCAACAATGTCAAGAGCAATCTTCCCTGCCTGAACAGAGCATGAAAAAGGAGTCCAGGAACTGACTTTTAATTTGGGCTTTCATAAAAGACAAAACTCTTTTACTCATAGTGAGCACTGTTTTACTCCTTTTAGGCTACTCAGGTGGTATGTCACTTCCCAGCATGACTGAGAGGCGCAAATTCTGGGACCAACAAGAGTCAAATAAGCTGCAGATTACCAGAAAAGCCTGAAGCTAAAAGCAGCTGCTTGTATCTTCATGTTGTACCTGAGGAACCAACCGCATGCAGATTTTCCTATTTAATAAAAACTTAGGAGGGTTCCCCTGGTAAAGGAACCAAATCTGTGGTGGTTAGGAAGCATCTGTAAATGTCCAGCCTCACACTGCTCGTGCCTGGTGGCTCGCTGGCATTTCCCCATTTCTTCTGATATGTTTGAGCATTGTGTTTACCTGATGTGACAGCATCACACAGATGTTGTACAGTCCCTAACTGAATCCTTCCATACACAATTCTAAATTCCTTAATACACAATTAACTTTAGGAAAACAGCATTTTATGGGTGGATCATTAAATTGTACCTCAAAGTCTTCTGAGAACCCATGCTGGTTGTTAGAGTACAGCTCACTGATGTGTTTAACGAACTGCTTGACTGGAATTGCTTCCATATCATCTGTAGAAAGAAAGAGATATTCAGAGTTGCCATTTGTGTCATACATCAAACTTCAGGAAAGTCTTCACTCAATATCACTTAGATCTGAGATCCCAGAGGCAAAGCTAGTTCAATATGCGATAATATGAAATCTTGATGAATCTGGCCAATTTTGAAGTAAACTCTTCATATTATATTTCTAATTCTAAGCACTGCAGTTATGAATACTGCAAGTCTATTCCCCCTGATGGTAATTTACAAAGTCCAATTGAAGTTCAAGGATCGTTAATTCCTTTTTGCAGTTTGAAGATGGCTGTGGATGGGATGAAGAGGCCTTTTCCCATTCCACACCATATAAAAAGAACAGATGAGACCCAAAGCATCAAAGTATAAGTTTTTACCAACCTGAAATATCAAAGTACAGTTGACAATTGTCCCCAGTAAGTTTTTACCAGACTATGCAGACACACAGGTTTTTCTCCTGAAAACTGCCAGCTTTTTCCTTTTCACACAATGACGTAGAACCCAAACAGACTTAACGTGAGGCTGTCTCTGAGCAAGATATCAGGCAGCACAACACCCACACTGCTTTGAGCTCCCTCTCACGCCAGACAGCATACATAACACTGGGTATGTACTCCATTAGACCATTTGTTCTTGCTCAGCACAGTGCAAATTCCACCCAATATACCAGTAAATCATGCACAGATGTTTTTCTAAAAGAAGGAAGTCAAAGCCTGAATTGAATTAAAGACAAACAGGCCTGTTTTGAGCACCTGGAACACCTGACAGATTCTAAGGGAGCCGGGGTACAGGATGGCTGCCTCACTTCTCCTGCCTTCTCTCTCTTAAAGAAGGCCTAGATGTTGTTACAACCACCACTGCAGTTGGTAGAAACACCGTGCCTGCCAAGATTCATTAGTTAATATTTTCAGTCTGGCATTTAGAAAATGTAAATTGCTATACAACTGTGATTACTTTCAGCGTGTGAAATAATCTATTGCCTGATGGCTACTATTGTCTGATTGCATGATTTTATGGCAATGCTTTGGTATTTATATATTCCATTTAATATTCTTCTGAAGATTGCATCCAGTTTATGTTTACTCCCAGTAATTCAGTGGTGTATTTTTGCTCCCATTTAGCAGCCATATGGTTTGGTGCTACAGCTGCATTATAATCTGGATTCTTTTCCTTTTAAACATCTACATTATGATAGAAAAAATCCAAATATTTCTACAGATACTTAGCAAAATTTAACGATAAATAAATAGATGTGACATTTACTGTATTCAGAGTGAAAGATCTTTGGCAGCTAAAACCTCTAAGCTGTCACACATGCTTTTCTTAGCAAAGGGTATGAAGATCTGTATGTGTAAATGAGGTTCTACTTTGGCAAGAATTTTATAGATCACTGACAATCTGATTTCTTTCCAGCTGATGGCAGTTAATATTGACCATGTCATTACTTCTCTACTCCTATTTTATCAGGTAATACTCTAAGGTGGCTTCTTGCATCTATTGACATTTTCAGATTTCTATCAGGTCTCTTCTATTTTATTTACAAGTGCCAATTGTTAAAGATACGTTTGCAATCTGATCACCTCCCACTGTAGTAATGCTACTTTAATTAACCACATGCTCATTTACTGAATAATACAGAATTCAAAACATGTGACAAGTGTATGCTCATATTAGCAAAAAGCTGCAGCATGCAGAATTGCTGGCGCTTTGAAGTATTTAAGTGATAACATTTATTCTATGTAATATTGAGAACATCATCATCTCATAACAACCTCCATATTAATATTTTTGCAGCCAAGACATTTGAATGCAATGATCTATAGGAACAGCAGTGAATAGCAATAGTCTGTGAGACAATCTTTCTTCCTGAAAATTAACCCATACATCTTAGATTTCCTTGGAAATAACTTATGCTATGATAGCAATTTCATATGCTCTCAAGAAAAGTTCCATAGTTATCATTTGTTTTTTTTTCCTTGAGTAGTCTAGCTCAGCTGAGACCAACTGAGATCAAGGATTCACTGCAGCAGACCAGTGTGTCCAATTTAATTTTGCAGAAGGCAGAATTTAATTTTAATTGTGATCTGTGAGCCAAAAAATACATTAGAGATAACGTGTTCTCCGGTCCATTGAATTCCCACCAATTTCAAGGATGGGTCTGCACCAGAGATCCATGGCAAAATATGGTTAGTTTTCTTTTTATCATCGTCACTGCATGGTGGCAGTATGTCTCCACCTTTATAGCCAGAGCTAATTCACTCCTCTGTTGTTCAGTACCCTTTATTGCTTCTCCTCCCTTTTTCTGCATTTGCACTTCCGATTCCCTCCAGAAGCCTTAACCCAACGCAGGTTCTTATCAACTGATAACATGGGCAACAATTAAACATTAAATAAGTTAAATAGGAAATACAGTTGACATATGAGCTTGCTGGATGAGAGGGAGCTTAATGCTGCTGGAAGCTACACATAAGCTCAGGAAAACCATGTTGGAGCAAATGGAATTGTGTCATATTAGGACGATTAAAATATGCTTCCCGGCTGCACCCGCATCTTGCCCCTGCTGATATCTGCAAGTGTGGAGCCATACCCGAGACACAGTCACTAACCTATGGAACAGAAAATTATTACAACTGTTATAGTAATTTGGGCCTGATTTTTCTATTCCTTGGCCTCCAAGTGCAAACTCCCACCAAGGAGCATGAATTACTGTAGCTGGGGTGCATGCATGCTCAGCCACGGGGTGTATGCTAGCTTGCCAGAACTCTGGTGAAATATGTGCTAATATATCAGCACTCTGCACTGGTATCTACGCTGACATTATCTGAAGATGGCTGTGATCTCTAAGAAAACCAACAGATACAGCTAGTTGCACAGAATATGCTTTCCCTTGCACTACTGTCAGCCCAAAGGCTTTGGTTAAACCTTCTTTCCACCTTAAGACAAATACACTTCAATGACTATAATTCTTTTAGTCGACTGAAGAGATTAATGGAATCCTATAATGGCTAATTAGGAGCTCTCATAGTCTTTCTGTGCATATTCCCTTTTGCACCGTATACTTTTCCCCATCCAGAAGCCAGAGTGACATTTGATACTGTCAGTAAGATGCTTACATTGTGAAAGACCTACACATTATTCAAAGAGAAGAGGGAAACGTTATAATAACATACCTGCACCTCTAATACCTCAGATATAATTACAGTTCTGTCTAGCCTGGGTTTAGCCATCTGTTTTATTTATGTCAATAAAGTGACTCTGGATTTACATCGCTACAAAAGATGAGCTGAATCTGGCACCATACTAATGTACTAACCCTTTGTGTTATGCAGAGAAAGAAGCAGTCTCAGATGGACAGGAGCAAAGGATAAAACAAAGAATTTTAAATTATTCTTTCTTATATTTATTATTATAAATAATATAAATAATAGTAATACCCTTTAAAATCAGACAATACTGAAGCTGATAGGTGGGGGTATGCTTAATTACCATACTAGATATTTAACACTTTGGTTCCCATCTTCACTTGCTGGTCCAAGACAAGTGTCTGAGAGGAGAATCAAAGACACAAACCAGAAAGGGACCACAATGGAGCTCATTTCCTGCCCCAAAGGTAGAATGCGAAGAGGAAAGTCAAGTTTCTTTAAAATAAATGGCAATACAATGGAAAACACAGAATACCTTCCTTTAGAAGGCAGACACCTTCAAAAGAAACTCAGAGTCTATGGAAGCAGTAAGGCCAGAACAGGTTTACATTTAAAGTTTGGATAATTAGCAATCCTACCAGGAAGGATTTTCTCCATCTCCCACTTAATAAGGTGCCTTTGTAACGTTAAAGTAATAGCGGCCAATTTCAAAAGAAAAATGTGATATTGTATCAGAGATGGCATTTCCCCATAATAAGATCTCAGATTCATTTTGATTCACTTACAGCCTAAGAGCTCACTGGATAGTTTAGTGGCATTGGATTGGAATAGATGGGTTTGGGTCAGGAATTAATCCGGAAGGTCAGAACCAAAGTGCTTCCTCATATTACCTTCGTCTAGTTTGGAGTTTTGGTGGTTTTGAAGACCAGATGTTTGACACAGATGAAGAAGTCTCAGTAAGAAAATTCTCCCATGTCTTTTATTCAGTTTGTAAACGCTTTCTGTTTCTCAGCTATTACCTTACCCAGTCTACTAAATCCAATGTAGTCTTGGTATTTATGCCTTACTTTTCATGTGAAAGCTTATTCCATTTGTTCGTTAGTCACTGCACTTCAGCCTCTCATTTGCAAAGCCACCTGGATTCATGTGCCATAGCTGTCACGTGGCTTGGCCCATCTGCTCTGACAGCAGCCGCTTACTGCACCGCGCAGCAGCCCTGCGCCATCCCTTGCATCGCAGGAGCACCTCCATCAATTCTCAGCGTGCTCTTCACAGCTGGCTTCAGCCAAAGGACGAGGGGGTTCTCCCGCTCCCGTCTCCCTGCCTGCGGGGCCGAGCAGTGAACTGAATCAGCCTGCTGATCTGCTGATGACTGTAAGAAAGGATTAATTGATTTGTGTGGATGGGGAAGAAGGATTAGTTGTCAGTGGGGTAGATGGGTTGATCCTACTTACTAGCACGAAGAACAGTGAAGTGACTGGGAAACTGCTCTTTCTGAAGGCAGCACAAACCTAACCTGGCTTATGAGAATCATGAAACCAGAGGCACTGTTAGTGACATTAATCCTGGAGAATCCACTCTCAATAGTGTATCCTCTTCATTTGCATCTTCTGCAAAAAGGTTTTCCTGATTGGAAAGCAGTATCTACCAGTAGGATCATAGCAGGACTAGATTTGTCCTCTTACCTCACTGAAAAAATAGGCATCTGACAAATGTTTTCCCATATTCATAGTGAACAAACACCTTTCTCTTCCCAACAGCACTCAACCCTGGGATGTCAATTCATCTTCCATCCTCTTATTCTCCACTGCTGGAGAGAACACTGACTGCAATCCCAGCATTTAAAAAAAAATATTTTAAAACCAGCATTCAGTGGGGTTTGTGGGTTTTCATTTTTTACAAAGAGGGATGGAAAAATTCTGCAAGCAGCTGGAATACCTGGGACCAATAATTTGGATGCATATTACCTAAAACCAAGTCTTCCAGGCATTCCATAAGCTACAATAGGTATCAGAGCGAAGGCTGCGGAGCTGTAGCAAAAGCTTCCTTCCCATGCAAGCACTGCATCCAAGTAACCCCTCAGAGTGTGGGTCCCACAGATGGTTCCACAACCAGCAACGGGGCACTCATGGTCCAGACTTAAATGGGATCTACGCAGCTGTGCCAGGCAATATGAAAGTGTGCACAAGGCACAGTACTAAACAGGGATGGCAAAGCCCAAATACACCTGTATTTCATCTATCTCTAGAGCAGTGATTGATCACAAAGAATATTGCAAGGACTAAAGTATGCCCTTGGGTAAAGTTTTGCCCTAGTAGAGGTAACTGGAGAACTCCTATCAACATCACTGAGGTCGGGCGTTCCCCTCTACAGAGAGGCTTTGGCAAAAATCTCTAAACCTATAGAGTGAGCATATGCAGTGAAGTGCACACGCTGACAGGGGTCAGAAACTTCCCAAGCAGCTCAAAATTTAAAGGGTTTAAGCAGGCAACTCCACAGACAAATCCTGCCCTAACTCACACGAACACTGGACTCCACGAGCAATCCCATATGTAAAAATGGGTGGTGCCCAGCTTCCTTCAAACCATTTTACATTTAATGCATTTGAATTATACATGTTAATATAGTCAGAGCCTTTCATTCCACAGCATATTGGCTTTCCTTGCTTAAATATTTAGAATAAGAATGCAACCGAAGCCACTTGAAATAATTAATTTTTCTGACGGATCATATTGCTTTCTGTATAAAAGTGGCCAGAAATACGAGAACAGTTTTATTTGTATACCATTAATTTATGATACACCAAAGTAATTAAAGAGCTCTTAGTATTGCAAAGGTGTCCTCTTTTTGTGGAGATTCATACCTGCATAAATACTAAAAAAGATATACATGGGTTTTATAGGTCAAACTACCTGCTGAAGCCCTTCAAAGCTCTCATTCTCTTGAAGCCACTGACCTCAATAATTAAGAGAGATTATAAATTAAATCAAGATAAATGATAAATTACTAAGAGTTGATTATTTGGAACACTATTCCTCATTAATGCTCACATTTTTGTAATTGCGTGTTTATTGAGTGCTGGCTTTAATAAAAATGCCTTTCAAAATGCCAAGGCGTGGAAACTTTTGAGTGGCATAAACACCTTTGGAAGTCCTGCTTAGATGGCTGTGTTGAAAGAAAAACACAGAAGTCCTTCCAGCAAAATAACTGCTATCTGTAACCCAAGGCAGGTTTCTTATAAAGGGGCAACACATGAAAAACCAGAATATGGAAAATCACCTGGGCAATATCGTAGCTGCATTCATCTCTCTCGCTTCAAGATTTAATCTACTACAATGCTATTAGCCATGTGTCAGTCAGGAATATAAAGATGTTAATGATAAAATTTTATATGTGTCAAAATAAGAGCTCAGTTTAAATCTGCTTGTACAAATCTTAGATTAGGTTATCATTAATTATAAATGTAATAGCAATACACTTTTTCCCTTTAAGCAAAAAACCAATTTCAGCCCAAGAGAATGAAATAATGTGAATTTTCCCTTAGCACAGCCATTAAACATAATCTTATTTGGTATTGCCTGCAAAGGAACACAATTTTAATCTCATACATCTCCCTCCTGAAGTCCCAGTCATGCCACAAAATGACAAACATGCCTTACATCATTTTGCACATGGAGGTTCAACTCTAGGGCTCTGCAGCCCAGTGCAACAGCTCTCAGAAAAAGATCTATCTGCATCTCACACGGGCACCACACAAACATGTTTTTGGGTGATTTGGCCTACTCCTGAAGCCTCCATACAAGTATCATGATTAGATACCACACCATAAGTTCTTCTGCATGCTGCAGGAGTAGCAGTTTGCAGCACAGGAAAGGGAAGGTGGATGTTCCCTAAAATACCTTGATATTTTTTTGGCTTCGGAGGATGGCTGTGTTTGCGATATTGCATTCATGAATTTAATTGAAGCTGAAGATAGGTACAATTCACAATATGGTGCTGGAACATAAATCCACAGGGAGCAGAAAGCAGAAATAAAGTCTTAAACAGCTGAAGAGCACTACCTCTGTGCTCAGTGAAGAGCTTCATGCCCTTGAGAAATAAGTCCTCAGCTGCAGTTAGCGCTTTTCCTTGTACCTCGCCAATCTCCGGCAGAGCGAGCGGATCACTGTGCTCAGTACACTGTTACTGTAGTGGCCACAGACGTGTCCTGGTGCTCTCTAGCTCACACAATACAACTCCAGACAGCTACATCTCAGCAGAAGCCAGTGTGATACCAAGCCTCTCTTGGGAACCTGCAGTTTCCTTGTCGAATGAGATAATTTTTGGTATGGTCTCTTAATAGAAACAGTTTGACACAGGGTGTACGCTGCCAGAAGATATCAGAGGTGCAGGAACTGAGCCTGTAAAGAACACATCAAGTCTAACCACTGCTGCTCACCAGGAAAGGCTGAAGGCAACCATGGTTATGAAGGAATGAGGAAGAGGGTTTAAAATACAGAGATTTAACAGAAGCTAAGAGTTAATAAGACGGACTGTTGATGAGAGTCCTTGTAACTGTGAGATGAAAGTGAAATGAAAGGGAGTGATGGACCCACTGGACTTCATACCCCCACAGGACTGCATTAGGTGCTCAAGACACCTTCTTTGTTGCAACGTTCTTGGCTGTTCCCCTATTTCCTGGGTTCACGTGCCCACACTGAGTCAGTCCTGAAGAAGCAGGGGAGTGTTTCTCCATCAGAATCTGACACTGGTTATTTTAAATACAGTATTCATAAACTTTAGTACTAGTTAAACATTTAGTGAACTTTAAACCTAAAACTGTGTGCACCTTTACCCAAGCACCGGGAAGTGCTCCTGAGCCTTCCAGCCTAGACGACACTGAAAAGACTGGCATCAAATTCTAAGACATTTTACTTCTACTAAAATTGGTGAAAGACATCTGGAATAAAATGCTGAAATAATGACTTGTGCTGGGCAGCCATCATGTTCTTTATGAGCCATCTTTCCCTGGTCTGTGATCAAGACTAGACAGGTGTAAGTCTTGCCATAAAGTCAAACCTAAGGTACCTCTGTGCTGACTTCACATTGAGTCCTGCTGGCATGGGTGCCACAGTGCCTGCTGTGCCCATGGGCTGGGCAAGGAACCAGTAAAGCCACAACAAGCTCCCGAACAACGCACGACCCAAGAGCAGGAAAGCTCTGAACAAAGGAGAGGGGGAGGGTAAAAGTAGAATTTGTGCTAGTCCCACTATTTGATATCATCTAAGATGCACAGAGGTGCACTGCTGGTGCAGAAAACTGATGAGAGATGCAGTGCTGCAAAACATACATGTCTGCAGCAATGACACTGCTGTTACTCTGACTTACTCAACCCTACCAAAACAGATCAAGTCCAGAAGCGTTTTGACCAGATATTGACTCAGCTATGGAAAAAACCCTCCAAACAGGATCAGAAAGAGATTATGCCGGGACCAAATGCTACAATGAAGTGATCCAGGCATAGATGATATGGAAGTCCTCAAAATTAACTGAGTGTGGAGGCAAAGACAGGAGATATGGATAAATAATTTGGTTGGGCTGAATGGCAGGGGAGTTTCAGAAATCTGCCATTGATTACAGATGCATCACTGTCAGGCACAGGGCTTATGTGAGTTTAGATTTATACCTCAGTTGTAATATCCAGTGGGTGACTCAGTTAATGATATCTCCTTTGTCCTGTGTTTCTCTAGATCAAGCAGTGTAGATAATTATGAATAATGATAATGATTTGGGTCTCAGAGCAAATTTGCACAGATAACCACATACCTATGGGTGATGTGGCTTCATGCACAATAATTAAGCGCATACGCCATGGGAAGAGGAAGAGAGAAATGGGTAAAATCATGCCTTTGCAAGAAGATTGGGTTTAGATTTTGGACCTGAAAAGTTGCAGAGTGTGCCGATTGCAAGCAGCTGGCAGGTCGATTTTAGAGTTCACAGACCTGAGAAAACTGAGGGTTTGTCTAAACAAAAGCAGAATCTGGCACAGAAAAAACCACAAAAGCTACCTCTGAGCGTGCCAACACGCCATGGAGCAGAGCAGTGGTATGCAGACACACCAGCACCGCTTCCGAAGCCTCTCGAGCTGCATCAGGATTGCTGTGCCTGGCTGCCAGACACCTGGCAGAACCACCCCACACCTGGGCCAGGACCAGCCAACCCAAACCCTCTCATCTTCCTCCGACCAGCAGCTCATGGCGTGCTGTAGATGGGCCTTGGCAAACATACTCAACATCTTTACACACACTGCTCTGAATTGCCATCAGTTTGGCTGCTTGCACATAATTGAGAGTAGAAGTTGGTGTGTTGAACTGTAGGAGGTAGATGCATGGTTCCATGGGGATCTATCCAAATTCCTTTTGTAAGGATAGGGTTTCACAACCTAACAAGGTTACTTTGAAAAACTTGCTTTTGCAAAAACGCCACTTATATTTTGCTTCTAGGATCAACATGGCAAGTGAGATTTCCTCACACCCTCTGGCAGCTTCCAGAGGAAAACTTCAGAGGCTTATCACTTCATCAGTTGCAATCAGTGCAAAGGAGATCGTTGTCATTTAGTGTTTTTAAGGCATTTCAGTGGGCTGCCTAAGTGGGAGCAGTGGCTGATGACAGAGAAGACTGTCATTTAGTAACAGGTATATGGAGAAAGAGGCCTCTTTTACATCTCCATACAAGGAGAATGTTTAAGAGAGCTTCAAGATCTTTCCATGCAGGATCTCCATCTTTGAAAAAAAGCCAACAGAGCTGGAATTTCTCTCTCCTAACTTTAAGCCTCATTACAGACTCCCTGTGCAGATAGCGGTTAGCAAACCCAAGCAGAGCTATTTCCAGAGGGTGACTTGGATCCTGGTGGCACAAATAGCTTTACCATCTGTGCCCAGATCTTCAAGTTCATCGGTTCATGCTCTCTTAAAACCTTCTGGGCATGATTCATCTTCAGATTAAGACACCTCCATTTGGATGTCTGTATGCAGGTGTCTAAATATCCATTATATCCACAGAAATCTTATCATGACATAGGGAATTCAAGGTCTGGATTCACCTTTGTGTCTGCCTGAACTAAACCACTGCCCAATTCTTCATGTGCCTCAGAGCTCATCAGCAGTCCTTGCACATTTTTAACTACAAAGCTGCTTGAGGTGTCTTGCAGCACTTGATCAGCAGGTACCTTAGTCTGTACTGCCCATTTTCAGGGGTAACAGCTCTTTCTTAGATTACAGAGCCTCAGCAGACCAAACATGTGCTGCAGGTATGGCAGCATCATAGGAGTCCCAAAGCTGCTGCTGTCCAACAGCTTGGTTTGCTCTAGTCGTGGGAAGATGTTCCCAAAGGCAATGTTCTTCTGTTCTCATCACTGGTTATATCCTAGAACAGCTGCTGGAGAAGCATTAGAGCATGTGCTGGTCTTATGGTACCTGCCACCTGCACAGTTTTAACGGAACTTCTTCAGCCTATATTACAACTTATACAAATGCCATCCAGTCTTTAATGGACTGACCATCAAAACATCCATGTGAAACAGGGAAGAACCACCATCTCAGAAGCAGAGACCTCAGCATGAAAAGATGGTGCTTTCTACTGGTTTCTTTCAAAGGAAAAAAATGTCTAAATTACAGAAAAAACCCTATACATTGGCCAACAAGACTTCTCACTTTCTCTCCTCCCATTGCTTTGTGCTCACAACCCCCCAAGTTTTGACAGTTCTCTGCACAGAGTCCAGGTTAGGTCTCCCTCCCATTGTGTTACCTCATGTGTAAGGAGGTAACACCTGAGAGTGGGCACGGTGGGACCTTAAGGTGACTGCCAAAAGTATCCCCATGAGGGAAGCGCTCCTCCAGGTTTAGAGCTGGGAGAAGGGAACCCCCCAATTAACCAGGCTGTTCTGTGAAAACTCATCGCAGGGGTCTAAGAATAAAACGTCCCATCTCATGTTACTCTGAAAGAGCAGGGAGGCTCCTTGCTAAGGCAGTGAGGTGGCCAGACATGCATCTCGGTCTGCCACAGAAAGGAGAGGAGATGCTAGCATGTTTTATTTTCAGTGGCACAGCATCAGACTGAAAGACAAGCTGCTGAATATCTTCCATTGGAAGGTAACAGCTACCCTTTCATATTAGCTCCCATGGGTACTTTGAAAGACATTTTCTAGAAAGGAGTCACACATGTCTGCTGAGTAAAATCAAGGAAAATGTAACTGCACTCTTTCACTTATCCAAGAAGCATGTTCTTCAGTCTCTCAGAGATGGATCTGAATGTTTGGGTTTTTTTTTTTAATGAACCTAATTAGCTGCAAATTTAATCCTAGCTTCAAGGCACAAATTACAGATTACAACAAGGAAACTTTAAACACTTTGAAGCAACAAGTAAGAGCATTTAGCAGACTGAGGTCAATACAACATTTTGGGTGTCTTAATTCTGTCTGTGGAAATGACCAACATCAAATGAGGCAGCGGCTGCAAAGGCCCCTGTAACATCAAGCTGCTCTCTGTCATCGCAGCTTAAAGGGAGCTGGATCCTGCACTTAATAATTCCCAGGGGAAATGCCTCATGAAGAGAGAAGAGATAAACTCTGCTTCCAGCTTCACTCTCCATATAGCTGAGAGGAGAATTTGACCTTTAGTAACTTGATTAATAGCAAATTAACAGAAGGCTTTGGACTTTACTCGAGATTGCTTATCCCTGTGTCTTGTTCCTCCCCGTGACCCAGTGCCTCTGCACATGCTGAAAGCGGGGTGTGAGTCCCCCAGTCTCGAGAGAGCAGTGGAGCTGCATAGCCCTTGTCTGCAACCCGCTGCGATGGAGCAGCAGCTGGTTTCACCCTGGATGCAATGCCTCAGTGTTTTCAAGAAGTGTTGCTCGTGTGTTTGACATTTTACAAAGGTTATTCTGAAATTTCTATTAAAACCATGTGGGAGAGGTGCCTATGGAAAAATACAGATCTGGCACTCAGACCTCATTGCAAAGATCCTGAAATTAAATGAAGCAGCACTGACACAACACATTTCTACCAAAAAAATCCCAATCATTTATCACAAGCATAACCTTCTCTTCTTTTTGTAATTAAAACAGATTCCAAGTAGCACAAACACAGAAGATGAAACCTGTCTTACCTGGAATAGGTATAATGGGAATACTTTCATTGGGGACCACACGGGGGGAACTGCTGTCCTCCACATAGAAATGGGCGGTCTGAAAACACTTTCTGTTAAGGGAAAAAGAAAAAAAAGAAAAATTAGAGTCAGAGTGTGAAAAACTGCTCTCTGAAAAAATAACTGAAACTTTTGCACATGTTCTGCTTCTCTATTTCTGTTACATTTCCGCTCCATACTTTCAGACATTACAGTTTTAAAACATCGATGCGTGAAAACATATGTGCGTTTTCTACCAATAATTCTGGTGTGGTCTAGTTCATTTGACATCAGACATCCACCCATCATAAATGCCTCTGTATATTATTGCTAAGTACTACTGAATGTGAAATCAGATTCACAAAAGTTAGTGGTTGCAAAACAGGTTTCAAATACATCACTCAGAAAGAAAGTCTGCACACAAGAAACAAAATCAGCATACAGTTCAAGCCAAAATCCACCTAAGACACCGGCATTTCCAGGGAAAACACACTCACTGTAAAAGTTGCTGCTGTGTAAGAGCTGAAAGACATTAATACAGCATCTGTAACTGCTGCACTCCATGATGTTCTGATAGGAAAGTTAACCTTCAAACATTACAGGTTTTTACTTTTTAACTCTAAAGCCACACATCCCTCATCCCATCCTCCTCAAACTTGCATTACACACGCTGCCACAGAAAAATGCAATAGACACTTAGCTTGGGCCCCAGGACTCCTCTCTGAAAAGGCCTATAAAGAACAGGAGAACTTAAATCCACCTGACTCTTTTTTTTACCTGTATTTAATGCAAAGCAGAGAGCACAAGCTGGTCATCACAGAAAAGGTACTGAGCAGAATAACATCAAGAGATCCGAGGAGACTCTGCATGGTGATATTAACTGAGGCAGGGTTTTCCAACACCAGCGTCACTGCTCATTGCTGACTTAATGAGCTGCTTGAGGCTGGAACTGAATATTTAATGAGTCTTGCTTGGTGTGAGCAGCTATTGTGGCAGGAGAAGGGTCTGCTCGCATCCGTCGGGGGTGCTTAACAATAGGTGCCCACTGCAGAGATCCCCCTCATCGCAGCCCCGAGGAACTGCTTCAACACCTAGGCACAGTTTGCGGGCGGCCTTGGGAGCTGTGCCTGCTGTCCAGTCGCCGGTTCCCTCGCCGAAACGCATTTGCACACAGTGGCTTTTAAGTTTCTGCCTTGCAGTCTGCTCCTCTGTAATTTGGGCACTGTGCTCTCCATAGCGAGCCCACTCCGCAGAGCCGGCTTTGCTGACTTTGTCAAAGTACTTTGTGCTCCCTTTGTTTACAACATCCACACATCCAGAGAGCAGAAATGTCACTGAAAATCAAACCGCTCTCCTAGGCACAAACCAGGACCATAATAATCACGGGTGCTTGCTTTCTATGCCGTTGTGCCTTCCCACTGCGTTACACCGCACGCAACATGCTATGGCAGCACAAGTACAACTCAAGACAATGCAGAGAGGCAGGAGAGAGTGGAGCTCTCAGCGTGGAGTAATTGTCTCGGAGCAGCTTTCTATTTACAGGCACGATGTCTTGCATTGTACTGAAGTTATTTATTTAGCGAGTGTGCTTTTGTTAAGACACCATAAGGTGAATTCACACAAGAGGATGCAAGATGTGCAGTACTCTCACAGCATTTAAAAACATCAGTTGAACTCCCCCCACCATACTTGCTCCCTGTTCTCATTTTTTTTTGGCAGCCTTTATTTTGGACAATGTACACCCTGGGGGCACGCAGCGGAATAAATCAGTCACACATAAAGAAGAAACTATGAATATGAAACAGGGAAAATGCTCCTGATTTTGATGTATTTGGGACTCTTTCCCTTGAGTCAATACTACAAAAATCCTTCAACGGCTTCTCCCGATAATGAAGGCCTTAAGAAGGTGTTTGATAAAAAGACAGACCTTTACGTAGGGATTTACAGGATTTTTTTAAGCTGGTGATGCTTAAGAAAAGCAATTATTTTTTGCAATTTGTTATTTTATACTCTGAGCAGCTCTGATAGGCTGGAATTATGTTTTTTTTTATGCAGCCAGAAGACAGCTTTTTCTTAATAGCCTCAAAACATGTAATTGTGTTGGATAATCACATTGTGTGGTATTGTAAGGCCCATGATGGCCACGATAGTTGAATACCCAATCCAGCATATCTCTGTTGAGCACCATGTTGGAATAACAAACTACTAAATGAATATTTCACATAGTAAAGTTTTTTGCAATCATTAGTGTCATTAACAATTCTGTATTTTATTCCTGGAAGACCTTCTGTAGCTGCTTAAAAAAGGCGGTCACCATGGAATTTGACTGAAGGTTTTCTCAAGTCACAAACATGCTAAAACACCCTCTTGCCTTACGCATATAGATATATAATAGAGCATGCTCATTACTTCACAGTGCTGGATACTGGCACATTAGGTGAAGTCAAGCCTCTCAAACTCTTTTTTTCACTGCTTGCAACTGCTGTAAATATTCCACATTTAGCCTCTGCAGCTGAGCTTGCTGGGCACAGGCCATCACATCCCTGTCCTGACAAACCCCTCCGTGTCTCAGGGCTCCTGATGACAGCAGAAGGCAGCACTGATGGGACAATGCAGATTCAAAACAGAGCAGGATAAAGCCTATTGAGATTTAAAAGACCTTTTATGACAGGTTTCACCAACTATCTGGATGAATTTTCCAGCAAGATCTGCTACCAGGTCCGTTTCCTACACTTGCACCTCTCTCCTGGGCAGCTCCAGGAGGGAGCACATATCTCAGGATGGCAGGCAGATGCCTCCAGGCCTCCAGTTTGGATAATGTCCACTTTCAGCCTGGGACTGACTGGGTGAGGAAATGTCAGGGACCGAGAAGAGCCTTTTGCAAACTTCATGTCTAGCTTGTACCAATAAATACTGATATAGCTGAGTTCAAGGCTACTGAAAGGCATTTCAGACAATTTAGTGTCTGCCTTCTCCACCTGTTTATGATGCTCCTTTCTATCCCCCGGCATTTCCCCTACCCATTACCTTTCCCTCAGTATACAAACCTTAAGTGGCAGCAGTTGCTAAGGCTACAAGAGGCTGCAGTAAATCTGTGTGCGTGCATGGGCTGGGCTAGATAAAGGAAAAGGATGAGAGCAGAAAATTGCTTGTTTCGAGTCACTGGAAGAGCAGTCGTGGAGAGAGGTGGTTGTGGATGCAGGGCTAGACAAGGTGCAAGTCTACAATTGTTTTCACATGAGCACTTCAGCCTGTAACTTTTAACCCCAGTGTGTACACAAGTGCAGGTGTTTGCACCTGTGTGCCCACTTGCTCAAGAAACCAACACTGTCAGCAGAAAAAAAACCCCAGATTTTTTCCTGAGAGCAGCAGTCCTTAGTGAATGAGCAATCGGGACTTGTCAATGGCACAAATGATTATTAAAATCTTAACAACTGACACACTAATTTTAGAATAATTCTTGCATTTCTGCAGCGCTGGTTCAGGAAAAGCAAATCACAGCCTTGATTTCACTTCCTGAAGATGTCAGAGAGCCCCCATGTCTTCTGCAAAATACCAGAGTCTGTTGTCTCTGAAATAACGCCCGTGTGCAATGAAGCACACCGTTTTCTCTAGGCCCATATGTTTTTTTGGTTCCCTTTCCCTGGGGTACAATAACCGTGCGAGATGGTGGTGATCAGACACACGGTTGTCACATATGGACCAAAACACAGAAAGTAAAAGACGGCAAGATTAGCATCTCCCCGGAGAAGGACCAGAGGCAGGGTCTGGAATGCAAAGTCAGTGCGAGGGAGAGCATCCCCCTGCTCAGGATCTCTCTGCAGAGATACCAGCAGCGGGTTATTAAAGCAAACTGACAGGATGCAAAGTCCAGGGAGCAGCAGCACCTTATTATCAAGCCACAAGCATAAAAATATGCCAAGAGATGGTCCTGATTAGCTGGGTTAAATGCTTGTTCCATATCCGCTGAGCAAAATACCAGATTAGCTTCTGTAGAAGAAGAGATGCCTCATGAGATTTTGACACTCAAAACAGGTTTCCTTGGTTATTAGTTAATAAACCTCAAGCAGCTTCTCCTTTATACCCAACTAAAAGCAAGAGGGAGAACCAGATCACATAATGGCCTGGAAGCATGGATGCATTCTATTTTCATGTGGAAGATAGTGCTGTAGTGTTTAGTTAGTACTGCCTCCAATACAAACACACAGTGTGCACAGCAGTCGATGGGAGCACTGGGAATAGCTCTGAGGGCAGCTTTCCTCCTCCATACTCAGTCTAGTGTGGGCAGCATCCCCTGATCCGTGCTGACAGGCGAGGGATCTGAGCCGCTCCGGAGCAGCTGAGGCAGGGAGAGAAGGAGCAAGGGGTTACTGCAGA
Source organism: Heliornis fulica (assembly GCA_013399135.1). NCBI lineage: Eukaryota > Metazoa > Chordata > Aves > Gruiformes > Heliornithidae > Heliornis > Heliornis fulica. The sequence continues at coordinate 1,660,052 of VXBZ01004997.1, read as the reverse complement.
GGGGGAAGTGACTGCCTCTGCAGTGGCTGGCTTCAAACCAGGACAGTGGCTGAACAGAGGAAAAATCAAAGGGTAACGCTTCACTTTCTGGGGACAGCCAAGAGCCTTGTCCTGCCTCACATGCCGAAACGACTGGCACATTCATTGCTCCCTTGTTCACTAGGGATCTGCTCCTTCCAGGCGTTTCCGTTGGCTGAAGCAGTGTGTATTCCCTCTCCAAGGCTAGCAGGATTTATACTACTTTATTTCTGTAATAGCATCTAGGAGCTCTAGGCTCCTGGTTTCTAGCAACTACTCTGTTCTTGGGTCGTTACCTCCTAAAGCATGACCAATTCGGAGGCAGATGGCTTGAAAGGGTCCTGGAGGCCTAATTCACTGCTGTCAGAGCAGGGCAAACCTTGTCCTCTGGGTATCCTTCCTCCAGAAACAGCCTCCCACCAACAGGAGCTCTGCAGAATGTACATTTATTAGCTGAGAGACCAACAGTCCCTGCAGCCGCCCTACTTTCACACACAGCCCTTAGTTGGTGGCCAGAACAGACAAGGCTGAACAGGAGTCAAACCAGGATCTGTAATGGACCTCTAAGCTGCATAGGACATGGCTTAGTCTATCAAACGCGACCTGGACCTAGACATTCACTCACTATGCTCCTCCATCATGGGGCTGAGGGTGTGTGTGTCTGCAAATAACTTCTAAAGAAGGATCCAAAGACAGAAAACGATCCCTTTCATTACCTCTGCACATTCATTCTCACTTTCAGTAGAAGAAAAGATGCTTCAGATTCTCATTGAACTGTTTTGCATGTTTTCCAGGAGACACAATTAAGATTGGTTTCTGCTGGCACCAAAACCAGAGTATGTATGCAGTCAAGTGTACTAGTAACACATGGCTCTGCACTTTAAACTAGCTTCACTATTCCTTGGCAAGCATTTGTCACTGTCAGAATTGGCAATGACTCCTCAGAAAAGAGCCGCAGACTACGGAACAACAGAAGCGCTGCAAATCACGACCATGTCACCAGCAGAGCAGTGGATGGGAGCCTGGACAACAGCTGTCTGCAGTCTGCACTGCTCTAGCTGGGGTCATCAGTCACTGATTTTTATGAGCAATAAAACTGACTCAAGCGTTAAGAAGAAAAAGAGAAGAGAAAACCACATGAAAAAAGCTGATCTTATGAATATGAATAAGTGACCAGCATGGAGCAGTGATATTACATTCATTGTATCAGAGGGGCATCTGCATTTACTCTTTTTTTTGGCCAGAAAATGGCTTATATTGCCCCAATTTTCTACAATTATTTTCCTTCCCAGGTCTTAACACTTAATGATCAGGATTCAAAAGCCAACGTATAAAAGAACCTGTGGTATGCTGGAGCAGTAAGGCAGTGAAGTGTGACCGAACTTGAGCTAACAGAGGATATACAAAGCAGGAATTCTTAAAACCCAAGGGAATAAAGGAAAGCTGAAAAAGGAGGAAAATTTCTCTACAAGAATGCTGATTCTCCTGCATATCCCGCCTGAGGATGATTCGCCTTCTCCCCAGTGTCTGTAATCTTCTTGAGCAGTGTTAAGCATCGCACAGACACGGTAACTGGAGAGGTCTAGATGGTACCTGGATGGGTTTCAGAAGCTCACACCATGCCAAGCCCTTGGCATTCCTTCCTAGAGAGAATGGTGAGAAGTAGACTGTCCTCTTTTCAGGGGACTTCCTCTGGGCAAGGGGAAACGCTCTTTCACATTAGTGAGCTGTTGTGCACAGACACAGTCCCACAAAAGCTGAAAGGATCCAAATGCTAATCACCAGTCCACCCACACATTAGGCAGTATCAGAGAGAAATAAAGACAGGAAAAAGGCTGGGAAAAGGCAGGTGGAAAAAAACAAAGCCTAAGGAAAAGACTTTAAGACTGTATTTGTGATGAAGAACACAGCACCAGTAAAATTGTCCATCTGAAAAACTAATCTGCAAACAAGACAAGGGATTTCTGACATAGACAACTGATTTAATATTTATGGCCTAAATTTGCCAGCTGACTACACAGCTCTCCACAAAATTAAAAATACTCTTCTCCTGATCCTCTGAGATCCTACCCTGCACCAGAGACTAGTCACCCATTTACATCACATACGGCATTGAACTCAGACATTATACAAGAAATAATAATTTTCAGAAGGGTATTCAAGCAATTAAACAGTTAAGAAATGACAGCACACCCCAAGATGAGCTCTTTCAAGTCCTCCCCGCCCTTCATCAACTGTGTGACCAGAAGGCACCCAGGTGGCCAATGCAGAAATGCACTTAGAAAGCTCTTTAACCACAAATCCTAACTGGATAAATCTTAGTTTAACTCAGCACAAACATTTTCCACGCTTCCTTGTCCCATCTTCCTGGTGTCCCCGGAGAACCGTGAAGGCAATGGTGAAACCTTATTTGTGATGACACTTGGCCCTGTAACACTTGGTAGCTAATTACTCTCTGGGTGACCTCTGACAGGGCTAGCAGCATCAGACCTTCCCCTCCTGCTTTAATCAATACCCATAACAGATGTGTTGGATACACTCAGCAATTTTACAGATGACTGAATGGGTTTACTCATCAGTATTTTCTACTGCAAGAGAACAAGCTCCCTGGTTATAAGCATTACCACTCAAAACTTTGATGTCTTCAGGCAAAAATGGGGTAGAGAAACCTATGGGTGGTATTTTAAAATGGTTTAAAATTAGGCACGGTTTTAAAAACCAAAGGGAAGCCCGACGTGTTCATTTTCCTCTCCCCAAGCCAACTATTTAATGCAACATTCATAACAAAGACTAGAAAATCACAGAGGAAAACAAAGACATGCCTTTTCCAATCAACTAATACCTCCGGCAGTTCCTATAAAATGTGTACTTCCAATGCCCTAAACATCATGTAATATTAAAAAGAAGCCTAAAACTTTCACACAGAAGGAAGCTAAATTTAACCAAGTGAAGAGTTGTTCTGTAATCACCAGAACCGCAGCAATCAATGAAGATTGCCTCTTACCAGAGCGAAGCTTTTAGTAACACCTCTAAGAACTCAAAATTGGGCATACTTGATATTACCATTTCAGGACATGAATCCCCTTTGGGATGAATCCTCTCAAACTCAAGAATAAAAACAGGTTGACACACTGGCAGGTGAAAATACAGGTATTTTTAAACACCTTTTTAAAAGTGTAACTCATCTGCATTGAAATGGTTTGAATATTGTTTTTCCTGTAAGAAAAACAATACAGCGGTAATCTCGCCTAAGAGAGGACAGCAGAAACTGGCTCTCTCTTTGGAAGTCATCTAAACATCCCTAATTACTCCCACCTAATTACTTTCTGATGGAAGAGCCCAGCTCTTTACTTTGCAAAAATATTCTTTCCTTCCTCCGAATGGAACATCAGGACATTAAAATTGACAATGGTTTTAAGGTATCCCGAGCCACATAACACAAAAATTTAGCCACAGTATTTTTTCCTCTGTTTTGGTGGCCCTGCACATCTTCAGGTAGAAATGCCAGTTTGTTAAATATCAAGGAATAATGGGAAGCTCCCTTCTTCTCAACAGACACGTCCATGTGCACCTGGACTAAAGCTGCATGGGAGAACTAGGAAGATTTCCCAACACTGCTGCACATATTTCATGTTTAGCTTATTTGGGGCCAGCATAAAAATATTAAAAGTCGTGATTATTTCCTTCCTCTTTCATCACTGTGTATTTGGAGAGTGGGTGCTTTTCACCGGCTATTTGGTAAAGAAGTAGCTACTTAAAATTTTTCCATGGTCTCTCTGTTAACTCTGTTTAGAACACAATTAGAAATAGCACAAAAAGATACCTTTAGAAGCAGAGCACAAAGGAAAAGAAAAGAGCAGCTGGCACCAAGAGCAGAGAAGCAAATTATTTAGTACCTGGCAGATAATGAGAACACTGAAAACACACTACTTAACGCTAGTGCTCTGACAGGGCTGCGTACGTCACCTCATCACGCTAATACAGACAGACCGGGTGGCAGCCAGCTGGTGCTCCTACCCACCCATCTCCCTGAAAGCAAAGATTTGTAAGCCACCAAATAATAAACCTGGACAGAAGTCTTGAGGATCATTAATCTCACTATCAATCAACCCATTTGGAGATTCGCTTCTCGCTGTCGCTGATACTAATCTGGTAGTGACTCGAGAGCTCTGGGGAAGCCTAGAGTGTGTGTGTCTGAGGAATTGTTTTAATGAGTTTCTTGCATTCAAAGGTTAACAAATGTGACAAGGAAACACAAATATCAGAGACAATGAGAGACTATCTGCTGAACCAAACCGCTGAGAAATACCATGTTGTGTATGCTGCTGCGGTGTGCTGAGTACAGCTCTAACTAGCTCTGTAAGAATACCCCCAGCCAGACCCCAGTGACCCATCTCAGATGCCAGGAGACTTGCAGGCATGTTGGTGTGAGCTCTGTCCGCTCTAGTTACTCCTTATCTGCTGGGCTGAGTCCCTCAGGCAGAGCTCCGAGTCACTACAGACACACTGTGGAGAAGCAAGTGGTATTGGCAGATGTGGTGATCTGGTTACACCAGACAATCAGGTGAGGTGTGCATATATCCACTGGGCTGCTTCACTGAACACCACAGACCAACACCAATTCATACATCAGAATAAAGGGTCCTCGCATCAGTAGGATCCTTCCAGGAGCATTTGCATTAAACAGAATAGTATTTTCTGTGGGAATGTGTCTAACTAAAGAATAGCATCAACAACAGCAATATCACCAAACAAAACCCAAGATAATTAACACTATAGGAAAATTCTAATTAATACCAAAAGTGCAGTATTAATAATTCTTTGGCATTATAAAGCAGAACAGAAAATAAAAATAATGTACATTTGAAATCACCGTCTCCACAGACCACATAAACTACACAGAAAAATTCTAAAGATACTACAAGCAAGAAATGAACATCAAATTCACTATGCCATGAGGCAGAAGGGACTAGAAGGATGATCCTGAAAATGCTTGAAATTGAGGAAGAGTTCCTTTCTCAAGATACTTATTAAGAGAAGGACATCTTTGAAGTTTCAGGCTTAAAACCCGTTCAAAGCTCCCCGAATTTCAGTCTCAAGGGAAGACACATTTATTGCACAAAAAGGACTCAAAGCACGAGGCGTATCAGAAAAGTTACCATGAAGTCTATTAGCAGGCCTTCAATTATAGAGAAAAGCCAAAATTGAAAAATCATAAACTAAGGGGTGTAGAAGAGACTTTGCCTTTAAGAAACCAATCAAAATTATTCTGAAAATTAGGAACTGCTTTCATCCTCACGACAAACCCTTTTTCAGTAAGTATTCACTCGGGCACATAAACTATTGCTTTCCTGTTGTCTCAATCAGTGCGTAGAAACATCTAATAACAGAACTAATCACAGGAGGAGAATGTTTTGATTCAAGATAAAAGTTCATTGCAGATAAATGAAAGAGAAGAAATTCAGTCAACCCATGTTAATTATTAGATTCCCTAACACCAGATACAGTTTAATATATTTTCTATTTATAGACTACTCTTTACTTGCACTATTTCCAAAGCTTTAATTTACCTTTCATTAAGCTCCTCATAACCTTTCAGTATTGATAAAGGTGAGACTGGGGAAAAGGAGAAGAAAGCCCCCAAGAATTGCACTTAGCATCTTACCCAAAAACATATTCATGCTTCCCAATGCATGAAGAAATGTGCCTGGATCCACCAGGCACTTGCTCGGCAGCAGACACGCATATTAAACACAAGTTTAATTGGCTCGGTGTTTCCTTTCCTTGAAGCTCCTGAAGTGACACAGCCACACAGGCAGTCACACTGTCCTCCAGGAACACAGGAGGACCCTGCTCCTAAGTGAATTCTTCGGTCCTAACACCTCTAGCAACTCAGATTTATTTTATTCCTACTGTATTTATGCATTTCATTTCCATGTTCTGACGTAATCTTTGCTTTTGCTGCCATTAGTGCAGCAATTAGACAGCAAGCTAGAAGAGGCAACAGCAATCACCAGGGCCAACAAGATGTGTTAGGGTGTGCAGGCATGGGGATGCTGCAGTGGGGACCCAGGTCCTGCTGCCAGACCCACTCTGACTGTTTTCATCTCTTCTCGCAACTGGGAACTGTAGTCTCAAGTTCCTGCTTTACTCCAATACTTTAATTCAATTTTGTGAGCTAAAAACATTTAAAATGCAGACTAAACAGCAGAGTATTTTGCCACTATTTCTGGTAGCTTTTTCCCAGACATTTGGTTTCAGATCTGTGATTTCCTGTCGAGAACACACAAGTGTGAAATACTTGTTGATCCATTTATTCATTTGTCTCCTGGCTAATCACAGCCATTTTCACAGAATGGATAAATTGATGTGCTCCTTGTTGGTTTTGTGGGATTTTCTTCCCCCACCCCATGCTTCTCCATCAGCCTGGAAAAGCACTGCCCCAGCTGAGGTCTTTATCACTCCTACATCCCCACTTTACATCCTGCACCCCTCTTTTAGAGGCTTGCTAAGGCAATTTCACACAATACCCAGGTTGTCTGAAATGCCACAAATAAACTCTTGCTATAGCAGCTTCTGCAACTCCATCTGCCAGATGAAAATGATACATAATATTTAGGGAAACTATTTTTGAACAATTCAAACCCAATAAACACTTTACATCACTCTTTAGGGCACAAGATGTATCTGTGACAACTGTGCTTGGTTAATCCAGGCAGCATTTAACTATTTATTTACAACACATCTCAGCAAATCATCTGTTTTTTTCCAAGTCATGAACAAACAGTTTGGAAAGGGAACCACTCTCGACTGTTCTCATTGGGGAAATGGCAAAGGTAACAGCTTCAAATGATCAGGCAGAACCCTGTGACATCAGTGCAAGGTTTTCGATGTAAAGTAATTTCAGCAGGCTAACAAATGAGTTCCTTTCCTCCACCAGACGTGCAGCAGAGCACAGTGCATTTAACTGATGTGCCCTTTTATTGCAAAACATACTGTCTCCCTCCGGTTTGACTAGAGCAATGGGATGCAGCATTGCCAGGAAAGAGCTGAAAGAATGCAAACTTGGCACTGCATAGTAACTAAATGTTGATTCATGGAAATTATGAGACATTCAAAGGGACAGGTCCCAGGCTCCAAATGAAGCTCCGCTCTTGTATTGCCCCCGTGTGATTACAGTAAGTTTGTGTAGAATTTGCTGCTCACTTTTCTAATTGGATTCCTGCAAAGGGCAGTTTGCTGTGCCACGGGCTTGTCACTTTATATCCCACTTTAACTCCAAACCACTCAATTAATATTAAATTCCACTTATTATAAAAGCATTTGTTTCTACTCATATAATGCTATCATCAGCCATCTCATTAATATTTATTTCCACAAAGCGTCCCACTGATGTTAAGATTTCAGATACAGCTGGTAACTTTAAGAGGGGAAAATATGTGAAGCCAAGAAGGTCAAAACAGAACATGAGCTGTAACAGAAAACATCCAAACCCTATGAATTTAACTCCTCCTTTGCAGAAAGCTGAGTCAATACAATAAGGTTGGTGGAGAGCAATGGTAATGTCGAAGTTAAACCAGTCACCAGAAAAGAATGAGGAGTGAGACTGCCAACACAGCTCTCTCTGGGGTGAGGAGTTGTTGTCTGGCTCACCAAGGAAAAAAAGATGCTGGAAGGGTGCATGGAAAGGGAACGCTCCTTATTCCCCAGCGTGCCGAGCTGTCTACTGTCCAGGCTTAAACAAAAATAAAAAAAGGACTGTGGATAACCTTAAGCCCTGGTCTAGAGTTGCTTTAAAGACCCCTTTTTCAGCATCCATTTCTGTGCTCAGCACACAGGGAATTAGCACAGCCTGTCCCAGCTTGACGGTGTGGAAGTCAATGGGACCCCATGCTCATCGTGTCCAAGGAGCGGAGGAGGAGAGGGCTGCAAATGGATTAAGTGGCTCAAAAAAGCTGGTAGAAAGCTCAGGGATTCTCTTGCACACTTTCAGTACGAGGCAGAACCGCTAAGGAGAGAGAGGAAACCCCAGCTCAAATCCCAGAGACAGCACTGCAACCCACCAAGGTCTCAGAGCCGCAGTAACATTTCATTCCCCGCAGGCTGCGCCGTGCCTTGGATTATCGCGAGCGCCGGTGAAACGGGAGCGTTTCTTGTATCTTCGGAAGTGCCCAGCTGCTTCTCATGCAGAATGCTCCTGAGAGTGCCATTACACATTCAGACACGGCGAGATGAAGCAGCTGCTGAGAATGTCTATCAAATACTCTGATTTTTTCCTCTTCTGTTCTCTTATTCCGTGCGTCTCAAATAAAACTAAGCTGCAGGGACAACAGGTCTCTTTCTAGTAGACTCCACCTATTCCTTTAAACTATACAACAGGGAGCTTGTTCCATGTAGCTCTGCGGATAACAAAAACAGCGATGTTGAACTCTAACCTGCTGCTGCCACAAAGAGCTAAATTAATTCCCTACAGCACATCAGCACTGTGTTTGAAAAGGCCCAGACTCTGCAAAAAACAGATGGAAACTAAACTTATGGGCCTTTAAAGATGTCAAGCATTTCCTTGCAGTGATGGTATAAGAATCTTTCTTCTTGCCATCAATTTTTTTATTAATCAGAGCACACATGGCAACTCCCTGTGTGGCACCACTCAGGGCTCACCCCATCAACATAAAACCTTACGAAATTATCACCTCAGGTTTACCACTGGGATAATAATGCTTTTATATCTAGAATTAAAAAGATGAATCGTCACAGCCTGGCAAATCAATATGCAAGAGCAGACACCTAACTCCAAGACTATTTCGTTGTCCCTTTTCTTCCCACAGATTGTTCCCACGTTTATGGCAGGGTCTGGCTCAGAGACTCCTATTGCACTATCACATTGGTGCTTTTGCTTTCAGAACCATCGTTTTGGAGATTTTGGAAGCATTTTGGACAGCAGCAAAGCCAAGCCCGTGGGCTCCTGCTTAGGCAGCCAAACACTCCAGAGCCCACATAGGTCCCCAGATTCTTGCCTCTACCACCACGTTATGTAGAACAGAAGATTCGTGACCAGCTGTTTTCCTGAAGCTGTTTGTGTGAGACCTGAGTCAAGTTACTCTTTCTCCTCCAAAGAATTAAATTGGCATTTTTACCATCAAGAGGGTGATGTGGTTATGAAGTCCCCAATAATTTCTGAAGAGACACTGGGGACCCGGTGCCAGGTCCTTATTCACAGATGACAATCATTACCATAAACATAAGAAAAAGGGCTCTGCCCTCCTGACTGCAGCCAAGAGCTCCACAAGAGTTGGCTTTGCAGTGATAAATGTCACGTTTACAATGGGGTTTGCAACATGAAAGTCCATAATTTGCTTTCCAGGGACCTATGCTTGATTATCAGGAGAGCTAGAAGCATTCACTGAAGTCTAATGAATAGAATTAACACATCATTTAAACAGGGACTAATATGTATGCAAATTAGAAAAAGTTAAAAATAAGAGTTCAAGCCATAATTTCAGAAAACGTAGACTGCATCCTTATGAAATATGAATGTTTCGATTCACCTCATATCTCTACATCTATGTTAGCAGCTTTGCATGTGAACAATAGGATGTATCAAACCCATTTTGATTTTTATATTTGAACTCAGATTTATAAAATGGATTATATTGAAACATGAATAATATATATGCTAATTAAAGACTCCATTTAATGACATACATAAAGACGAAGACCAACACAGGCTAATTTCCATTTGCAAATTTCCTAATTATTGTATTTTCCTTTGGAAAGCAGAAACTTTATTTCCACAGTCTCAGAAAAAAAAGAAAGTATTTTCTTTACTCAAAGTATTTAAAAAATATTTCCAATTTGAAAAATTCTTTAGGACTGATCTCCACAGAGATATAATTGCTTTGCATAGATAGGATTAAATATCACCCAAGCATGCAAATAGTGTTAGTTAATGACTAATTAGTATTAGATTTTTCTTTAATAAGGAATTATTGTTGATAAATATAAGGTGTACACACCCCTCAAAATCACAAATATGCTGCTCAGAGTAACTCTGGGAGGTATAAACCATCTAAATGTCCTCAGTGTTTGACAGGCTGTTAATCTCTCTCTCTTCCTCCTCCTGCTCCCCAAAATTAGCGAGAACAAGGGCAGGACAAGGTAACAATTGTAGGGACATGAGGTGTTCGCAGAGAACACAACTACAACTTTCTCATGCAGAGCCTACAGAACAGCTTGCTGAAGAATAAACTGACTGCAGGAAAAGCCCTTTTAGGTTAAAAGGCTTGTTTTTACCTATGACAGCAAGGAAAGTGGTGAAAAATAGTTCATTCAAATGAATATGAAGGCTGTAATGATACCAGGGCCAAGAATTTTTTTTTTTTTTTTTGCTGTTGTGTAAATGTTGGTTATGTGGATAAAGAAGCCTAGATTCAGCCTTAACTCACAGCCCAGCATTTGCAGGCTCTGAAAAGCAAACTGCAAAGCAAACCATTTACTCCCTGATTGAAATAGCACCCTGAATGCTTCAAAAATAAGAAGCCGAATGAATAGGAAGAGACTAAGCATACTGGTACATTTATGTCCTAGGCTTTCATAAAAAAAAAAGCTCAACAAAAACCAAGACAGGTTTGAGGCATTCACAGCTTTCACTTTGTGTCTGTACTAACAGTTGCCATTTCCAACAAACACTGAAATTTTGGAAACTTCTAAGACTGAAGAGTAAAAGATCATCATTCTGAGTTACCAAGCTGTTGGAAGTCCTCCATGCCCTCTGTCCCACTAGCACTGTACAATATCTTCATCCATACCACTGGTGCCAGGGGAGCTCAGGCTGGCACTGGGTGAGAAGAGGCTCTCCCTGGCCCTGGCTCAGTATCCCCTGCCTTTGTGGGACCCATTCCTCCACACTCCTCTCAGCTTTGGGGGAACTGGTTTGGAGAATTACCTTAAAAAAAAAAACCAAACCTGGAAAGCAGTGGGAAAGCTTGCAGGCCAGTTTGCTTTGGTCACTTCTAACAGCATAAAAATCCTCTTCACTGATGAACGCCTCAGCTACTAATAAACCAAGAGATGCAATTTCCCATGGCAGGTTTAGGAGAGGCACCCCCTCTCCTGCCTAGTGGCTATTCATGCCCACTCTGCACCCACATTTATACAGAGATCCATCAGCAAGGGTAAAGTCCACTTCCATCCCCTTCCCCTGCTAGGGAGGGGTTTGCTCCAGCTGATGATCCCTGTGTCACCAGCACCATGCCTTGCAAAAGGAAAGATGTCCCTTCATACAGGACCTGGAGGAGTCCCCATCCACAGGCACCGGAGCCCTAACTCCAACCTGTGGTTGACAAAACATTCCTCGATCCGTAACGGCTTAAGACGTATTAGACATGGGAGGGAAGGAGATAAGCGTGTGCTGCTACAAAACATGAGGGATTTTCCCAGCACTCACTGGAAACTTTCTGATAGTGGTTAAAAAAACAGTTTTAGAGAGTGAAACGCTGTGCAGAAATACATTCATTTAGCTGATAATTTGATCAGAATGAAAATGAACAAATTTGAGCCTTCAGGGAAGAGAACATTTGTCATTATTTGGAAATGTTTTGATTTCCTTTTTCTTTTTTTTTCCAAAACATTAACACTATTTTAAAAATTCAAATTTGACTTATTTCTATTATGTTCTAAATGTCACTTTGCAGGAAATTTCAAAACCTTTTTTTTTGTTCTGGATTTCCAAAACACGAAACAACCCACGGATCGAGAACCAGGCACGCCACCTACGCCTCTTTCAGCTTAAAAGTTAAGAGCTCAAATGGATTTTAACCTCTAAGTCAGTAGAGTGAAATACATGCTGTTTGTAGCGATAGAAGAAATGTTTTCTTTTAAACAAACAACCTCAGTGTTCTACAACAAATGGAATGAATTCACATACTTGCACCATTTGTAATAGCAGCACAACATGTGTTGTACATTCCAAGGCACCAGTTTTCCCCCAAACCGCCCCAGGTTTTAAGAAAAGTAAAATTAAGCTCACCCATACTTGTTATTGTTTTAGCAGACTGCTGATTCCTAGTATTTATCCAACCAGTTAAGATTGCTGAATTGATTTAATATTCTTACCCTATAATTTTACACTCAGACCGCATCCTGCTGTGAAATAGCTAGTGCTAATGATAGTCCAAATGCTGCCATGGGACTCGGGACAGCACAGGGCCCTTCAATAGCTGTATTTTATGGTTACAAGGAGAGAGAAAAAATATAATTTATCTGGTTGCTGTGGTTAATTCACAGTTTCACAGCAGAGGTATACGGTTCCCTCCGGGTACATCTACTTGTATTATAGGATATTTCATTCACAGTTAGCCCAAGACACTCCTCTAGCTCTGGACCTACCACTTTATGAGAGGAAATCTACTCTAGAGATACCTGTATACACTTTAACACATACTCTTACATACCAAGAATATTATAGAAAAGATATAAACTACCAGCAGATCAATAGAAAGCATATAGATCAAACAACAACAGGTCAATAAATTGCTTCTTTGAGCTAGGAAGGGGAACAGAGAAAGCATGCATGCACCTTAAGAAACAGTCTTTTATTTTGAAGTGATTTAATTTCATACAAAAAAACTTGCAAAACTTCTCTTTTGAAATACTGATCAGAGCTTTACAAGGCAGAGTTTAAAAATTTTTAAGTTGTATAGAAATTTCCTGTAAAATAGCTTACAAAAGACCAAACAGGTGAGTTAGAAAAGTCTCTGGTACCTGGCACCAGGTACTGTGCTTTTCAGAAAACACATACTCTTCATAGCATTGTAGTTCTCAGCACTTACAAACCAGTTCTTAGTGGAGCTTAACTAGAAGATTTAATTATTTAAAAAATGTGCACTTAAAATTACACCTTGTAAACTACTACCTTTAATCCAGTTACCATGCACAGATAAACTCTTGCACATTTTTTCAAGACCTCAACTTTACAGCAGCACTGGGGAAAGCATTTCCAGAAAAAAAAATGTCTGCAATTAATCTATGTAATTAGTTCCACGGAAACAAAACAGAAAGATCAATTGCAGCCGTGCCACAGATCCCTCCTTGCCTGACCTCAGCTGTCCTTGCCTGCTCCCCTGTGCTCTCTCTGCAGAAGGATGTATTCGAGGAAATGTTGGGGAATCGATGTTGTATCTCTAAACCAAGCAGTGAAGGGTGTGTCAGCAGCAGTTTTCCAACTTGCTGCCAAGATTTTTGCATAAACTTCATGCCTTTTAATGAATGGGATGGCCTGTGTGGGCCTGTGGGCAAAGCATAGTCTAAATGTCTCAGCTCTTAAGGGACACATTGTATAGCAAATTAAAAAGTATACTTTTTTGTTTGGGAGTTTTCAAGGTCACCAATATGGTATTAGAATTCTAGTCTTCCACAACCAAAGCATGTACTCACTCTCCTCTTTGACTTACGATTGCATGCTTGACATTATCTTTTAAAATAAAGGTGATGCAGATCTGGGCTCCCACTGAGTTCAATGGCCACATCCATAAAAGTGCCTGCAGGAAAGATGTTCACATAACTGACCCACACGGTACAAGGTCCAAGGAGCTAAGGAAAGCATTTCCAGCAGAGTGAGAGTTCCCATTCAAAGGTACTGTTAAAAATAATCACAATCCAACAGGCAGCAGGACTGCTGCTGCTGGGACTGGTGGTTTCCTGGCTGTGAAATCTTGGTTCTTCGAGCAATGGCCACTGCCTGTCTCCTTTGCAAGAACATACTTTCAGGTAACAGCCCCTCCAGTGATGTCTAGATTCATTTGCCCTTGGGTGCTTGCTCACTGAGTCTTTGCCCTTGGCATGAGGGGTGGCCTCATGTTGGCACTTACTAGTGCTAGCGGGGTGGTACTGGCACGTGTGGTACAGATGGGGCCTAGAAAACACACAAGGAGGGGACACACACACACGACACAGACACAACAAACCACAGCTATACCAACTCCTTCTCCTCCTTTTGCTTTCAAACTTCAAATCATTGTTGTACTCTTAACTCTTCCCTACTTTTCGACTCCCCGCTGTAGAAGAACAGATGGAACAGAACTCCAAACAGATTTTTTTTCCACCAACCTGTGGGTCTCCTGACACAATTGTCCTCTGCAAGCTGCCTTTGCAGTTTCTTTCCTGCCCATTTGTATCTTCCTTTCACTCCCTCTCCAAAGCTAGAGCACTCCATCTCTTCTCCCCCATTTCTCAGATGTGCTTTTTCATTGGCTTCATCTTATTCACCTTGAATGCGATGCATTTAAACTGTCCCTTCCAAACACTTTTTCAGGCATCTAACCTGTGATTTACAGGACAATCTATCACATTACTGCATTCCTCCTCTTTTCTCATGCTTGCATGTGTGCTTTAAATACAAAGCTTGTAGAATGGGCCTCAATCGACATCAATGACTTCTGCTGTGCTTGCTCCTCAAGAACAGCTCCTTAAACTTCATTTGGAACCTAGAAGTGATGGACCAATGTTTTATTGTCTCATGTCAAACCTAAATTCCTCTGTTGCTGCAATTTAAGCCAAAGACCCCTCATCCCCAGCAGAAGGGCTGAGGAAGGTCACATACTCCTGGCAGGCCCCTTGCATGTACCAGAGCATGTGCTTCTCCTCTCCAGTAACACCCCGCCTGCCCATCCTGTCTAACCAACTTCCTCAGGGTAAAGGAATATCAGAGAACAACAACTGTAGTCTCCTCTCATTTACACCTGGAGACAAACCAGACTGCTGCAAATCCTGATTTGCTTTTCATTCACAGGGCAGCTCAGAGGAGAACATTGCTTCACAAAATTCAGACTAAGGCTGGACATGTGTGACATGGGAAGAAGCTGCCTTCAAATACGTGGCAAGAAGTAACTTGTTACTGCAACTGCATAGTCTCGAGAGCCTGTATAAGGTGACACAGGTTCATCGGTCACGAGGACTCAAATTTGCAAGGGCAAAGTCTCAATTAGCTGATACTGGTTATTCAGGATTCACTCTGAACAGCAATGGGACTGTTCAGGTTTAAACCTGAAGCAAAATTTAGACCATGCTATTTCTTTGAAATGGGACATTTCTGGGTCAAAGTGTGCTTCGTGATTTTTGATGTTGCTCCTGATGCTACATAATTGGGACTAAAAGTACTGTTTTCTGAGTTGTGTACATAACCTGACAGTTCTGGAAATCACTAGTGATCTGCATTTAAGACTGGCAAATCCCTCTCCAACTTCTTTCTTTTCTCAAGACAATATTTGTGGGTTTGTAAAGCAGCAGCTCACTACTGGCCTCACCAGTGAGAAAACAGAAACCTTGCAGGATTCTGGTTCACAAGAAAAAGTAAAACTAGTGTTAATTAAAGAAGAGTAAAAGTAACAGGCATATAATGAGAGAACATGCCCCTTTCCACAGTCTAGCTCTTAACAGATCATCCAGCACGCTTAAAAAGCAACTTTCCATCTGCAAATCTGTCTCTCTCTCTTTTTTTTGTCTAATGAGCGTGAGTTAGTCTGTTGAAAAGCCCAAATGGGCATCTCAGGGCCAATTCAGCAGCAGGGGGTCTGTTACTATAACAACTGATGACAACTGTGATTTCTGAAAGGCCCTGAGTAGCCATTTGGGATATGGTTATTGACGAAGAAGTTGCGAAGGAATGGCTGCGCGGGTGCAGCATCCTGGCCTCCCCTGCGCAGCTGCGCTTGCCTGCCTCAGCCCCTCACACACAGAGATAAACCTGGCTCCCCACCACCCTTGCAAACAACCAGGCCAGGTCCTTTTTTGGCTCCCTGCAAGAGGAGAGAATGGAAGACCCACGAGCCGACCCCGGGAGGAAGAGCAGCCGCATGCTGCGGATTCAGCGCTAACCGATCTCCTCGTGGGCTTTTCCCCCCTCGCCTCCAGGAAACGTGCTGGTGGATGAAAGAGTGGAGGTGCTGCCAGGGAAATTTTCATGTTGATTTTCCTCACAATGGAAGTGCTCAAAGAATGATACCAACAGCTAGAACAAGCAACTGGAGGCTGCCCTGGGGTTCAGGCTTGAAAGCAAGCTGCCTGCCATTGGCACAAAGGATGAGCTCGGTACCCATGTGGGATGAGAGGGAGCTGATCACAGGCTGCACCCCTTTAGCAAAACCAAGCAGCACTTTGAGATACAACACACAAAAGGGTCCAATATTTCAGTACCTTTACCTCCAGCACTGCAAAATCAAACACAATGTGGATCTTCTGCAAATAAGCCTGAAGCTCTATTCCTGAATTGCCTGGGTTGAAGCAGGGGAATCAGATGGCTCTAAATCAGGCTGGGCTGCATCCCACTTGCCAGGCAGTGATCTGCCCCATCTCCATCCCTCTGAGGCTGTTTCTCATAATACACACGAGACTAGATGTGGCTATTCCCAGAGGAAAACAAAAGCATGCCCTGTTTGGCGTGAGCTGGGCATGTCTGGTAGCTGAAAAAGAGACAGAAGCTGTGCAGGGGTTCAGGCACACTACTCACCTCCACGTTTCCCCTTGTCCCCCTGTGGTGTCACCTGTCTCCCAGCTCAGGAAATCTCTTGTCGGCTAATTCTCCTCACGGCCTGCGATGACACGGGTCGTGCTCTGGGACACTGGCATCCCCAAGCTGAGCACAAGCACCTGGATGTGGTCCTCAGGCATCGCTGGCAGCAGTGTCAGCGTGAGCATCCCCATCTCTCCCACTCATTCCTGCTTTGCTGTGGTCCCTCAGTTATGCTGGTACAACTCTATGTCTGGTTACTGCACGAACCAGACTGAGACCTAATCTGTCTTAAATCAGGGCACAAGAGACCCTCTCTTTTTTTTTTTATTATTTTAACATGGGTTATTTCTCAATCCAGCACCTCACATGGTTGTACAAACATTTGCATTGGTATCACGAGGGCAGAACAAGGGCAGGAGCAGAGGAGGCTGCTTGAACAGCCGCTGCTGAAATAAATACTCATGCAACTGCACCTGAGGCATTCTTAAAGTCAACACACAGGCTCTCAAGAAAGTGTTACCACCTAGCATCCTCCACGAGTGAGAAAATGAGCAGAATCACAAATATTTTAGAGTAAGCTGAAAGCAGCTTTTAGCATTGGAAGCAAACAATTTTACAACGGTCTGTAAATTTGCAATGTTCCTTTTTCAATCAGTACAGTAGATGAACAACACATTGTGTACTCATAAAATAAAACCTAGAGATAGGTTCAAATAACAATTTCAGTGCTTTTTACAACCTGCTACAGGCAGAAGTTGTTTGGGTTTTTTCTTTCCCAATGAAGTTTTAACATTCTCTTAGCTACGGAGTAGTGTGATTTCCCCAGAATTTAATACCAAAAGTCAGTTCTCCAAGGCTTGGTTATTAGACGTGGTAACTACAGCAGTCCTTGGACTTACATTGCAGCTTTCATTTCTGTATTACAACTGATTTACAAATACATCTGACTGACCTTCTCTGGTGCTATTTTCCAATGACAGAACTCAGATGCTGCACTGCCCAACACCTGAGCTTGCTCCCAGTGAGGTCTTTGCCACTGAGTTCAACAGCCACACTGACAACCAATAAGTGACTCAGCCCTGGGTCACACAGAAAATCAAGGACCCAGTCAGAAGAACTCATATCTGGTGCTCAGTGCCATTTCTTCTGCACTGCAAGGCACTGACAGAGAAGTGAGAGGCTCTGTCACGGGACCTATCCCAAGGACTCTGTTCAGCTCAACAGGTTTCTTAAAAAAAAACCAAACAACTAAGAAAACTCTTACTGTCTCTTAAGTCCTATAGGGATTTGCCTAAGGAAATTTAAAGGCATCTATTTCCCAAGCTGTTCCATAAACACGCATGACTATAAAGAAGCAATGCAAGCTTGCTTGCTCTTTGAAAGGCAGCAGCTGTGTTGTTCCAAAAATCCCTCCTGAACGTAAACATATTAGCACTGTATAAACAGCTTGATTTAATAAGAAATGCAATACAATATTCCCGCTTTGTCTTTGGGATCACGATGTTGATGGCGGCAATAATTCAGAGGTGAATTATGATATCTGCTGAAAAGAAAGAAAAAGAAAACTCTCCAGCTATAGTTGTGAATTAATTTCTTTTCCTCTTAGCTGAAAATGAGAAATGACTATAATTTAGTTCCCATTTAAAAGTTGCTGTTGGCTAAACTCTAAAATCTTAATTGCTTCTTAATATTCTCTGCTTATTTTTCCCTTTGAAACCAGTCTATAACATTGCAGCATTTAGATTAAAAACTAGAATGGAAAACAAACAATGGAAGGTCACCAGTCACTCCTAAAATAAGTTTTCTTTTTTTCCTATACTGACAGAACTTACTGTATATCAAAGTATTTTAGTTGATTTCCCAACTCCAGTCACTCTCCTGCGTCTCTATGAAAAAGCAAGCAGCACTGACCCTGGGTTTTCCTTACAGTGTCAATACTCAGGACTTGTCCAATTTGTAACAGAAGCACTAGAAAAGACATCTTTCAAGCTGTATTATGGCTCAGCATACGGCAGGAACTCGCCTTGCTGCAAAGATCCATAAGTCACACTCAATCCCTAAGTAGTTTGGAGGTCACTACCAAACATATTCTCAGAGCTTGTAGAAAGGGCTGTGAGAATAGCAGTGGCAAAGACTGCAGACAATCCAAGTAAAATTTTAAAATGACCTTGAAGAACTGCAGAAGGATCTCATAATACTTAGTCTGGGTATAAAATCACAGATACAAAGCAAATGCCCAGAAACACAAAACTAATGGACTTGGGAAAGCGCACCTTACAATGCACACGTTTAATGGACAGTGATGAACTAGCAGTGCTCCAGCAAGAGATCCTAAAATCCCAGTGAATAGTTCTCACAAGTTCTCAGTGATAGCTCCTACAGCATACAGTTGCAGGAACCAGTATGAAAAGAATGAAAGCAAAAAAAAAACATTGTCAAATTCTTGATTATTCTAAAAGAAATCAGTTTCAAGCACTAGAGGTCCTGGGAGCAAGAGATCCCCTCAACATGCCCACGACAGCTCAAGGATCAGCCAGGCCAGTTTTCCCTCGAGGAACCAGAATTCCACAGAAGCCAACTTCAATTATAGCCATGATTGTCCCTCCTGCCCAGGAATCCTGACTGTCAAACAGCCCCAGGAAACACCATGGCTCCTGGTCATCCCATGATGGTGCTCTCCTCGTTGTTCTGCAATAAGAGGCAATTTTTGCAGCTCCATTATGCTGACCTAGTTTATTTTCCACTCTACCAACTTAAAATCACATCGCTCTCTTTGCACAGCAGTGCTATTAAAAGTACTGAATTCAGAAAACTTTTGTAGAAAGTAATTCAGAGCTGCTGTTTGCCAGTGAGTTCCCATCCCTTTTCATTACTGAGATGGCCATCCCACTAAAAAGACGGAAGTGACCCTTTCTCTTCAACATCAATCATATTCTTTTGCCATTTGTCCAGGATCCACATGGAAAAAAGAACTGAGAGCAGCAAATTACCTCTGCAAATAAGGGAGTCTCGTTCAGAAACGGCACAGATCATTTCCAAATACATTCAATTACAAGAAGTCTCTAATGAACACAGCATGGAAGCTCAGCAGATAAAGAACAGAAAATCTTCATCAAACAGTGACTGCTTCCTATCATTCTCCTCTTCAAATAAAGGGAACAAAAATCCCAAAGCTTCCTTACAAGACATCACCACCAAATGTATTTCATTGCTGTATCATGGAATGTGTTACAAAGGGTCCAGACAAACGCTCTGCCAAACCTTCACAAGCAACCTCCCTGACTCCTTATTTTGGTCCCTGGATAACAGGGCGTCTGTGCATTGCAAAGAAGCAGAAGGCTTCACTCTGCTTCACTGTTCTACTTATGTCACCTCTGGTCTCAAATCATCTAATCCCACAAATGCTCAAAAATGCAAAAGTGAAAATATCATTTGTTTTCCCCTCAAAATGCATTGCCAAGGGGCAGCCATGTCTCTTCTGCATTTTCTACTTCTCTGGCTTTTGTTTTGTAATGCCTTTTCTCACACCAAAACAAAGAACTGCTGTGCAAGAAAAGACCCCTTGGTCCAGCACGCCTGTCCCCTTGAGGGTTATCCTTTCATAACAAGTGTTTCTCTGCTGTGCACTTCAACACCACGTTTCCCATACTGAAAAATCTGTCTCAAACTCGTTTTCATGCCATTTGCTTTGATAGTGTTATTTAGCAAATTATTCCATATGTTGCCCATTACACTTTAAGCTAAGTATTTTTTCCTGAAAATCCAGATAACTGTTCCTTTTAAACTTGTAAATTAGACTTCACAGTGTTAGAGGATCGTGTTTTTTTCCTTACTATAAAACACTCACAGAGATAAACATTTTAGTTTTCCTAAGGAAACGTAATCATGCTGAAAAGGGCACACAAAACGCTGTGTTGCCACTTCAGTGACATGGTCCGCACACCGTGAAATGTTACTGTGAAGGATTTGCGTTCTGGTTGCTTGTTGATTTATCCTAAAACACACGTTGACTTTTGTAATACGCTCTCTGTGTTTGTCAAAAAATCCTCAGAACTGTGAAGGCAGACACAGGAGATTACTTTGAAGCTAGTACATGTGTGCTCTCGGGTTTGTTTATTGTTCCTCAATTTTTTTTGCTTTGTGTTTTTCAAAAAATTTTGACTGCTACATGACATAATTTCCAGGTCTATACTAATTTCTAATCTCCACTTTTTTTTTCTTTAAAAAAAAAATAATCAGCTATACACAGAAAATTGATCCACTGCTGTCAAGGGTATTAATGACAAAGTTTGTAATGTTACCAAAGCCACTGATGAATGTCAACTACTCAGGCATGTTATGCATATCCATATGCAAAATAACAAACATTACTGCAAAAGTAATTTGGTTTCACTTATAGTCTTTCTTCATGTATCTTCCTTGATTTGTATGTGTGCTTATTATTACAAAGCAAAAATTTTATCAAGTGGATGGCTAGGAATTTTGAAGATAAGTATTTAACTAATTAATATATCTTAATTTTAGACTGAACTAACATTATGATCTATAATAGATGCCAATATTTATTAAAAATTAGATTTTAACTATTGGTCACTAAGCCATTACTTTCCAAATTTAATATGTTCTCAGGGACATCATTGTTAGTGTTTGAGTGGCATAAACGCTAATTTTGCAGTTATTCCTCTTGATCCATTAGTGAAATTGCAGGAAATAGAAATGTTTTCCAAACAATCAGAGGTAGCAACAATCTTCTTTATAGCAGCTGTTAGCATTTTATTTCAAAAACCTTTTCTTCTTAGAAAGGCATTTTATAGCAACACAAGATAAATATTAGTAACCCCTTGTTACAGTGCTTCAGGATACACCATATCCCCGAGGGTTTGTCTGTGGTGACTGTGACCAAATTTAGTCCTTCAAATGAAGAAAATATATATTGAAGGACAGGACAGTACGATGGCATGATGGTTGCAGCAGGGATAGGGTTAATTTACTTCCTAGCAGCTGGCACAGTGCTGTGTTTGGGATTTAGGATGAGAATCATGTTGATAGCACACCGATACTTTACTTGTTGCCAAGTAGGCAAGGACTTTTCAGCTTCTCATCCTGCCCTGCCAAGGAGGAGGCTGGGGGTGCCCAAGGAGCTGGGGGGACACACACACAGCCAGGACAGCTGACCCCAAATGCCCAATGGAATATTCCATACCTTATGGCACCATGCTCTGTATATAATGGGATTGTCCAGGAGGCGGTTGGCTTGAGAAGCAGCTGAGCTCTGACTCTGAGTGTATCATTGACACTGCATCACTTGCTTTGTCTATTCTTTTGTCATTACTATTGCCTTCCTTTTCTGCCCTATTAAACTGTCTTTATGTCAACCTATGAGTTTTACCTTCCCCCCTCCACTCCAATTCTCTTCCCCATCCCACTGGTGGCATGAGTGAGCAAATGACTGTGTGGTTGCTTTAACGCCTGCTGGGTTAAACCACAACAAATGGGATCTTCAGAACCTTTCCAATTTCAGCTTTTGTGCCCATATCACTGCCATTTTATTCATTGTCCTACTGCAATGATGTTAATTACTTGCAGATGCTAATAAAATTATTTCCACAAGACTACTGTAATCTATTTATTAATATTCTTTCAAATATTCCCAGGCTCAACAATTTGGCCAATTAATTGTCAGTGAAATGGGTGTACTGCAAAACAGTTTGGTAGGGTTTTTTTTAATTGATTCTGCAAATCTAATCATTAACAGGCTGCTATCTCTCATCAAAGCTACTTTTCTGTGTCCTAACTATTCAGATTTTGAAATAATTCCTAAATAACTTCTATGATGCTAATTCCTGTTTAATTTTCACTACCAGACAAGTGACATGTCTTTGGGTTCTTTGGGTTCTGGCATTGGCACAAGAAGGTGCTGCAGGTTTTAATTGACTGTAAATCAAATGGAGATGGATTTGTTGATGCTAATCCCAGCCTCCACCTCTGAACCATTGCCAACTGGTGTACAGGACAGCATGTCTTTGTAAGAAGCAATCTTTACTTTCTGACCTTGAAGCTTGCACTTCTGAACACTTCAGCCATGTTAAAGATCTCCTGCTCAGAGTATTGCTATGTAACATGAAACAAGCTCACCCGCCTTTTCTTGAAGGACAAAGGAAGGAAAGAACTGCTTAAGGTCACACAGGAGGTCTGTGGCAGAGACACCTATGGAACCAAGTCCAGTCTCACTGGGCTTTTCTCCCACAGCCCCCACTTCCTGAAGGCCAAGACAAAGAAACGTTTTCAACGCTATATTAGAGGGACTAATTGTAACAATCTTTGTTGACATTACAGCTGGCTTCACCATTGCTATAACTCTACTAAGCTCCTTTTCATGACACAAAAAAAAAATAATCAATATTCAAGACAATATTTAATATTTTAGTTGAATAACAAAGCTGCTCTGGCATCCAGGGAGTTATCTATTGCATCTAGCACTGTAACATCTAATAAAATACAAAATACAGGACCATATTAAAAACCACTTGAAAATGTTTTAAATCATTATCAGTTTCCAATCATAAAGAAACAAGCTCACCTCCAGTAGACAAGCACAGCAATGAGCAGAATGAGGCACACGAAGGTTAGCGCTGAGACCACAATAAGTGGGATGATCCATTCCATTTTACCAGGAGAAGGTCTCGTGGCCATGCTGGAGCTGTTCTTGTCAGCTGTGTGTTAAACACATAACAAAAATAATCACTAAATGGAGAGAGAATTACTGTATGGAAAGATGTGTAAGCAAAACAAATAGCTCGTCCGTTTTACATGGTATGAGTAAACAGAGCAAAGATCTTCTAACTACAGGGTGGGACTCCATTTGTCTTTAGTCTGAGACATGAGAGCACAAAAGTATGGTGTTTATTGCCACATATGGCTTGGATTTTACTACTACTGCCTGTAATTACAGTCACATAGACAATTTTAGGACTCTATCAGGCTAGTACCTTTTATCAGATGTGGAGTACCCCACTGAGTCATTTCACCAGGGTAACAAAGTAAACGCTCTGCTCGGTCATCAGTGTTTGCAGATAAGTGCAACTGTTTCCCAACGCTGCAGGACAGCCCTGTTTGCAAAGCTCAGTGTAATACACTCCTTCGAAAATAAATTTCTTGGTAACTATCTTAAAATAAAAAATCCTCAACATGTTGGGTGTCATGTCACATCATTTGCGGAATTGTCACAATCTGGTGAGTTACTGCATACGAAAGCACTTTTTAGCATATGGATTGTCAAGATGGATGGATGAATGAATGGATAGGGTGTGTTGTAACTGACAGAAGAAATCATTATGCCACAGCTTTTGAACAAAATTAAAGTTGGTCAATATTCCCAGATCTGGCCGAGTAACTCTGTTTCACTTTTCCCATGACATCTCGTTAAAATAACTCTATCATACATAAGATGAATCTCTAGAGGTTCTGCAAGTACTGGAGCTGATGAGCATAGACATGGCACCAATGTTTTTCAAAAGGCATCTAATTTGTGCAAATTCATGTAGACTTGACAAATAAATTGTCTTAGGCAGAATGATAAAAGAAAAATACAGAAGTGGATTCTGTATCTTGTTCATATTTCCTAACAAACTGGTGGTAGTTGATCAATACCTGTCATCTGGAGGCAATGGGAAAGGATCAGTGTAAACAGCTTCAGATTTGAATGAGGACTGAAACGTATGCACTTGACTTCTACTTTTTAGCCTATGTCTTTCCTTACCAATGTGCTTCCTTGCCCTCGTTCAGTATTATCATATCTTCTGAAACTACTGCAAATCCTACCAGAAGAACATAATTGCCTTTTCACCGTAGGCAGGCAAAACACAGATAATTGGAAGTCACCAGATGTCACATAATATGAAGTCATACTCTATTTTAATAGCATTTAGATTATACTCCTCCATAGGCAGGAGTAAAATTCAACTAACATGGAAGTAAAGGTTAATTGTAAATGCTTTTGCCTGACTGCTGAAAACAGAGCAAGGCTGCAGGCTGCTGCAAGCCCAGCAAGAAATCTTTCTAGTTTTAAGAACTAGGCTGATGGAGGTAATGCCCTTTAGCAAGCAGCCTAAATGAGGTGCTAATCAGAGGAATGTTTGGGGGAAGTGAATGTGCACTGAGTATAGAACTGATCAAAGGAGTGATGAGTAGCCAGTTGTCTCCAACTTCAGCAAGAAAGGCTAACTGGGGTTACCAACAGTGCCCCTCTGCAGAGTAGGCAGAGTTGTACCTCAAGCCCGTGGTGAGCTTTCGTCTTCACAGCATACTAATAATACACAACACACTGCTTTTAAGACAGGTCTTTCATTTCCTTGACTAGCTAAGAATACAGGAAAGAACCACTCCAAAGTTAAAGCAAAGGCTTATTCACAGTATTTGCCATACTTGCAAAAACTGTAAGCCCTGAGGCACTGGTTTTTATCTGTGCATTTCAAATCATTTAACAGCATGAAAAAAATTAAAGCTTGTGAGGTAAGTGCCACTAATCAGATTGGTAAAAAGGACAAAGCAAAAAACCATGTGATGTGATAAAACTTAGAGGGAGAGCTGAACAGTCCCATCACCTTACAACCATTAAGGTGATGCTTCATTTCTCTCCAAAGACAGGATTCTGTTTAGTTTCACCTCACATATTTCAACACAAAAGCATACGTTTGTGTGTGCATGGGAAGAAAATTAAATTCTATTGTAAGCAGAGCATGGGCCGGAGTCCCAGTGCAAACTATCCAACTCTGCAGTGCACATGCTGCTCCTCTTACTCAGTCTACTGTGGAGAACACACGTCTCTGACCCTGCCAATGCTCTACATCACAGATGTGAGGATAAGAAAGCAAAAAGTATGCTGAGTGCCAAGATAGCAAATGTCATTCCTGCACGCTGATGGCTGGTCCTGAAATCCCAGTTGGGAATGCCCAAGCAGTGATATGCTTCAAAAAAAATGAGATTGTTCCTGTGTTGGCTTTGAAGAAAAAGTTTTAGGTACTTTCCACTGCTTGAGTGTTGAGAGAGCTTAAACAAACCAAGGCCAATAAACATTGTACTAAAATGACAGCTGGGGCCAGCAGTACAGCTCGAGTGTTGGTGCCTGTCTTGAGTGTTGTGGCAAAAGGCAGCACAGTGGGCAACTGGGAAAAAGAGCTGAAGAAAATGTGCACCAAAAAAAGACAAATCTGGGCCTTCACAGCTTCCTGTTCTACTACATAACAAAATATTACAAAATAAAAAATAGTCAGCATTTCACTCTATTCCAAAGCAAGAATGTTGAGCCTTGGTAGTGTCAACAGCATATTCTTGTAACGGTGCCCACCATACGCTGTACTTTGGGGAAAAAAAAAAAGCTTAAAAAACGGACCAGGAAACACCATTTTTGCTAAGAAATGTAAACAGTTTCCAGTGGCATATGCCTTCGTTGAATTAATTCAGTTTGCCTTTTACTGGCTTGGAATTCATCCCAGTAGGAAGGAACAAAAATTATTACAGCATATCTGTTTTAGGAGGTCCTCATGATACAAGCCCCAGCACCTCTAAATCCTCTCCTACATCTGAAAAAGTCCCTAACGCCCATTTACCACCCATTCAGCAATTCCATCTAGCCCCTGGAAGGATGAGGCCCTGGCACAGAGGATTAGAGGGCATTTGGCAGCAAGAGAGGCTTTGGCAGTGCAACTCTTGCACAAAGGTCAAGGCAAGAAACAGGCATTCTACAATTTGTGAAATGTACTGTTTTTTCTGTATATTCTTGGTAATTGGTTCCTGAGAATAGAAACATGTTTATTTTCCTTAAGGAACACCGTCTGCTATAATAAGCAGCCACAGATATATAATATAACCTATCCACCTTTAAGACCCATTGCACAAACTGCCAGGACAAAGTTCTGTTTGTTGTACCGTTGCAGATACCGTTATCTACGACAACACGCGTGTTCTGCAGGCCAAAAGAAAATCCCCACTGCTGAACTGCCTCAGATCATCTGGTCACTTTAAAGGAAGTCACCTGGCTCATCTTTATTTGAGGTAATGAAATTAAGGACTTCGACAAAAGTATCAATTCTGGAAAATAGTATCAACTATATTATTAAATGATGAAAAGGTAAAAAGCATGTCTTTAAAAATTACTGTTGGTACAAACTCATATCATTGTGGAGCTGTTTTCCCTGTATTACTTTAAAGGAATTCCTGCAACAGTCATACTTGATGCTTTGCACAACTAAGCATGGCTTTTCACTGGTTTGTAAATAGATGCAAATCGTATTTAATCCTGATGTCACATATCTGGAATTCATACTGTTTGCAAACATGAAGTAATTCAATCCTTTCATTTTCAAGCCATTCTGCTGTTTTCTCCTGTAGGTTGCCATGTAAAACGGCTCAAGTGCCACATGAAAATACAGCTTAATAATCCCTGCCATGGATGGACAAAGAAAGAATTACACAGATGTTTAATTATCCTAATGAGGTTATTCCCCCAAAGGCTTCTGCAACCTCCAAAATGCCAAAGATTGTTCTAAACCCCAAATTGATCTGGTAAAGGCACAAGCCTGAAATTTAACCCTGCACATCATGATTTGTCTCCAAAGCTCTCTCCTGGGAGGAACTCAGAAGAAGTGGGTGAATGCTGAGGGATGGGAGAGCCAGGCTGAAGTTCGGATCAAGGACCAAACCCACATCTCTGTTCTCCATCCCAGCAAAAAGCCAGGCAAAAGCCCCAACTGAACATCTATTATGTCACTCACAACTGCCTATTTTTTATCTCCTGTCAAATACAAAGGATCTGTTTAACTGTCTGCCACAGCAAACCAAAATTCTGTGGGATAATATCTGCTCCAGCCTGGTTAAACTGAATCATGCTGGTTTTCTACCCCCCTTGTGCGTGTGTGTGTGTGTGTGTGTGTGTGTGTGTGTGTAGAGCATCCTTCTAATTGCTGTTTTTCCAATTTTCAGGTTTCAGAATCGCAGACAATGCTGAGCAGCTGCGTGTGTAACAGTTGCAGATCAAAGGTACAATTAGTCTAATGTGGGCACCAAAACAGAGAAAAGGATGATCAGGAAAATGAAAGAGGAGAATGCAAGCAAGCGTTCAGTGACAGAAGAAAATCATTAGTGTTGGCCGATACCACCAGACAAGAAGAGGCCAATGCCATTTGGAAAATAATGACATGGCCTCGAGAGAGGTGTGTGTGTATGTGTGTGTGAAATAAGCACTAAAAGAAAATGAGCCTTGCTGTACTAATTGGCCTCGCACTTTCCCCGTAATTTCTCATGTGTTCCCTGTTCTCTAATCATCCACACTCGTGAGTACTTCCCCATTCAGTTATCTCCTTACAACTGCTAATTTGATGCTATATAATTAATTTTACAAGTGTACATTGTTATGAAACAATTTTCTACTCTTTAAAATGATTAAACTTTCTACTCACAAAAATAGTTTTGAAACCTTGACAGCTTTTAAAAAACTGCTTTCCCTGAGAAAAAAATGCAGCCAAAAAAGGTTTCTGCCCTCTGTGGGTCACAATAAACTGCAGGGGCTCTTTCTGCTGCCTTTGGAAGTGGCCTTCACCCTCTTTTAACTGTCCTGATGCTCAGGAATGCTTTGAGACACCTCTGGAATTGTTCTCTTGCCTTCACTTGTTGTTGTCTTGATTTCAGGTTTACCTGGTTATGGAAAATCTTCCAGGCCCTTTCTCATAGGAAGAGGTCTTGCTAATCTTGCTAACGTCTGGAATCCCATTGAACTCAAGTCCTTGTCTGAGCTAGGTCAGGTCTGTATGAACTGCAAATTTCCGTATCACTGTGGAAAAGAATTAAGCAGAAACATCTAGACTTGGGCTTCATGCTGGTGCTTGACTGACAGGCCAACTCACCATCTGTGGGGTTTGCTGGCATATACCTTTGGTAACTTAGATCCAGGCTGGAGGAAAGCTCCTCCTGCAGTCTTCTCACTGGGGTACCACTCCCAGCAGGCCAGCCAGGCCTTATGCACATTCATCCAGTGAAATATTTGGGCACATTATGGCTTAGGCAGACATCAGCTATCAACTGCAGAAGCCTTGGGACAAAAGGTGTAAAGAAAAGGACCTGCCTGAAGAGACCTTGAAGGACAAGCTCCTCACACCTGGTACAAGAAGATTCAGACTGAAAGCCTCTGTCCCAAAGCCAGTAAGAAATATCTCCAAATTTTCTCAGAACTGAAAAACACAAGCCCTTCCCAAGATCAATGGTTTGTGACCAACCTAGCTTCTTCCACCTGGAGGTCAGGGGCAAGAAAGAAACCCAAGGGGCCCTTCACCCAAGGAGCCCTTCTTCATCTCTGAACAGTCATTCCCAGCCCTTCTGCTGCTGAGTGTCCTTTTCAACACACTGAGAGGCCTGGAAGAGGCTTGTCTGGGAAGCTGCAAATAGGGTACGGTTCCTTCTTCTCACCCTACGCATGTCACCAGAGTTTTAAGAAAGATCTATCTAAGGTTAATATGATTGAAAGAGGCAACTCTTTCACCTATCTCTTCCCCCAGCTAACATGTGCCTGTGATTTCAAATACCACTTTGGTAAGACAGTGATCTTAGTTAACCTCCCTCCACATATAAGCCTAATTTTCAGCGACTAAGCCATAAGGCACTTTCTAGGTTTTGTATAAGGGACACTGTATTTGGCCTATCCAAGAAACCAGAACATGAGTAACAGCAAAGCAGAATGCAGGAAAAGCCAAAGCCAACTATTTCCAAGGCAGGTTTACCCAGGCAGATTGAACTGCTGGGATTTGAACCTAAACGGTGCTGAATGCTTACTCCCAACATTGCAAAGCATGGCTAGGACAAGTTCCCTCCTTCCTGATAGAAAGGTGATATGGGCATGTGGCATGCTGAAAATTGCCTGACAGGCAACTCAGATTCAATTCAGTGGGAGCACTGGACTTTGAAGATTTCCAGCTGAGGAGTAAGGAAAACAGCGGAGCATTTTAAAAAAAATCAGCACAACCTGGCGCAGGTTTCTTGGTTTCTGCATTGTTAATCTGTTCTCTTACAGAGCAGTGATGATTCACAGCATTAGAGTCAGGTCAGCATTTCTGTAACAAATGTTATTAAAGACTGGATTTATCTTTGTTTTTTAAATTGGTTCTGAGCTATAACTGAGTGCACAATGTCTGGTTTTTTGTGTTTATAAATGTAGGGAGAAAAAAATGCAAGGTTGTTTCACAATACTCTAACTCTAGAGCAGCTTGATGGAAAAACAAAATTACCAAAGAGTCTATAGATTAGCAAAATAAACTATAACAGCAAAAAACTCACCTCAAAACAAAGAAATGAGCAGCATTTTATAATGCTGTGGTATTACACATAATCACTCAGATAAACTCATCGCCATATCTAAATCTCACTCCTTACTCTGCAAATAATTCCACATGCATGTACACCATTTGCTTCTCACAGTTAGAAGATCTGTTTTCCTCACCAATGCTGGGAGCAACACGAGCAGGAGCATGTCCATATGTGCCAGACTGATACCTGTTTGCATAGGCCTGTGCAGCAAATCCCACCAGCACAGGGCTTGGTGCACATGCAGATCCCCTGGGCATGCTTCCAAAAGGTCGTATTTGTTGTGTACATACTGTGGAGTTGGTACATACATCCAGAGTTGGCATGGACAGGAGCATTGGTAATTCTCATCAGGACAGACACAGAACACACAGGATTCTGCCTGGCTAAGTTCCACCGTCTGCCCATGAAATAAAGAAGGTAATCCTAGTGCAAAAAGTGCCTTGTCTTGGAGGATCAGGGCATTTAGGTTTTGTGGTGAGGAATAAACCAGTGATGATCCTGTATTTGGGAGAATATCTCAAAGCCCAATCAGGAAGAATCCTGTAGATAAACTAAATTATCTTACAGCATATACAGAAACCTTCTTGTGAAATACCAGCTCGGCACAGCAACTGCTCTTCCAAATGAATTTCACAGCTATAGTTCACCACATTCTCCTCTCTTTTATTTTTTAAACAAAAATTCTTAATGCAGCATGTTTGGAGTTAATTTTTCCCAAATTTTCTCTTCCAGCAAACTACAAAGAGCATGAACCTGTCCATTAAAATAAAAGGATGATCACAGAATTGTAGGGGTTTGAAGGGTCCTCCAGAGATCATCATCCAGAGTCCAACCCCCCTGCCAAAGCAGGTTCCCTAGAGCAGGTCGCACGGGTCAGCATCCAGATGAGTCTTGAGTATCTCCAGAGAAGGAGACTCCACCTCTACTTCCCGCTCTACTCTGTCCAGTAACACTTTGTGTGTTGGGTCCTGTGACGACCTGCCCATCAGACGAACCCAGGCACCACAAAAACATTGCATCTACTGGAAATCCCTAGGGAATTTGGATCGTGTCATTTCCCAAAAACCCAGTTTCCTTGGAGGTCACTCACCTGGGTTAATGGTGATGAATTTGTTATCCGAGGGGTATTCCTCTGGAAACCTGTCCTTTGGAGAAGGTTTTCTTGTTGTCTCTGGTATTCTTGGGATCTTCCCCGGGTAAAGTTCGTTGGTGAACACTGACGGCACTTGGGTGGAAGGGAGAGGCTGGGGCTGAGTGTCTACTTCGGCAAAGCTCTCCTCCTGGGGACCTCCAGCCGTGGGGACAACGTTTTGGTTTGGTTCTTCACCCGATATAGTTTTATTTCCTTCCTCCTCAGCAGTCCGGTTGGGGGAAGCCGTGGCCACGCTGGGCTCTGTGCTATTGCGTGCCTCTGCGGCCACTGTTGCCCTGTTTTTCTCCTTCTTCTCAGCATCCTTTTCCTCCTCTTCCTCATGCTCCCGCTCCCCATCCTCGCTTTCACTCTTTTCATCCTTCTCCCCTTCCTCAGCTCCCTCACTGTCCTTTGTCAGTGCCGAGTCCCGCTCTGGCCCCGGCGAGGCCGCGGCCTCTGTAGCAGCCACCACGGGCCGTCCTGCCTGTTTGCTGGGAGCGGCCGCCGCAGGGAGCCGGGTTGGCCACACGCTGCTAGGGAAGGAGGAGATGCCACCACCGCTGAAGCCCAGTCCTGCCAGCAAGGTGCTGGTCACCACTGAGGCCACAGTGGCCTGGCTGCCACTGGAAGAAGGCCCCATCCCTGTGGCCATGGATACGAAGGAGAAGGGGAGCCCTGAGGAGGTCCAGGTGGAGGAGCCAGAGCTGATGGGAGCCATGTCAGCTGAGGAGGCAGGAGATGCTGTGGGCTTGAGGAGGTCACCGGGAACAGAGGGGAAGAAAACACAGCAGAGAGCATCAGCAGGGGCCCTAACATGCTACCTGGGGTCATTTATCTTTTGCCTTCCCCCCGCCCCGACTTTCCAGACATGTGCCATTCTGGTTGGTGTTCCCTTAAAATGAAAGACTTACACCAGCTGTATGCAGGGCCAACCCAGGAATGGGACAGAGCTACAAGGCAAACGACAAAGGGAGGGAACCTCCCTGCATTCACTACTTGGAAGCAATCTTTATCATCAAAAACCTCTTTATCCTTATCTTTATTTTACAGGAGGACCTTCTCCACCCACATCACCGGTGACTTGTGAGTAATGTTTCCTCTCAGGGGTGAGGAGGATGTAAAGGAGTTTAATGAGTTTAGCTGCATTACTCACAGTGCTTTAATCCTCAGAATACAGAAGTTTAAAAATACAGTGTTACATAAGGGCTGTCCCAAAATAAGGGCTGCGCTGCCAACGTGAGCATCTGTGGCTGGTGGGTCTGCTCTGACAGGGAACTCTGGCTCTTCCCACACACATTGTGAGGACCTTGAATGGTACTAATTTTATTTCCTAATTTATCTATTAGCATTATTCTTCTCCTAAGGACTGGTGCTGCAGTGAGACATCTCTCTTCTTAGAAAAGACCTGCAGCATGGCCGGCTGGGCACTCCTGAATGACCTGGAGAGCATCAGGAGACCTTCAGCAAGTCATCACGACCTCTACCAGGACCACCAGGCTGTGGCACCCATGTATGGACTCAGCTTTCATCTTCAACAGGCTTTTTCCTGCCCACTACCAGCAATCCAGAGCCAGGGCTGGCACTGCCCACTTTTCCTGGGCAGCTGAGAGGGAGTGAGGAATGAACCATGGACTTTGCCTCCTCTGCACCTTGCCACCCAGTGCATGCACACTCACTCGTGGGTCTCTGCGCACACAGGTCTATGTTCTACAAGAAATAAAAAGCCTGGGCATACGCTTGAAGAACTAGAAAAGTCATTTCCCTTCCTGAATTAGATGTGGGAAAAGACACTGAAGCGAGTTGGCTCTGTACAAAAAGTAATTCTGTGGAAGAGCCGGGGTCAGCCTGGACAACCTGACCACCGCCCCTCTCTGGTTTACTGAAAAATATTTCGTGTTACTGGAGTCATCAGCAAAAGGAGCATTAGCTGGAAAGATACACATCAGAAGAGGGCAAACAAGGGTTAAATAGGTGCTACTGAATGTTGAACAAAGCTGTAAAATGTTTATTTTTGGAGCTGAAATTTATAACTTAACACTATTTCAGCACCTCTCTGCAATTCCTGGTTTCAGTCAGGCCATGTAGTTGAAATGCTGCAGCAAACCAAGAAAGGCTGCTTTCTCACGTTATTTTTGACCAGCTGCAAGCACAGAGAACCTGAGATCTCAGAAGAAAACCTATGCTGTAGAGATTTCAAGCCCAAACTTTAAATAAGCATCTAAACTTTTGGATACTTATCAGTGTGAAACCCTAAGGCACTGCAAGATTTACTTTTTGCTGGCACGTACAGTCTCAAAGCTGGACTGAGCATTAAAATTTGACAGCAGATTTTATATGTCTAGAATACCTCTATACATCATTGAACAAACATTAATCATTCAAATTCAAGCATTACATATGTTACTTGCTTACTAGGGAGTATATCAAACTGGAACTGAATAAAACCAGAAGCAATGTACTTAGAGTAAATTCAATAGTGTGAATTCAGTTCATAAATTTGACTGAACAATTCAGCATACCAAATGCTGAAAAATTTAGGTTATGGATAGTTTATGTTAAAGAACTTAATAAGGTGCTTTCAAAACTGAGGTGGTGCATTCCAGTTTCACTGTAAATGTATGAACATTTCTGATGCTGGGTTACAAAAGTCAGCTTCAGCGACTCGTTACAGTCTCACCTGCACTCAAATCAGCACACAGAGGCTGTCAAGGCTTTACTCACGCAATAGCAGGTATGCTTAAAGCACGATGCTGTGCATGAAAGCCTTATTCCTGCTGCACACAGGCCATGCAGTCAATATGTTGAACTCATTTCCACAGTCATCATTATGATTACAAATCTCCTCTAAATGAGTTCAACACATATTTGGGAAGATTTTTCCACACTTGATTCTCCAGCGGCCAAACGAAGCCGGAAAAACCAACCCCCCTCCAATATTTTAGGTCTGTTTTAAAACCTCTCGGGGTGGGTTTGAACCACAGCCTCCCCAGCGAAGTGGGGTCCTGCCGCAGATGTACAACATCGTGCTGCCACCTGGTGGGAACGGCACCCCAAATTCCGACTGCCCACCCACACCCCGCAGCGCTTTATGGCCAGGACTTACCACTCCTGTTTTCACAATTCTGGTCCCCTCGAAAATTCGAGTAGTGTTAGCTGAGAAACAAAGAACAGCGGCGTGTCAGCGCAGTGAGGATGGGTCAGGAGACTTGTTCCATACACAGCATCAGAACCAAGTGACTTAACTCTTTGCTTCACCTCAAGGATTTAAGTTTTTAACTCTCTGCTTGTTTGGGCTTGCCATTACCCATCCTGAGGTTTATATATCTGTAAACTGCAGTGGGAGGGAGAGCTCTCAGCAGAGCTGAATTTTGCCCTACTTAATAAAATTTCTAGGAAGAAGTAAAACTTAGGCACTTAAAAAAACTTTAAAAAGCATCAAGTTCTTCTATCAAATCTCAGCTTTACCAGATTTCTCCAATAAACTTAAAAGGAAATCCATGGCAAAGGCAGCTTAACATCCAGCTCTTTAGCTTTCATTTAAATATGTATGTTTTGGAAAACACTGAGGTTGTGTGCATGGTAAAACCTAAATGTCTCCACATGTGGTTGTCAAGGTAGGACTGATCTCCTTTCCTCTCTGCATAAAACAGACACAGATCAGACTCACATTCTGCTACAGCTGTGCCTCTGACACAGAAATAGTGTCTGCTGAAGTTAGTTTAGAAAACTACTACCAAGAAAAGCTCTCAGTTCTCCTAAAACCCGACAAACTCTGCCAGCAGAGAGGTGCAGGCAAATCACTACAAACAGGACTCTGATAAAGCCACTGGTCACAGTGTGAAATCAGCATTGCCCATGAGCACCCAAACATCATCTGAAATCATTCCACACCATACTGCACACTGCAAAGAAACTGTTAAACACACAGAGTTATAATGAAAAGATACATATGTGGGTTTTTTTACCTTGAAAGAGCATAGTCTGGCTAAAGTCACTACGCATTTCATTTCGGCAAACTGCTTGAACTCTGAACAGATAAAGGATGTCAGGTGAGACATGGCTAATGATGGCCTTCTGTTTAAAAAAAATAGATATTATTCAGTTTTTTACCCCCAAAGTACTGTCCACGATCAGTTTGAAATATATAAAAGCATTGTGCTAACACAGGACATTTCTGCCTTGTAAAACAAACTTATTTTAAACATTCTAAAAATTCTAAACCTATTTTCTAAATTTATTTCTAAACTTCTTTCTAAAATATTGACAGGTCCCTGGGAAAAGAGCAAGGCCAAGGTCAAAGGACTTTCCTGGGATAAAAATGATGCATCCAGACTCTGCCCACGAGAAAGAAATGAACGTGCCCAACACCTACTCTTGTGACAGCCTTCAGGCCTGAAAGTCTCTGCTCTCATCAGAAAAACTTTACAGGCATTAGAATGAGATTTACATGGGTGTAAACCTGAGCCCCCAACAAGGGATATGCCTAGAAAAGTCACTGTACATTCAAACTGACTTTTTTTTTGCAACAAAATCTCTATGGCAATTTATGGCCTATATGATGTGATGGCTCAGCACCCTGGACTAGCATGTCCCTCTGTACAACTGAGACACTTCCTTGCTGCCTCCTAGCTACTCTGTTGTACTGCCTTATGTCATGGTTGCAGCAGGAATAGGGTCAATTTACTTCCTAGCAGCTGGCACAGTGATGTGTTTGGGATTTAGGATGAGAATAATGTCAATAGCACACTGATACTTTACTTGTTGCCAAGCAGGCAAGGACTTTTCAGCTTCTCATCCTGCCCTGCCAAGGAGGAGGCTTGGGGTGCCCCAGGAGCTGGGGGACAGACATGGATGACACAGCCAGGACAGCTGACCCCAAGTGTCCATACCACCACACAGCGTACCTTGCTCCATATGTAACTGGGGGGTGGCCAGGAGGTGGTATAGCTCAGGAACTGGCTGAGCATTTGCTTTGGGTGGTGAGCAGTTGTGCACTGTATCATTATTATTATAGTTTTCCTTTCCCGTCCTGTTAAACTGTCTTTATCTCAACCCACAAGTTTTACCTTTTTTCCCCTTTTTAATACTCTTCCTCATCCCACTGGTGGGGGTGAGTGAGCGAATGGCTGTGTGGTTCTTTTAGCTGCCTGCCAGGCCAAACCATGGTCCCTTAGTCCATGATCACATCAGCTCACACCTTGCAGCAGACAGCAGCAGTAGCTGTGTGGGTCACTCAAAATACCCACAAACTCTTGACCAAAACAACAATTAACTCTGTTTCAAGACAGGACAGTCCAGCTGTCTCTTCCAGATCACTGAAAGCAAATTGTGCTTTCCTCTGAAAAAGAGTTTCCTCCTCCTTTTGCCCCTAAAATAGACTAAGCTGTCATTACTTTCTTAACCTCCAAGCTCTGCTGCACAGCACCAGGGTCTCATTGCAATTTATTTCCAAGCTATCACTCCATCACATCTCCTGCACTTTTAATTATTTCTTTTACATAAAACAGGATGCTGTGCCCACCTCATTTTTGCTGATTAAGGCTCTTCTTCTTACACATGATTAAAAAAAAGGCTCCCTTAAGAATGTGAAGTTATGACAAGAGAGAGGTTACAATACATCATAACCTTGGGTGCCTTTCAATAGATTCCTTTCTGATTTTGTGAGGCACATCGTTCCCTAATGTGACCCAGATAACAATGTCTAGTGGGGAAATTGAAAATATAAATGGAAATGAAGTAAAAGAATCTTCTTCTAAGGGAATAAGAGAAGTATTATTGTATAACTGATTGAATGGGCCCAGAGGACTGTGTATTTGAAAAAAAAAAAAAAAAGATAACAGTCATTAGGAATAACACTCTCTGCTGCTGCATTTTTCATGTGCATATACAATTACTGATTTCATTATTCTAGAGGCTTTCTTTGATTAACAATAAACGGAGGCCTTTCAAACCTGAATATGTCACTTTGATTTTATATGCAGAGAATGTTAAAGACCTGTACAATACTTGCTTCCACTTAGACAAGAATGACAAGCAGATCAAATCCTAAATGGAGGAGATAGATTGGTGTTTCCATCTGTGCTGGAACTGTCTTGCTCTTCCCTCTTTTCATCCTACCGCCAGACGTAGGCAGTGCTTGCACAGGGACACTCCACAATCATCTTCTAGCCTTGACCACACAACTCCTATTGATGGCAGCACTTAGGGATCAGAAACTGCTTCAAAGTCTGCAAGGGGCTATGCACAGTGAAAAGCCTGAGCCCGGGAACAGATTTTGGGGGAATCAGGACTATAATGTGAAAATCTGTGAGCTGGACACAAGCCAAAAGGTATTCAGAGCCTAACTATTTCCTCAGCCAGCTGCTTCTCAGCAACAGTACATGCAAGTCTGCAGGCTTAGTCCTTTATGCACTCACATAAACTACAGATTCAGACTCCAGGGTTTTGGGTAGTCTATCAGGCAGTGTTCAACTAATGCTGAACATTTTCAGAGCAATTAATTGTGAGACAAACACTAGCCTGTCTGTAAGGTAACAACTGCTTTCCTCCCCTACTTCCCTTCTGAGAAAATAACAATATAAGGATAACTTGATACATATGTCTGGGGTTGATGTTGTGGTTTTACCAGGTCCTTGTCACTGTCCTTGGTGAAAGTTTTCTCCTTTTCATCTTCATTTTTAGTCCAGCTATAGGAGATCATGTAGTTCATAATCGGAGGGTGATAGATGGTTTCTGGCTGGTTCCAGGTTACGAGCAACGCTGTTCTGTTCACAGGCTGCACTTTCATGTTGACTGGGGGAGTGCTGCAAGCTGAAAAACAGAAGGAAAAAATATGAAGCTTTCCTAAATAACTGGGAGAAAGCAAACAGGGAGAACTGTGCCTCACTCTAAGAGTCAGGCTTTTTCTTTAATGCCCTTGCCTGCAGTAACAGCGCAGACGGCAATCCACTGAGACCAATGGGATTTAATACCACCTGCAGCTGCTTTCTGCTCTCCAGAGTAAAGGGAATGAGAGAATCCATTCTCTGCAGGCAGGTTGCTTAGTTCTCCACTTAGTTTCAGCCCTGGCATTTGCACGCACACTTTAACTTGGTCATTTAAGACTGTTCCAGAACACTAAGAAGTCCACCCAATTTAAGCCCCAGCTTCCTTGGCCCCCAGTCTCCTGCTGTGTGCAGGGGGTAAATACCCAAGTATGCTCTGCAGCACCTGGAAACAGTTGGAACCTCTGAAGTGGCTGGGTCAGTAAATGTTTTCTTTCTTAACCCAGTACAACTTTGCACATGAGCTGCAGTTACTTTATGGTTCTAAATATTTTCTTCCATAGACTCAACTCCTAGTCAGTACACACTAGCAGAGAGAGGAGCAGCACTTGATGGCCCTTGCCACATAAGAACCAGGGGAACCCCTCAGCCAGCCTCTGAAAGCTGTGCCTTCCTAACCCTGCCTGCAGACAAGTTATGTCTCGCTTAGGCATACATCAGTGAGGAGGTCAGCACAGGAACCACTCAGCCATCGCACAAGCAGTACTGCAGACACCAACCCCCAGACTTCTCCAGGGAAGACCAAACCCACCCCGAAAGCTTCAAGAGTGGGGTAAGCACAGCCCGCTCCCAGCCTCTGAAGACACCGCTTCAGAAGCCACCGAGATGCAAAGGTCAGGGTACCACCAAAGAACACTAGATGGCACTCAGATGCTATCGAAAAAGTACAACGCGAAATTCCCAGCTGTAAAGAGTTTAGTTTTTTTCGAAGCTTAGAAAACCGCGTTTAAAAGACACAATTCAGGACAGATTCTCACATTCTCTTTCCCAATATAAACTCTGAACCAAGAAAAATCACTTGCCTAAACCCATGTGCCGTGGCAAAGGAGCTGGTTTCTTCTGCCAGGGAAAGTCAAAATGTCACCCAGCCCATCAAGCTGACACTTTTGCAGAATTATTTCCCCCAATACGACTTTTCCATTTAAAGCCAACACATTCAGCTTGTTTGCACTCTGCAGGTATGTGACTGTGTGTATATTTGGCCATTATTTCACTTCTAAAGAGCCCTGGCAGCAATGAAGGGGGGACATTCTTCTGTCTGGAATCACAAGTTGATCATGGAGTTCTGCTGTTACATTACAGGAATAGCTACAGTTCCTAAATAAAAATGATTAAATGCTTTAAAAACCAGTATTACCAGTACAACAGAAAAATACCTGTCAGATGCATCTGTGCAGTTATAACTCACATTTTGTGAGAGAGAACCAACATTGCAGATACATGGCTGGGAGGAAAGAGCTTTGGTGTTCGCTTCTGCCACAAGTGGTGACAACCTTGCAGTTTTGCAGCAGATCCTTCTGCTCAGCCCAGGAGGATGATCCAGCAAAGCAAAGAAACCCTGTGATACCTCCAACTAACAAAAAGAGTATGAGTTTCTATGTACACTGAGTAGAAGGGACCAAAATGGCATTGATGCTGGCAATACCACGAAGCCAGAAGCAACACTTCGGTCTGCTGCCTGCAGAGACCGTCTCTCCAATTCACGGGGCATGGCGTGAAGGAGCCAGGACCTGGACACCGCTGAAAGCAATGGCTGTTGTCAGTATGTGCAGAGCTTCCCAAACTTTGTTATGCCTCTCCATGCTCACCTCTTTCCGCTGAGATAGTCGGATCAATTCTCACTGACATTGCTGTTTATTGATAACTGCACCAATAAATCATAACTGCCCCCTTGGAAGCCCTTTGTCACCACAGAATTATGCTTCAAAATCCCAGGCCAGCCTTTACTGCTCCACCTAATCAAATCCTATCAGAGATGGGAGCCCAGGGTGAAGGACTACCCAAACCTCAAAGTCCTGTCCAGTCCTCCTCCTCTTCCAGGAGGATGAGCAGAGATTTATACATTTAAAGTAATCGTGCATCAAATCATTTTAGAAATAATTCAACTAGGTAACCTTCATGACAGACTGCGAGATCAACCCTAACTGCAAGACTCCTCTGAACCATGGCTAGTCAAGGACCTCCAGCCACCCCAAGGAGAAGGGACTGTCACAGCCTCCCTGCCATGCCACTGTGCTGGCAGCTCTGACGCCACACAGAACAGC
This sequence comes from Heliornis fulica, assembly GCA_013399135.1. Lineage (NCBI taxonomy): Eukaryota > Metazoa > Chordata > Aves > Gruiformes > Heliornithidae > Heliornis > Heliornis fulica. The sequence continues at coordinate 1,619,954 of VXBZ01004997.1, read as the reverse complement.
TCGCACCAAGCAGAAGCGGGTATTTCCCAAGGGCAGACAGGAGACTCACAAGCTCCAAGTCACACAACCTTCCCCCACGCCCCTGCACCTGCATCCCAGAAGGACACGAGCACTTTTAAGCAGCTGAGTGACTCCAATGACTTCGCTGAGACATGTTTTGACGAGGACAAACCTCATTCACAGCCAGCTAAAAGGAGACCGAATTTACAATTCTGCTATTTCACAGTAAATATTCAAAAAATTTTCATGACTTAGTATGACTCTGCTCCAATTACTGCAAGGCACATAGCAGTGCCTGATGTAATTAAGTAATAACCACCCTCTTCTGTTCAGCCAGCCACTTTTTTTTTTAACAGCTTAAATGGGCAAAAAAAAGAAATCTTTCTTTATAAAATGAAACATATGCTTTTATTAATTTAAGCAAACCTGCTCAGGACACAATGGAATATAAAAACATTTGATCCAATAATTCAATTTGATGATTTAATTAAAGTGATACATAATAACGTAGCAAATGTCTGAAAGGCAAGAAAAAAAGCATAATGATTTGACCATCTATAAAACAACTGGCATTTTCCACAGTTCTAATTTTCTTTTCAATACTCTGTGTGCCTTGGATTTTTGAAAGAAGATTAAAAGAATCACAGGCTCACCTTTTTTTTTTTTTTTGGATGCTGAAGTACCTCTACTCATTTTGCAGAGCGTGCAACTGAAGGACAAATAGGGATGTGGAAAGTGGTTGGGACAAGGAGGGAGAAGTTTGCATCTCCCTCTGAATTGAATCTGGACACACTAGAGAGAAACATGAGCGCTTTTTTGCCTTTTTATTTTTATTTTTTTTAACCAGGCTAAATAAGCAAAAAAACCAGCCTGTAAACTAATGATTGCTTGAGGGGGAAAAAAAAGAACCAAAACCAACAGGCAGCATCATTTCACACTGAAATAGCATCTCAGCTATTTTTAGAAAAAAAGTATTACTAATGCTCTCTTTTACATTCATATCCTAAGGGATAATAAAATTATGGAGGGGGCTTTCAGGATGCCTTTCAGTGACTGCCAAGCAGATACCTGAACTGACCCTGCTGTAGCAGGATCCAAAGCTGCCACGTCCTGGCTAGCAGATGTGGCATGCCAGGACTCCAGGAGGCAGAAAAGCCTGGCCAGGGCCAGAGCACTACATCTTGGAGGCACTCAACAGGCAAGTACCATCACAGTACCATGGCCAAGCCTTGTGACAGGCAGCGATGCTCTCGGTGTGGCACACCTCAGATCTCTCAGAATGGAAAACCCCAGCTGGGAACCAGGCAAACGCTGGCCCCTGCTGTATGAAGTCCTGCCGAAGTGGGAGGCTCGCATGGGTGCATCTGGAAGGTCTCTGGCCTGACACAGGGCACCCTCAACTGGCATTTCCAGCTGCTGGACATGTCCAGGGCTGTCTGGGAACATGACACAGTCCTTTCCCTGCATATCAGCCTGCTGGGAAAGGCAGGGGGCAAGCCAGCATCTTGGCTAGCCTTGTCTTCCAGGGCTCACTCAAGCCTGGAGAAAACCTGTTTGCCACTTGCAGACAAACACAGCATGCTAATACAGTCCTCAGCACTGGCCAGGCCAGCCATACAGAGAAGAATTATTTTCTTCATGTTAAAAACATTCCAATGGGCTGGAACAAACAAAATTAATTTAACAAGTCTGCATTCATCTCTCCCGTAATTTGATTTGTATGTTGTATTTGGCTACGTAACCTCCACGAGGTTTTTTCCTAACTGAAGCCTGATAAAGCTTAATCCAGAAGCTCCTGGCAGCTCCATTTCTGAGGGCTGAAAGACAAAAAGGAGGCTTATTGTTTTGCAAAATGTAGCTGCTGATATTACGATACACCCATGAACGCAGAAAGGGCATGGAAGAGAAAATGACAGCTTTTTTTTTTTTTATTTTTCAGCAGTCTACATTTCTCTTTCAAAGAGAGAAATGCAAAACCAGCCAAACTTTCTGGTTTTTATCATGCTTTCTGCATATGCTACCTGCGGTTATAAAAAGAGCTATTTAGGGAAAGTTTGAGAGCGCACGAGAACCGTATACTCAGTTATATCTTGTATACCTTCCCCCTGTAAAACAGGTGCCTCCTATGATGAATCCAGTGGCACTGGGCTCAGAGGGATTTAAAAATCCTCTAAAAATGTTCCAAGTTAGCTCTTCCATGCATAAAAATGTCACCACTTTAAAGGCAGTTATTTCTAGCTGTGCTATGCCCTCCTTTGGAAAATCCCACTCTCTCCCTCCTGCTTCATGTCTCAGCAATGCAAAACTGCCGTTCCCTCCCGTGGTACCATGGGACACACGTTGTGGGATAAAACCCTGACAATTTACAGCACAGAAAAGCAATGTGCCAGTGAAGTCCTGAATCCCTCCTGGCGAGATGGGCAGGGGTCTTCTAAGGCATTTCATACTGGGAGGGAGAAAGCATCGGCATCAGGATGTGCCCATGGTACGTTACTGGCTCAGGACTGCTCAGAGGTAGCTCAAAGACAGGGACAAGGGTCTGGTCTTGCTCTGGGAAGCAGCTCCTGGCTGCAGCGTGAGGTGGGCTTCACTTCTGTTTTCTCACTGATCTGGATATGAACGGGATGAGTGGGAAGGAACAGTGTTTCTCCCTTACTAAGGAGGAGCACAGAGGATGGTAGATAGGGCATTTCTTCCTACACACTCAGTATGAGAGAAACTGAGATTCCAATATAGGGGTTTTGTGCCTTTCTTCTCCATAAGGGCAAACAAAGTGGTGGCCAAGCTCTTGGGGAAGAGAAGGGGCTGCTTTCCCCACTGCCCCAGCACTGGGAAGGCGCTGGAAAGGCCAGTCTTGCAGGACAGACCACTGGCTGCCGCTGCTGTAATGACACTCAACTGATTTCATAGAATCCTGAAAACTGGTCTCAATTCCTGTGCTGTGCCTGCACTGAGTTCACTCCACCCTGCAGCCCCTGCATCCCAACTGCAGACGAGACAGGTGCCACCACCAGAGAAGGGAAGAAAAATACTCTCAACAATATGCATATAGACACAAACATATATGTGTTCATTCTCATTATTAGACCCTCAAAACTTCAAGTAAGCCCTGAAATGCAGAAACCCGGGTTATGCTGCAATGAGAAAGCTCAGCCTTGCTCTCAGTGCCATGTCAACAGAGTCTGGGTAAGGGAAGTGATACGGTGCCAGACTCAGCAACCTTGCATTGGCATGACTCAGTGGAGACGCCTGGGAAGAGACTCCGATCCATAACAAACAGCAGCGTTCTTTGGGCTGTCGCATTCAATCTCAGAGTTCAGCAAGGGCTGTGCTCCCAGAGGATAACAAATAGACTACGAGGATCATACAGAGAGACAACACAGGCTTTAATACATGGAAAAGTGCTAAGAGGCATACTTACAACATTTCCCCCCTTCTCCTTTTACTAAACGTTTGCAGGTTTTTTTTTGCTTTGCTTTAGTGTATGTTCTTCTCCAAGTGCTTATAAATGATATTATTAATATATAAGGATAATTGCTCTAAAGAGAAGCAAGCATTACTCCTTTACCTTTGCCTGCACTTTGCCAGCAGGCATTTGCAGGCTCTGGAGCATGCTGTACACACAAATATTTGTGTTGATCTCCTTCAAAACACAGGCAGAATGGAGCTAGGAGATAGATATCTATCTTCCCTGTTTCCTCCTTTCACTATGCTTCAGACAGACAGGGGTGTTTCTTAAGGCATGTGGGACACCGAGGGACCATGCACTAGTTTTATGAGCCCATGAAATAACCTCATGAGCACATGTGGCACTTCTGAGAGAGGGGACCTGGGCAAGGTGGGTTTTGCCCCTCTGCCCATTTCCTGAGGGGAACGTGCAACCACCATCTGGATCCCCTCCTGTATGGCTTGCTTTGTAGCATTGGAGTTGCCATGGCATCACAGCACCAGACCCTGTTTTACTGAGCGGCACGGACTCTGTGTTTTACTACTTTGTGTTTAAGCCCAACTATTCCACGTATTTCACAAATGCTGTTACTACAGCTGTGGCCTGAATCCTCAGGGAGTGCTGATCAGTCTTACACCAACAGATGCCACACCGGGCTAAACCGACACCGGCCAAGGGTCTGCCCTGTGAGCTTTGTGTTTATATTGCACACATGCAGGTGTGCATGCAGGGGGTGACTGCACTGTTTGAAATGTACACCTGTGCCCTTATTTATACAGCGTGCCTGATGCAACACGTGTGATCACACTGAGTGGCACGTGCTGATCAACAGGGGAAAAAAGGAGGATTTCCTGGCAGAAGGACACGTGTTTGCCACATTAGTTAAGCCAATCTCTCCCATGTCCTGGCAAGGGTTGTTTGGACCAGGGAGTGTAGGAAGAACAAGCCAACAGGGCTGGTAGAGCATCCCAGTATGTGTCTGAGGGATTCTCATGATCAGACTGGCAAAGCAGTTTCCCTTTCACAGCTTTGGGAGGCTTTTTCCAACAGAAGGGGTGAGCTGCAGCACTCATGGTCCAAAGTACTGATGAGACTGAAATTAAAATTAGTATTTCTCTGGGCCAAACAGCTAGACTGGCAGGTAGGCAGTGAAGAAAACAATTCCCTGTGGGTGTAAATGGAATAAATCATCAGGATCTCTTACAAGCACTCAGCTCTTCCAGCTTTAGGGGCAACCCAAACTGTGCTTAAACTTTCATGCTGAATCCATCTTGCTGTCTTGGCTTGGGCCCTTTAAAATCTCTAAACAATTTCTAATTTCTCAAGTGCAAGTAGTTACTTACTATTTATGAATATATCTACTTGTAAGCTGTCCCCTGCCTTCAAGCACAGACACACATGCTGTTCATGTAGATTCATCTACACCAGCACATTAGTAGGATGCTGACCTGATTAAAGGGGAAGAGAATCAGGAAAGGAAAATCTTCATAACAAAATGAAGCAAAGAAAGGGAAGTAGGAGATGTCCAGTTATCCAAGGAAACTGTGAAAAATTGTTAATCTATGAAGAAATCTTCCAAGATTCTTCCAAAGGACAAGAACAATCAACTGGAATGGTAAAGATATCGTAAAACTACTAAAAAAAGTTCTTGCTTATTTTTTGTTTTCTGTAAGATATTTAAAGAAAATAAATATCATTTTGCTTTAGCAATCCCAAGCTAGTATTTCAATAATGTATTGCCTAAAATTTATATTTACTACGTTACTGTTTTGGATAGATTACATTTGTTGTTAAAAAGTATTTTGGGGTCATTTAGATTTGGCTAAAATATATAAGAGTCACTCTGAAAGAGCAGAACTTTTCTGCCTGACACTCTTTTTGGTCTCCCAGAGAGAGGACCCGAGGGCATGAAGAGACTGCAAAGTTGTTTTGAGAGAGTTCTCATAAAACATGGGCATTTAGAAAGCAAAACCAAATTACTAGGAGCAATAACAGGCCATAAATGAGACAAATAACTTGTTCTCATTCAGAAACACTGCCGCCAATGCTCAAAACTATCTGCCTCAAAATGCTGATGTCACTGCACTGAATCTCCAGAACTTTGGATGCTGCTGCAGTGGAGGTGGACTCCAATGCAAGGATGCCACGCCACACAGAAAAGGCAAAACCTTTGCAGGAGGCCTTAGTTTCATTCCTGGCATCAAGAGCCCTGAAACAGCGAATCCTTTGTTTGAGCTGTGGTGTTCCTTTGAGTGCAGGTCGATAGCTGGAGCCATGCCCCCAATGCAAAGCACACAGGAGGGAAACTCCAAGTATCTTCTATGCACATTTTGGCAGCCCTAAGTTACAAGGACTTCCAAACTGTGTACCGCTGCCACATAAGAACAGCAAGGAAAATGATGGCCTGTGCACTACCCAGAGAGATGTCCCAGCTGTTAATTTAGAGTCCAAAGCTAAGTAAGTTTTACTAGAGTGAATTTATGACTGCTCATTATTTAACTTAGTCTAGGATCATAATTAAAGATGGTACTCTATGGCGAATTCCCACTGATGGGAAACAGCATCATTTGAGACTCCAGCAAAGAGTAATCAGACACCTTTGGGGAAGTAATCAGGCATCTGTGAAAGAAAACTCTGATGTCAAGAGCCCCTCACATGGGATGCTTGTTTAAGTGTTGTAAGGCTTGCAGCACATTTAATGAGACAGAAAGGTTAAAGTTTGGGTTTGTTTTTTTTTCCCAGCATTAAAAACCATAAAGAGAAAAAAACACATTTGTTGGTCCTAATCAGCAGCGAAATAAAACAGGCAAATATTGTTGCACACAGGGTACATCCTGAAACAAGGAAATGAAACACCTTTTCCTCCAGAGTTTCCACACCTACACCTTTACTGAAGTAAGCAGTGTTTTGTAAATACATCTCTGCTTGATGGGACGACATGTGAAAGTAGTAAGGAACACGCAGACTCATGTCCTTGAACTGGACGGACTTTTATGTAAGATCTCTATTTGTCCCTGAAGAGCAATGTACAGTATTAAACTGATAAATAATTAGCAATCCCTCTAGCACAGTGGCTTGAAAGCAGTCCACAAAAAAGGCAGGAGCACAATATGTGATGTGACAGGGCAACACAGTCCTGAGCCACAGAGGACAGGCCAGAGAAGGAAGCAAATTTAACAGAGATAGCTATGTGTAAAAAAAATAGAACTCTGTCACTGATACTTACAGTATCTGATAAATATTTTACAAATACATTCCTGCTTTAACATGTATATACAGAGAATCTCTTACTTTTAAAAACTTTATATAAGGTGAGGCCTCTTGTTAAATTTTACAGGCCTGGTGATCTGCATAATTTAACAACACAATCCACTGTAGACCGTGAAACTCTGAAAGTATCATCTTCTTAAAAAATACTGTTATGGTTTATGATCAATCCACTGGTTGCTATAATTACATAGCTGAATGGTATTTATCCTGAATGGTGTATTTCAGAAATAAGAAATGTAAAGATGATCTGTACAGTTTCTTGAAACAGCTCCAGGGTCAACTTAAGAATTAAGCTCAACTCATAGGCTCTGATTCAGCAAAGGTCTTATGCACATGCTTTTATTCCAGGCATACAAGCAGTCCTCAAGAGAACTGTTTTAAATCAGCTTTTGCCAACGGGAGGAAGGAATGAGATAATGGAACCAAAGAAAACTCTTTTTGTTAAAGCTGCATTTAGGGCTCTGAAATGAAAAGTTAGCCCTTCACACACTCTCAAATTAATTAAATTATTTTCAACACCCTGTATTCTGATGACTGAAAACTCCGTCTCTCCCTTCACTGCCTCTTTAAAATTAAAAAAGAGGAGGCATAGGAGAGTAACTGCAAAGCAAAAGATTTGTAATATTCATACTGGCTAACAAACCAGATCCAAACACAGGCAGTTTTGGTTGACCTAAAATAGCCTTTCCCAGAAGACGTTTTATTTACCAAATGCCACCACTGACAGGGCTTTGCTAAGGAAATACTCAGAGGACTGGCATAAAGTGAGAAACAGTTTTCCTCCAGTGTATCTGCGGGTTACACTACTGGTCACAGTTCAGCGACCTGAGATAGCTTTGATAGCCAGGAGAAAAGACATTCCTGGTTGGTGCCAAACTGTTGAGGATAGCACGTTTGTCAAGGGACAACTGCAGAGCCGCATCGCTTTGTGCTGATCCGAAACTCCCTATTCATCGGGGAATTCTGAAAATTATTCTGAACATTATGCAAATTGTTCTGGGCACATTTTCCTCCAAAATAAGACAGGCTTACATAACGAACACTACACTGTTTTCTAGATTAGCCATACTGCCCACAGACTTAATAGGGTGTGACAGAGGAAACAAATTGCAAAAATTCACACCGACAAACATACCCAAACTTCCCCTCCAGAGCTGGGGACCATCACAAACCATATCACCTTGCAGCAAGTAAGAGACACATTTTTGTGACCTTGCCTTTTTCTACAACACACAAACCTAAGCATGGGGAGGGTAGGCAAGAGCCAACATGCGACAGCCACTGGTCACATCGCTTAATGCAATGTGGAAAGCGTTGAGAAGAAACCATGAGGTGTGCAGACGAGTCTGCATAAAATAAATTTGTTATGCTAACCCTACACTCTTATATTTGTATGCTAGACTGTCTGGCTGCGAATCGCTCCGTGCACTCAGCTCCTCAGCATTTTTGCATGAATGACACTATATAAAGAGGTACTGTATTTACTAGCTGAATAAACAATAGGTTTTGCTTTCACTCAAGTATTATGACTTCAACTCATTTTATTTATATGTCAGTAGTTCAGAATGTGCAGTGGACCAGGCACATCATCACTGTTCACCTTTGTCAAGGAAGGGGCCAGAAACATCCACGTTGTTATATCTCTGGAACAGCTATAACTCATCCCTGTAACCTTTGGAGGATATGCTACAATCCATTTTGTGTTAGCATCGCTGCAGCAACCTATTTATTTTTAAGTTCATGAAAAAATGCACCTATTTTCAGTGTCCCCTGGTGTGCACACAACCCAAAAAGTGACAAGTTGACAGAGGTGGTACAAAAAAACTGGCCATCCAGCCATTAGCGTCCTACAGCAGAAGCTCAAGGGAAAAAAGAAATCACCAACTCTAGCATCATCCCTGCCATCAGATGGCACGATGAACGCTGTCAGATCACAGGAAATGCATGTTCCCCACCTGAGGGTCACTCTTGTGGATGTGGTAAGCAGACATGAGTACAGAGCATTATGGCACCTGGACATGATGGGAGAGGACCCAGAGAGAACCTGCTCAGGAAACCAGTCCACACGCACATAAGGTGTCTAGCACCCAGTTATCTGTCCAGCACCCAGCATCAAGTTATCTAAACGTGGACTAATGGCTGGCTCACATCATGGTAACTAAACCCCGTGTACTTGGTTGAATCTGGGCCTTAGAGCTCCTAAAACTCAACATCAATGCAAAATTTTCCAGTTTGGTATCAACAGTTCGAACTTGAAGATCAGCCCATTAACCACAGCCCTTGGTGTTTGTAATGCTATGTCAAAACCTTGGGGTTCAGCTATTCACTGTGGGGGAAAAAATCACCTAAAGCATTTTTACAATCTTGAAAACCATCCAGTAAGGCGAGGAATATGCAGGCATGTGGCCAAAGCAGTAAAATCCTCTTGAATATTATACCACATGTACCAGAGGCACCTTGGCTGCACTCAAAATAAAAACTAGTCAGTTTTGTCACTTTTAACGTAACGTAACCTATTAACTTTCATCACTGTTCTGGGTAAGTAATATGTGCACAGGATATAACTGAAGAAATAAATATTGACACATGTTGCTATTAAAACACTGATTGAAAACTGCAGGCCGGAGTATCAGAGCGTAGCAGGGTTTCTTCATTTCCAAGACCTCCTTCTCACTTCCAATGTAAATTCTCTGTCCCAAGGCTGCCTTTAATGTACATGAGGTTTGTGTGCATGTATATTATATATATATATATAAATAAGCACACTCACAGAATAATGAGCCCTGAGAAATGTGCTCTTCCAGCACTCTCTTGGGAGGGGGAGGTTGCTGAATGCAGCTGTTTGCATGATTCACGTCCTCTACAAACTACACTCTCTGTGCCTGGCCAGGTGAAAATGCCAGGTACGAAAGGGAAGCTTGTATATCAACTGAGCTGCTTCCTCCTGGCAAACTGCCCCCCTCTTCTTTAGCTCTACCTAAAACTGGTTAAGCACCAAGCACTTCTCAAGACTGGGATGTATATGTCGTTCTTCCTATCAATAAATAACACCATTCAATAAAATAAAGGCAAAAAAAGGTAGTAAATGATATTTATTTCTAGTCTTACTTTATCCAGTACACATTTCTCTGGGAATTTTTGATGCACTCCTCTAGCCAGGGCTGTCTGTGCCAACACAATGACTGCAACCTCCCTCCCACCCCCCTCCATCCAGCTCATTATCCAGGGTCTGACAGAAGCAAGCACCAGCTGCTCTACAAAAAGGCACATGAAACACTTCGGCAAGACATTAGAAAATCACCTGCCTATAAGGAAGAGCTGACCCCCCCATCACCATTACCAATAGATTGATATCAATGGTGAATTAAAAGGTCGACAGTTCTTCATAAGTCTGGTTACTGTAAAAATGAGACCCATAACCACATCTGGATACTCTCTTCCCATTCAAACACCCAATGAGTCAGTGCTAATGGGGCCGAAATTTTACCTCTGACCTGATCCTTTAATGTGTTCCTTTTGTCAGGCATCTCTAAGGCCCCACAGCCAGTCAGCAGAAACAGGGACATCGCCAATTTGAGACACACGTTTTCTGGGGCTTTATAGCCATGGCACCTTCTGACAGCAAGTGCCACAGGTAATTGCAGGGACTCACAGGATTAGTTAATTTACTGACATGTACCAACAAAGAATGCCTGCATAATCCACATTGTATCTTTGGTACCTCACAGCTCACTGCGGCATTTGATGACAAAGCAGACAAAAACCCCTGTATCCTGTTAGTCAAGTGGGAAATTTTAAAATGTAATCTACCTTTGGAAGCTTCTGTGCCGAGCGGATTTTCCAAGATGTCTGTCATATCTTGGCTCCAAGCATCCTTAACGGCAGACTTGGACACCTTCCTGTTGTTCAGGCTTTGCTGTGGTCTAAAGTTATTCCTCAAGTACTCCACAGACTTGACATGATCTTGCTGTTCAGTGGTGAATATGGAGTAGAACGCCTCCAGCTGATTGCCGCCATCATGGCAGGGAAGAGAAAACACATTAATTAGGAAAAGAAAAAAAAAAGGTGGTGAAATCTGGGTGGTTGATAAGAAAGTAAAATGGCAGGAAGTAAAATGTTGATGCCAAGACAGATAAACCACATGGGAAGTCAGGCTGCCCACTGAAATCACTGCCAACCATCTTATCTCGTCACAGCGCTTATCCTGCCCAACAAGAGAGAAGGCCTTCTAGCGACCTGCTGACGCCTGTCATGGGCAAGGAAACATTTGCCCTTAGACCTCTTGTCTGGAAGGGTTTTGCATGTCATGCCAAACCCTTCTCACCGCTGGCACCATTCTGTTTCGCAGTATTGTGTCAAAAAGTGCTTTGAAGTCATTCCCATATCCAAGAGTCTTCTCCAGGACAGGGCACTGTTACCGTATCTCCAAATGCTTTCAGAAGGTTAGTTGCCCAGCTAAGCTTCACAGACAGCTCTTGCAGCAGCCCTTTCACAGGAAGGTCACTGCAGTTGTCATACCTTCATGGGATGGATGCTCAAACCCATGAGAGCAGGTCAGCAGCAGAACAGAGCAACCTCAGGACTACCTGCTCCAAGTGTCCTGACCTCCCTACCACCCACTACTCCCTCTGATACCTAATTCTATCAGATATACAGAAAATAACACAGAAGGAATGTATTTCGGCACACTTAGCATATACTCCTCTGTGAATAGGTTTCTTCCATTGGATTCAGATCTCAGCTATATTTAATAAAATGCATTAACCTGTAAATAAAGAATTGTAATTGGAAAACATTCCTGTTATTTCATATCTTAGTATTTCTTCGAAATTTCTAGCAAATGAAAATATTTTCAGGTAATGTTTTTCTCACAGCTATCAAGGTCAGTATAGCATTTACTAATGGCCTGTTATCATTTAGGTTAACAACCTGAATTCATTATGTTGCTGCTAGAAAGGCTGAGCAAGATAGAGATGAGAAGGATTCTTTCCTGATATTGTTTATATCAACATCAATTACATATATCGATAGTATGGATTCTGGAGGTATTGAGTCTGGCCCAAGACTTTAAAAAGGGCCTTGAATTACCTTTAAAGCTTAATGACAGGTCACTTTGAAAGCCATACCCTTTCTGTTAAATGCATCTGCTCTAAAAGCTATGAAGCATATGAGAGTCCTGAAACTTGCGACTGAGAAAAATTATCATTGTACCCTCAGTTGACAGTACTGATAAAAATAATCAAAGGAAGGTGTAACAGAGCAGTTAAGCAACCTCCACCAAATCAAGAGGCACTCACTACCATTATTTACATTCCAACCAGTGAGCTGAACCCTCCTTGGCCGCTGGTGTCCAGCTTACCCAGTCTGTTGGGCTTGACAATCCTAGTTATTAGGCTGAAATCTGTAAAATTTCTTTTAAGCCCTGGGACAGGGGAAAAGGATGAACCTCACAGCTGTAATCCTGCATTTGACAACTCTGCACTGAAACACAAAAACAAGGGAACTGACTCCTACAGTCACCTAGTTGTGCAACAGCACAACGCAGGTTTACACACTTTTAGCAGTAGCTTCCCCAGATCACAACTACTTTTGCCACACAAGCAGGAAAACTGAGGCAGGTGACCTGCAGGGAGGTCTGACAGCCAGGGACTAGTCCCCATTGCAGGCAGGGAGCTCAGGTACCGCTTGCTGCCTTGTGGGTGCTGATGGTGTGATTTGGATTGCACTTTTTCTGCATGCTAGATGAATGCCCTACTCCCTGGTTCTCAACATCAGTTCTCACTCCGATTCTCCAGAGAAACATCTTGAAAGCAATTTCCTAATTATTAGCGGGAGCCCCTCAGAAACACTGATGGATAGGTTAAAAAAAGGGGTAAAAGGACTACTATATTATACTTCTGTGTTATGAAAAAGCCCCCAAACCCGGCAGCTGATCCTGCTATGCCCTTCTATGAAAGCACAGACCAAAACTCTTGTGGATATTTACATATTTTCTACACTTCATCCGCTGGCAGCAGTTCTGATGAAGCCAGCTAACAGGGCTTAAGGTTACTTTATAAAGCTCAAGAACTTGCGTAGCAACGGTTTCTCTGAAGTCAAGTCTCTAGGCTTATGCATCCATGACACTAATTGAATTTTTAAACTTTCAGAGAGAACTTTTAAAATATTTTCTTCTGCCATGCTACCTTGGGGAGGTATAATTGCATTTTAACAACTGCCAATTCAAATATGATTTTTAACCTTCCCCTTTTTATGTGTTGAAGTATATATAAGTAATTTCTACTTCATTTTTTCTATAAAAATATTATCTACCACAAATGAGAAATTAATTTATCTATAGCTGCCAGAAAAAAAAATAATTATGAGAGCTGCAGTCAAGGAGCTACATTCATGCTCTTCAAGGAGTACAAGAGCTCCTGTTCAGAAGGAGAAATGAAAAGCTGTTGTAAGACTGTAGATACAGGGAAACCTGATCTAAAACTCCAAGTCCTGTAATTACAAATCATTAAAGCCTGATGCATACAGCGTTCTAAAGGTTGGATATATAAATGGCAATTAAAAATACTGAAACTGTTATAAGCACAATGAGTTTCTCTGAGGTATGTATTAAGAGAGATAATGCCATGCTTTGGGTCATTGAATGCACTTAGCTTTACAATGTATCTGCAGGGTGACACAGCTCGTCCTGTTTTGTTGTCTAATTATCAGGGAAGATGATGATGATGGAGCACTGAGAATAAAATAGAGAAGCCTCCACAAATGGACCACTTCAGCACTGTCCTTTTCACAGCAAGGCATTTTGCACAAAATCAAGGACTTAATTGGAACAGCAACAAAGCTTAAACAATATCACTTTCCTCCTCTGGGATTACACGATGCTTCACGGGGTCTGTGATAAAGAAGGTTAAACTATGGCAATGGATTACGTTGCACTATTTCTGTTAGAGGCACAAGTAATAATCATAGCAATGGCAGGGTGGCAGGCTCTTAAAATACACCCATCTAGAGCTGCCAAGGGGAAGAATACTATTATTTATTCCACATGTGTTGTAGTATCAATGAAAGTCTGTCTACACGCAGAATTCCCAGCCCTTCGACCACACATGCATGCATAAAGCAGCACAACGCCAAATTTTAAAGGCTTGGCTTGGCACAGCTACTATTGTACAGCACAGGAAAGAGGCTATGCCAGGATAAAGTACCTTTATACCATAATAGTGATGGCCATAATTGGTATTTGCAAGTTTATTTGCATTTGTTAAAAAAGAAAGAGAAAACAGAAGTCATGACCCACCTGATGCGCATACAGGGTATAAAACTGAGCGTGGGCCAGGCCTTGCAGCCACCAAATAATAAACAGTAAACTTATTGATGTAGTGAAAAGCTACAAGGGATTGCAAGTATCCTGCAGGCAAGGGCAGAATTCAAAATGATCTCGACAATCAGAGAAATAGCCTGAAAAAAAACAAAGGGTCCGATTCAACCGGGACCATGTGCAGAGAGTCCCACGCTCCAGCCAGAGCCGTGGGCTGCATGAACGCATGATGTGCTGGGCACGGCTAGAGAGCGCTCCGGGGAAAGCCTCCAGCTAAAAAGGGTTCCTGCTGACCAGGAGCTGAACATGGGTGATAACACCACACTTTTGTGGAAAAAAAGCAAAGTAACACCAGCATGGGGTCTGGTCACATGAATCCTGCCATGTCCCTCAGCCTCCGGAGGGCCCCAGCTGAAGGGCTGTGATTGGTTTTGAACACAGCACTTCAAACAAGGATGAGAGAGTCTATAGGATAAGCATTGGGATCTAGGAAATATGAAAAAAATCTTGGAGCTGGGACACAGTGATCACCTACCACCCTTCTGAAAGGTTTTGAGAACCAGCATCTGTCAGTCACGACCACCCAGTGAACTAGCCACTCGTTACAGAATTAGTGTCTTGAGAAAGTTTGCTTTTGGTGCCTTAAGCCAGCTGATTAAAAGGAAAGACTAACTTCAGCAGGAAGGCTTTCTAAGGACAACAATCTCACGATGTCAAAATACGCTTAACCGGTAAACATCTGACTCCATCTAGCCGTTTCTTTATCGGGAGCACTCCGCTCCAGACAAATCCCAGACATTGCCTCTATTTGCATTAAAAGCTGCTATGTGCTAATTTTAAAGATTTGTGCACCAGCTCTCTAAGCACATAATGGCAGCTTTACTGTGTTATAAAAACAGTTAAGCATGGAGAATTAATGGGAAGACGTCTTTTCTAATGTAATTAGTTCAAATTACTAAGTCTGAGCAGAACTGAAATCACTCACTTTACTTTGAAAAGAAAGTTTCAATTAAGAAGAATAAAAAGGAACTCCATGTAAATATTTACACCATAGCTTAATTTAATCTTAACAAAAACAATACCAAATAAATCATTGAAAGGAAACTGGGTTTCATGTTGTACTGTCTACTTAAGACTGATGGCTCATGTTCAGAAACAATATTGCTTAAGAAAAAAATAAAAATCACCAACACTTCCTTTTTTGTCAACAGGAGCATTTCTGTTCTTAAAATTAACATGTCGGGTTTTGAACACACTGCCTTTGAGAGGGCAAACCATGAGATGGACTTCACTAACAAAACAAACACACCTGATGGTAAGAAATGGGAACGGGCTTCCGAAAAACGATCCACTCCACGATCTCGCTACACGGAGGAGTAGTCAGAGAACCTGCGTAGCGGTAGTAACTCCCCAGCGACGTCGGCAGAAGATCCCGCAGCACAAAGGGATCCAGAAAGGTCTCCTTCTCTGCAGGGAAGATTGACAAGCAGAATTACACTTCTTTTTTTTAACGTGTCTTTGAAACAGACATCACATTGATAGGCAGCCTAACAAGGTGTAATGGCAACAACATATTTTATCTTATATATATAATGAACGATGAAAACACCCTATCAGGAAGGCTCTGTAAGAGCTGATGTGTTGATTATTAAAAGAGCAGCCAAAATGCTAGTCAAACCTCTACTCAACATGCACGCTCCTATTCCGAAGGCGTGCAGGTGTGAAACGCCCTTGCTATGCCAATGGTTTATGCTAGTATGGAAATATCGGTGCTTTCAGGGCTCAGTAAATGGCAGTGAGGGTTGGCCAAGACCCAGTGGAGACACAGCTGGGTCCCAGTGGTCCCACTTGTTGCTGCCTGACCAAAAAGCATTGGGCAGCGTATCCATCTCATCTCCACCATGAGGAAAGGGATGCAGGAGTGGGATCAACCTCTCTGTGGGGTGCTGGTGTGGAGGAAGCAGAACCACGCTGCCCAGCTGAGCCTGTGGGTGCTGCTGGGGGGGATGAGCTGAAGAGCAGCAGGATGCCTCTGAAGCTGATCTCCAGCTCCACGCAGTGCTCAAAGCAGTGTCCAGCCGGTGTTTGCTTGGTACTCAGTCACACAGGCATTGCCAGGGTGCTGCTGGGTGCAGTCAGCACAGCACCAGAACCATGTTTCAGAGGCAAAATCACCACCTCTTCTCCCTAATCCAAGAAACTCCTTCCCAGGGTCCAACAGTCTTGGGACAAACTCTTTCCTCCGAGAAGCTCCTGGAACAGCCTGAAATGCAAATCTAAGCACTGACAGCATTTAGCTTCAAGTAGCAGTGACCAGCTGGTAATATTTAACTCTGTGAAGAAAAATAAAGAAATGCAAGGAGGGAACAGATGTAGGCAAGACAATTTCCCTGCCATCCCTGAGCATTTATCCTCTGCAATTTATGTTGACTCACAGGCCCAAGCAGTAGCTTAGTCAGTGCAAAGGTGTTCGCTGCCTTAGGGCGTGATGACCTGGGAGGCTCTCCCATACATCTCTATTCCTCATTGTTAGTATTCTTTGTGCCTCAGAGTCCGCATTTGGGCAGCAGGACCTCTCCCCACTGTCTCATCAGAGCTACTAGGTAAGCCCACTGCCCCACCCCCACCCAGAACAGAGCAGGGAAGCAGGTAGGCTGGTGACTGACACACAGATCTTCCAGATTCAGAAGGAAAAGAAAAAGGATGAAGTCTGCAGAATTCACTTCCACAGCATCCCGCAGGTTTCTAGGAGTTTTGATCAAATCCAGAGTTACCCTTACTTCTGAGCAGCAGCCTGATAATCAGGGGGACTTTTTTTATCCCTCCATTACTGCTGCTGCAAATTGCAAAGACATGATGGACTTCAGACATCTTCTATTCTTCTGCACAATATCAACAGGTGTGCAAATGTTTTCATAGCCTTTAGCGTTCCAAAACTTGAGTAATTCTATTAGAGTCAAAGTACACATTGTAACAGAATCCTGCCATCTCTTCATTAACAATTTCTTTCCTTTGAATCCAAGCAGATATCAACCACTTCTGCATCCCAAAAAATGAAACAAACAAATAATAAAAAATTTTTTTTTTTCCTCTTCATAGCATACCTCTGGAGAAAAAAGCATGCTTAGGAAATAAACAGTAAAATATATATGATTGGCCAAAGTTCAAAGAGATTCTAATCAAGAAGTCATAATCACAGCAAAAGGTCGTATTTAATTTGATTGGCTTATTTTTATGCAAGAAAAAAAATTGGTTAGAAAAAGTGCAAACTCAGTCACAGGATTCAACTTCCAAATGCAGCACACATACATCTTCACAGCGAAGTGACATGGGTTTTCTATTTAGGAGACTGCCTGTTGCTCTACGGAAGCTGAGCACACAGTGGACCACTATGAATCTGAAGGAGTATTTGAACATGCAGACATCCTCTGCCTTAACTGCCAACAACTATATATGAAATAGGTAGAAGGTAGAGGCATAATTTGAAAAGAAATTTCCTCTTGCATTTAAGAAAAAAATGTTTCAGTTCAAGTGATCAATTTCACTAATTTTAACTTCTATCACCTTTTATTGAGAATGACGGAATCGCTTAAGATGCTGGATAAACACTGTGAGTAACCAGGAATATGGAGTATCCCTTTATCAAAGGATGGCAGGAGAACGAAGCTCATTTTACACTTTCAAGGATTTTTGTGCCATATGCTGACAATATTATATTTTAATAATTAATTGTTCATCAAAGGAAAAGATGAAGAACAGGGATGCTAAATTCAAAGTTATTCAAATTGCAAAAATGAATAATGCATGATTTTTATATTAAATACACACTGTATTAAGTAGTCTACATTTCATCCAACTCTGTCTTTCATTTTTAAACATTTTGAACTACAATATGAATAATCAACCAAGGGAAGCTTATTTAGACAGAGAAATACCTTATTTGAATGCAAACTGGAAGTATCCGACTATGATTAAATTTTGGTTATCTATTAGGGAGGGTTTTTTCCTAAGCATTTGGAAAGTCACAGTCAGCTGTGAAAAAGAATATTTCTTGAGGAAAAAGTAGCTTTGCTAATACACGGTTTAAGTAGGGCAGGGTGTGCTCAATCTAATTTTTTATGGCTACAAGCAACGCTCTAAGTTTTCATTAATGAATTCCAAAGATTAAAATTAAAAAAACCACATAATTGGATTAAAATGACTACTAAAACAGATGGTAATCGATTGATTATGCTTTAATAAATTAAACAGTTCTGAAAACAGTTCATTTGTATCACTTCTATCTAGATATATGGTGCAGAGTTTTAGAAACCAGAGTCATAAGCAGTTTTTCATGTGAAGCTTAAAAAGAAGAGGAAATTCAGGATACTACTTTCCATATTCCTTGAGAGCATATAGAAATGGTAGATACCATGAAAGTATGTTCCTAAAAACTTGAGACATTGTTTAAAAGACAAGGCACTTAAAATTTCAACCCTAAATTGGTGATGGTTGTTGGTAAAACTGTTAGAGAATAATTTGCAAGCTAAGCAACATCCCTTCTCAAAAACGGTAGAATTTTACACATATATACACATATACACATATATATATATATGATTCCTAATAAATGGGAAAGAACAAAGTTGGAAATAATATCAAACCTTTCTCTACCATCTTTTATGACCAGCTCCTATTTCCCACTTTCAGGGCTTGGGACAGGCATGAGATGTGGAACAGACTGAGCAGGGTGAGGAGGTTCTAGGAAGGAGAAGTGGACAAGGCTGGGAACTATATGATCTATGAGACAGCATTAGTTGACAGGTACCTCGAAACAACTGACAGATAAAAGCAAGAAAACACTGATAAAAACACGTGTTCACCTGCAAACACCCGTGAACCACCGCAATCAATGCTGCAACACCGATCCACGAGCCACCTACTTGCTCTTACACATAAACCAGTGCCCTGCATGGAAACAGTCTCTTTCCTGCTCTATGTTTGACTCCCATCTCATCACCTGAACGCAGATGGACATCCAAGCAGAAAAATAAACCACTGGGAGTTCCTCTGGGAAAGCAACACCACATGTGCTGCTGCAGTCAGCGCTCCCAGGCACTGCTGAGAAGTGCAGCACCCAAAACATGCACCGAGATGCCCTGCTAATGCCATACAGCCAATTATACTGACAGTTAACAAACAACAATTCTTTGTTTACAGCACCAAGGCTCATAAAAAAAGTGTTCACTCTAATATTTCCAAAGGAAAAAAAAATTAGCAAGTACTGCAGATTCGTTGTTGACAATTAAGACAATGAATGTGACATTTAAACTACCGAGTGTTGCACAGCACAAAAGGACAATATTGTATTTTAAGTCCTGCATTCACAGAAAAGAATTACCAGAGCTAGCTGGTAATATATTTGACCTTCTGATACAATATTCATGCCTGGCTCCCATAACAGCAACATGAAAACTAACACCCAGTATATTCTTGGTTTAGGCTGGTAAGTCTCCCTGATTTTTTGCATGGAACCAAGGGCTGTTTTTTGTACATCCTAACCCAAAGGCAGAGCAATCTGCAGGCATGCTTTATAAAAAGTTGACCTATTTACACCCTTTGTCGAGGCATCACCACCAGATGTGAACTATTACTGAACTGTGCACAACAGTTTTCCAAGCAGAGGAAAATAATGGGACCTTAATACAGATACCTATAGTGGATGTCCACACACTGCAGCTCTCACAAGCTGATGCCAACAAATATTTTACTGCAAGAGCAATCAGTTGAATGTTTTAAGTTCAAGGACTGACTTGCTAAAAATATATTCTGCAAAATGCTGGATAAAGACAGACCTGAATTTTAACCAAATCACTGTAGAGTAAGAGGCTTCTTGAGATACGCAGGTAAACAGCACACAACTATCTGCGATCAAAACCCTTTTTAAATCTAACAGGAACTTGGATTGGAGATCACAAGAAAATAGCTATATGCCAAGTCCATTTATATCTCATGGAATGCTTTGGGACTTTCATCATGCTTTTCTGTAAGAAAACAGGAACTTGGCTGCATCAAAAACAATATCTTAAAATGAGCTTATTTCCAAAATTAACGTATGTGCAATGCCTGATAGGTGGAAATGTTACCCAGCTACACTTTGAATAACTGAAATCTGCAGTACCAATATGAAGAGCTTTGATAGTCTCCCAAATTTGTTAAACAATGTTACTGCCAATTTCATTTTCACAATGAGCCAAGTCATTCTAAAGCCTCTGCATTCAAACATTTCAAAAGCAAACACACAAAAATAATCAAAAGGACACCATGCTGCACACCCACTGAGCTAGAACTCCCCAGATAAAGCGGGATGCACACCAGAGACAGGGACCAGCCTCATGGTGGTGATTTTAAAGATGAGATTACAAATAATACACGTTACTTCACTGAAAACGTCAGCAGATGAGTACTGGCTGTGTAAATCCAGCACAAAGAGTGGCTTCTAACAGCCCCCTTGTATTCAGGGTAATTTTTGTCATTTATTCTGCAATTATTTTTCTCACTTTTATTCATTTTTTTTTAAAAAATGGCACCTCTGCTGAACAAGGAACTGTAAGGATGCAGAAAGCACAGCATGGTGGGGAGGAAGGGAATGACATAACAATACACAGTCCTGTAGTCTAATTTAATCTGAGACAATCAGTGAGTGGTACAAAAACCAGGAGGGAAGACAAAAAGGCAAGCCTCCCCTGCAACAAAAATTGAAAGTGAACATCTCCATGCCAGGTGTCAGTCTCAGGCTTCATTTTTCACGTTCCCTCTCTTAAAACAGCTTAGGAACAAAGTTTGGCTGGTGGGGAGAGGCCGTAGCTCTTTAAAGAAGTAAAAAATAATGTTGAACCTTTAATGCTTCAGGACTCTGCGTGGCAGAGGGGCTGGGAGGGGAAGAGGCTCCCTGGAGCAAGGGGTACCCTGGCAGAGGTGGGGTGCAGCGAGGCAGAAACAGCCAGTGGAGCATGGGATGTTCCTGTGCATTCTCACTCAGGCTTTGCCACCCCTCTGCTCAGTCAATGTCCTCAAAACCCACTAGCCAAGACCCAGCTCCTTCCCCCAGCAGATGCTTTGCTCACATTCACCATTTGCTTTGCTCACATTCACCATTTTGCTCACATTCACCATCACCTTAATTCCTGACTTCTGAGTTCCTATCAACCCAATCTTCCTTTTGTTAGCTGGAATTAGTTTTATCTGTGTGGTGTATTAATCCTATGCTGGCTTGCTGGTCTTTGCTCAGCTGTGACCAGCGCTGCATTCTGTAGAGCAGACAGGTGAAGGACCACAGATTTCCAACACTTCCATCATTTATTCTTTTAAATGATACAGACCCCTGCAGCTATGCACAGAGCTGCCCTATATAAAGGTGTGAACTTATCACCTCTGCTCTCATCTTCATTTCCCACTTCCCTCCTCCTCCCCTTTGCTCCACAGCAATCGTGTCCTGGCCCCTTTCACACGGCTACTCTGGCTGTGAACCCAAGAACAGATCAGAAAACAAAAGAATATATCCAGATCATCCCCCAGGAAAAAGGAATGCTCCTCCACATTTCCTTCTCAGTTTAACACATCGTGCTGCTCTCCCTTTGATGGCCTTCCTTGTTCCAAATTGGGCTGCTGCTTTCTTCAAAGTTTTACTTTAAAAGACAAGGTCCCACGGTATCACATCTCACCCTCACCCCTCTCCCCCGCCTTTCTTCTCCACAACCCCTGGATACTTGGTGCAGAAAGCAAACAGCTTGTCAGGTGCTGTTATGGTTAAAGTTAAAAACAAAAGAAAAAAAAAACCTGTCATGCTGCTAATGGTGTTTTCTTGTTATTATACCTTCTGGTGTGATAGATCCACAGGGTAACTAACACTGTCTGGATTGCTTCCTTTTGAGTGCTGATTTATTTTAACAGGTTATTCACTGCCTTTTTGTCTAGGACAACTGGAGAGATGTGCAACATATTTATTCTCTATCTTTTCTCATTATTAAGGCAATTCTGTTTCTACTGTATTTTAGTATCATCTCCCCAACAGTCCTCGAAACTCTGGTGGTCACCACCAGCTTGCCTGAACACCTCTCGCCCATCTCGAGAGAGGCCCAAGATCACACTCATCTCCCTGCTGAGCTTAAGTTATGGCATTTTAATAATACAAAGACAGAAGTATAAAGCAAGATCTCCCCTCCCCCCCAACTCCTTTTTAAATAAACAAAGGTTCCTCTCTTCCCTTCACCCCACCCCACGTTCACAAACAAGCAACAGATGCCATCGATTCGCTTTGTACCTCAGCTTTTGATCTGGCTGCACTTTGATTTTCAGTGCTCGCTTTTGACAAGGAAGGGAATAAGAGCCCCATTTCTGTGACATTAATAGAGGCTTTTCTGCTGTGGTAATATATTTGTGCTCTACTAATAATTTTCTGCTGATCCGTGTAGATTCTTGGTGACAGACACAGAGAACAGGACAGAACGACAAAACATGGTTTCCCTCACCCTGGAGGGTTTTCCAAGGGCCTGCGGTGGTGTGGGCTGGGCTGCTGCTTCCTCCAACACCCATCTGCACGCTGGGTAAATGGGGATGGTGCAGAGCATCCCTGCCCAGGCTGGGAGAGGGCAAATCCTGCACAGCCTCCAGTACTGGGTACTGCCCTCAAGACTGACCCTGGGGAAGGATGCTCGTTTTAATGCCTTTCAGACCATGGGTAAGAACAAGGCAAAATCTTCTCTAAGAGACTTACATACCAAAGCGTGAAAGTCAGAGACAGAAGAGGTGGGAAAAAGGAACATTACTGTGCAACAGCTCCATCCTGCTAGGTACTCCTCTGAGATCTTCCTGGAGCATGTGGCAGACAAAAGCTTTAGTAGCCATTTTAATGCAAATCAACTGTATAGGACATAACCTGGTATTTTGCGTTCTCCTATTCCCACAAGAGCACAATTATTCTTTCTGAGGCCTCAGGAGCTGCCTCAGCCCCTGCACAGCAGCAGCTCTGTCCTGTCCTGTGCTCCTCTGCATCACGATGAAGGACCAGGAGCAGAGAGGGGCTCAGAGCAGGGCACCCATCTGAGCACATCAGCAGAAAAGTCTGATTTGCAGCACCATGACTGGACTACATATGATGCAAGTAAAGCCAGGCACTAGTGACTTTACTGCCTCAGCTAATGATCCATGTTCAGCTAAGGATGTGCATCAGCACCAGCACCAGCATTGCTGGAGACCTTTCCCATCAGAGCTTTTGTGATGAGAAGTGGAGTCTTCTCTGGGGACATTCAAAACCAATCTGGACGTGCTCCTGTGTGGTTTGATCTAGGTGACCCTGCTCAGGCAGGGGGTTGGACTAGATGATCTTTTGAGATCCCTTCCAACTCCTAACGTTCTGTGTGTGTGTGAGAGAAGAGCATTTGAAGGGGAGCTAAAAAGACCCCCAGTGGCAAGAGCTGAAAGACACCAGCAAGTCAGCATCAGAGAATTCCTATCACGCCTGCCCGTGCTCCATCCCCTCTGCAGAGAGAGGGCTGCACGCTCCCAGCTGTCAGGCCCTGGCGGGCTCCGCGGCAGACGCACACTCGTGGCAGGGAAAGCAGGAGTGAGAATAGCAGGCACCTCGCTGGCGGGAGGTGTGACAAATCCTTGGCAGAGCACAAAAACCAAAAAGCAATTTTAAAATCAGCAACAGGCATCTGACAGCTCTGAAAACAGTCTCCTAGGCGGTCGTGCGCCTTTACAACGCTCTGCGAGGGCGGATGCGAGAGCTGGGGAGCACGGGTGTGATGGGAACGTACTGTTCGGCAGGAAGATGCAGGGCAAACCCAAGAGCATTATCGTTGATCCAAACATTGTTAGGCTGTTTGGTGTATCACTGGTTTTCTTTCCAGCTAAGAAACTTTATATGGTTGCTCATGTAAAATTAAACTTAATGTGGCATTAAGATTCTACAAAATTATGCCTGGAGATGAGGAAGCAAAGTGAACTCAGAGTAGCGACTAAGCCGGTATTGATTTTTATGCATGTGTTTCTCTATCATTGTTACTAAGCTGGTGACACTGTGAAGGGCACAATTATTTATGTTCCATCAAATTAGTAAGTAATTCAAATCCCTGTTGAAATCTCAAGCAAAAATTACTTTCACTTCCGCAGAAAGTCCTTCTGACACTCCAATTGTTCCCTTACCCCTGGAAGGGCACTGTAACTTCACAGGAAAATAAAAACCAGTTCACTGCTCATCAGTACCAGCACTACATCTACCTGTGGGTCATTGGATCTGTCACCATCATGGGGACAGGTCAGCATGGGTGCTTTACACTGTGTGGTGCAGCGTGCAGTCCCCATACAGAACCGAGGCAAATTAAGAAAGGAGGATGAGTGTTTGTGTGGGTGTGTAATTTCCTCTCTGAAAACGGAACGACTGCTAGGAAGGAGTGACCATCCCATCCAGCTCAGCAAGGATGCTTGGCCAGTTGGAGGGAGAGGGATATAGAAAAATCTTACTTAAATAGGCATGTTGAGATGAGGTACATGAGCAAGGGCGGGTGATGTCTCTTGCCCCATCAGAGGATCTATGAACAGGGTCTAACTCAAAAGCAGGATGGTTTCAACTTGGATATGTATCACTGATTTCGACATTATGGGCATGTGTCTCTGTATTGCGATGAACAATGTGGGCATGAAAATACTATAAAACGCAAAGAAACCTCAGGTTTCAAATGTTGCCTTTCTCCACCTCCTTTTGTTTGATCCCTGCTTGACCTAACCGCTCTAGCCCAAAACCACAAGAGTTTCCCACCGTATTTCAGTCAGAAAGTCCCTGTTGCCCTAGGGTCCCAGCTGAATGCAGCCAAAAAGAAGGCAGGAAGAACCTTTACAGATAAATTTTAAAAAAAACACACTCACAGAAGATGAAGTAAATTGCATCAAGAAAAGAAATGAGGGTGTCCATAATAAAAGCTCACTTCTTTACCATTATGCTATATAATAACATTAAAAGAGAGATATGATACGAGAATTCTTCACTGAAGCGTTCCATCAATATTTAACTTAAAGAGAACAATTTCTTTGAACAACTACTTTGTAGGAGGAAATTCCCTTACTCTAGCCACCAAAAGCGCCTCAGAAAAGCCCTTTAATCAGAGCCTTTGAAACAGGAAGGAAAGCAAGATTTTCCTCTTTTTCTTCCTTAATGTTTTGAAAAGGAAACAAGCTATTGAAATATATCAAGCGATTTCCTTGACTTGAAACACTAGCTGCCTTCTGTGCATTGTGAGCCAAACAAAAATAAACGCCTTTTATCCACCCAGATTTTGCTGCGGGTAGGCAGCACCAAGATGGACTAATCATTATGTGGTCAGGGAATCACAGCCTCGAGACCGTGCCACATCCTACCCAAACAATTATTTTGGGGAATGGAATAATAATACTCTCAGGAGACACCCTTATGATTATCCACGAGTGACCATTTAAGCTGCAGCAGTGAGGAGCAAGAGAGGGAGCAGAAAAAACCAAAAAAGATGAGATGGCCAACACACTGTTGTGCTTGTGGGGGGTAGAGAGTCTTGAAATAGAAGGCAGGCAGAAAACAAAGCTAAAAAGAGATCCTTGGTCCAGTTAAATGGCAGCTTGACTTCAGCATCAAATTGTAGAGCCGCTGAGAAATCAGTGCAGACCAACTCGTCCTCGCTTTATTTTTGCTAGCCTGTTCTGTTACCCAGTGGGAGCTAAATAATAACATCTATTTTTGTGGAAAACAACACAGTTTTTCAGCTCAGTGTGTTGTTTTTATTTCACAGCAGAACACTGCAATTTATAAACAGCAAAACCTATGGAAAATTCTCTAAATGAAGGACTTTATGGTATGTTATCATTTAACCCCTATTTTTCACTTTCATTGGATTTATCGGTGTTCCCAGTTGCAATGTTAAATGACTCTGAAAGTAGAGCAATTAATCCAAAATCCTATTTGTTTTAATCTAACACTGTCAACTAGTTTTAGGTTTGCAGTCAAGAGAAAAAAAATGTTTGTTAAGCTCTACAGCACTAGCTAATGTCTAAAGACAATCCTCGGAAAAGGTGCAAAGATGTTTTATCACAGCACTATAGATGGGACGGAGATTTATTATCGTACCTAGTACCATTCCAGCAGATGCCTTTTGAATTACAATGAGATTATTAAAACTTTACAAATCATTATATTAAAACCTGACAAGAGTACTTTGGGAACTGGAGCATCTTGATGTCACTGCTAATGATGCATTACCCACGATAAGGTTTCAGGAAAATTCCTCAGTAAAAACTGGTTATAAAAGTATAAAATATATTAATATTTATTTCAATACCTGCTGCAAGTTCAAGGATAATAGGTTTATATGCATCAGAACAGCCGAATGATCGTATTTATGTCAGCATTAGAAAGATGTTCATCTGCTGCAAAGTTTAATTAATTTTCACAGATAGTTAATTTTCTGTTTCATTATCAGCTCCCTAAATTTGAAAGACAAATAATTTATAAACAAATAGAAACTTCAGAGAGGAGTATTTTTAGAGCAAACTGAAGATAAATAGCAGGACTGAAGCATCAACACTGCCTTTGAAGTACTAATATGAATGATATATTGTAGCAGGTTTTGATTGATAACGTTCGCATTCCGGAGCACTGACTGAAAGGAAACAAATTGTTTACTGTTAACCCCAACCCATTTTCAGGTAACAAATGACTCCGATCTTCACCAATCAAATAATGTCTGTGATGCCCTTAAACATCACCAAATGAGGAATGAGCAGGCACACTGTGTCCTTCCAGGGGTGACCTGATCCCTTAAGGACAATATTCCTGCCCTTCTCCCCTTCCTAGAAAGAAGAAAGTTTAAGCAGGTACTTACCATGATGTACGACGCCCTTCAACCCATGGATAATGGGATCCAGTGCTGGATTGTCCCTCTGACTGACCTAAATGCAAAGGATACAGGATTGGTTACATCTATTCTGGCATCAGGCAGAACAGTCTCAGTTTAATTTTCTAAAGAGGAAAAAAAGAGATGTTATCTAACAGGCTACTTAGTTCCCACATTTACAATGGCTCTCCACCAAAATGCCAGAGATACATGGCATAATAAAATAAAGTAAGGAAGGTTAAATCAAAAGAAATCATCCTCTGAATTCATTAAAACATTAGCCATACTATCAGCCCAGCAAAGCCTAAGAACAGAGAGCTGATTTTTCTCCATCTACTTCTGCTTTCATAGAGGAAACCTGCCCTGACACCCAGAAGTTATCTCAGCCCAGTTCATCCCTTCCTGAAAATGGAATAAATCTGGTGTTGCCACTGAACTCAGTGAGGCTGGACCCCTTTTCAGCCATAATGGAGTTGGGCCTCAGCATCGCTTTGCTCTTTGTATTTTTACATTATTTGATTTAGTGTCACTTGAACAAGGGAGAGGGGGAAAAAATAATGCTTTGCAAGAGGCTCTAGAAGAGATCTCTGATTTTCAGTAATGGGATTGCCTGTACTGCCAGACCTAACACTGGTGTCCTGCAGCATTTCTTCCATCACCCAGCAATTGCCCGTGTCCTCTGCAATGGTGAGACCCAGCACCAGTGCGAGGAGGGGAAGGATGCAGGAAGGATTAACCCTGTTGAGCTCCACTACTTCCAAATTAAATGCATCACTTCTGTGACTTACTTGTAAAATGATCAATGGATTTACAACCAGTAATGCATTTATTTTAACTTTTTGCCTCTTCAGAGGTATTGAAGGAATAACTCGCAAATAAACACTAGCATATAGCTCATTCATGTAGTACATTTGGGGCTATTTTTTAATGATTTCTTTCAATGACCCAGTCTGGGACCTTCGTGTGTAACCTAACCTAGGAGATCCTGCTCAGGCAGGGGGTGGTTGGACTAAATGATCTTTTGAGGTTCCTTCCAACTCCTAACGCTCTGTGATTCTGTGGTTTTTGCCCCCAGTCAGTATCGGGAGTCTGAGGATTGCTGAACATTTTTGGATGGACTGCTCTCAATGGGCAAACACACTGAATGCAAGAATTCCTCTGCACTCTGCTGCCTGCCCACATCTCAATGTCTTTAGGAAAACCAGAGTTTAATCACTTTATGGACATGTATTAACACATAAGGAAAAGAGTGGAGACAAAAGAAGTCGTCCCCCAGAGAGAACCTGATACCAAGCAGGCAAAACACTTGCGTGAAGTGCAGAAGCACACTCTTAGGAAGGGAACATGGTGGACAGCAGCACATCCCCCCCCCCCAAAAAAAAAAAATCACAAATTCTGGTGGTGTGAGGAGAGAACTGGAACTTAATGATTCAAGTTTCACAAGCATAAGCACATCTCTCCTCTCTTTCCTCCCTATGACTAATGAAGGATCTTAGAAACCTCATTATCTTCTTAACCATCTGCACTGAAAACCCCACAACAATCCACCTTTCTTTTTTTCCCTGTCTATTTGGCCTTTGAACTACTCTGCTGCATTCAGGACACATTTTCATGCACTCGTCTAGAGATGAAATGGTTTGTTTTGGGCTGGTGTTTTAAATGGAAATCGAGATCCTTTTCTCACTGCAGTATTCCACAACCTGCAACAATCAGGTAGGGCAAGATATGCCATAAAATTATGAAAGTAGCAACTGCAGCTTTGAAATATATATGGCTTAGATGTTACTGGCAATAACATTATTAGCCCTGAAGGCTGTAAGCTCTTTGAAGCATGAACTTTTATATGCCCAAAGGGGTGATTTGTACACTTTGGATTCTGTATAAATAATAATCACAGTACAGTGAACCCAATGACCCACTTTGTAGGTTCTGCCTGGCTTCTGGGAAAATCAACAGTAAAAGCTAAGAATGCAGAGCTGTTCCTGCATCTTTTCCATTTATTCAGGTTTCTCCAAGCCATGGCTACCACTAAAAAAAGCCAAAAATCACTTAAAAAGTTACAGTCCTGCACTAAATTGACAGTAAGAAAAACCTGCACTGAACTTGAACAACGTTTTATTTATTGATGCTTAACTACAAATTGTAAAGTTTTATTTTGTTTGCTTTGTTTTGATTTCTGGTGACAGCTGCAATCGGTTTGAAGAGAGCAAGTAGATGGAAAGAATCCTAAAGGTTAAAACTCTTCCTTTTGGGATTTTCTGTCAAAGCCCATCAATTCTTAACCTCCGCCTTGGCAGCCCCCTTTTCATGTGCAGAGGTGGTATGCCTATATAGATCCAGCTACACAATCTTTTTGATAGCACATCCTGCACATGTGCTGTGCTCTTCAATAGCATGAAATCACGTTTTTTCTTTGGGGGCTGGAAACCAAATGCTCCATACATCTGTAATCATGTTTCCTCCAAGGCTGTGGAGAGTGGGAGCTCATGTTTCTTTAAAAATCCCATGTAAACAAGTACCACTTGCTGCGGTGTCAGTTCAGACCTGAATGGGGCTATAGCCTCATTTTTCTTTCAGATGGTTTTCCCCTTTTTTCCTTATACTCACACACTGCTCTCCCATACCTCACTGCAACTGTTTCAGGATCTTGGCAAGACTATCAGAAAAGTGCCCAAAAGTTTCCTCATTTTGTGGAAAGGTTCAGGCTTCAGAGTAAAACTTTTCTTAAATCTTTTTTTTTCTTCAAGTTCTTAAAAAGCCCCTTGAATGTCATCTCTTTTTTTTTTTCCTCCTTACTTTTCTGTATCATTTTTCAGCCCATGTTCATAGAGAAAATGAGGTTTCTGAAACCCAAAATGTCAAGTTCTATCCCCATTGCTGTACATCTCTGGTTTAAGTGGCCTGGAGGTACCATGCTGGTTGAGATCAGAGATTCATCCACACAAGAGCCCTGTTTCTGACAACAGATGATACTTAGAAGAATTTCAGGGCAAAAAAAAAAGAAGGGAAAAAAGGACAAAAAACTCCAGAACTGTCCTTCTGACCTCCTTTAGGATTCCATGTCACAAAGCTTAAGCTTATATCCTTCTACAAACTGTTTTTATCTTTCTATTAGATAATCTGTACTACAGCAGTATATTTTTTATTATCTTAGGAATTTATCCTAAAGGAAAACAGCAATGGATTCTTCAGACTGACTTTACATGCCACACTTCTCACAATGCCTTGGCTGCAGAGCTAGAGAAAGACCATACATCTGTAACTGTGTCTCAAGTGCTCAGGCTTCACCCAACGTTCACCTGCCAAAGCTGGGCAAGGCTTTTCTTTTCCTGTGAGAGAAGAACAATGGGTTTCCCCCTCTTTCTCCAAGAGGCTAACACAGAAGAAACATCACAAAAGAAAATTTCTCAAGCACAGGAATTTCATGCACAAACACAAAACCTGCTATGCTGCTGGTCAGGAGCGCTCGGCACAGCAAGAATTAATGGGACAGATGGAAAACCACCCTGAAATTGCCCTAAAATACCCATAGTACCACTACTACAAAAGTTGCTTCCTGAACAAGACACTTTTGCTCGAGACTGACTAACACTCCATAGATCTGCAGTAAACAGGATAAATAATGCTTGTGTGCATCATTTATAATTGAAAAATGCCTGTAATCCTCTTCAGCAGAAATAAATAGGTAACTATCATGCTAAGCACAAGGGAAAAATAAACACAGAGATATCATTAAGCAGTTTCCTGTGCTAACAGAGCTCTCACCATAGGGTAAATATGGGATGAACATGACCTGAGGAAGCAAAATCTCTTTGTTTATCAGCCCATATGGGTGACTTCGATACCTAGTGCACATGCCATTCTGAATAAGAATGGCTTGGTATTACTGTAATGAATAAAACAAGCATTTGGAGGAAAAGGTAATGCACAAGTGACCCTGTTCTGCAGTCATACACCAGAGATGTTCTTCAAGTGAAGTCATGGTGGAAATCATTATCCTAGACGGGTTGCATTTACTTACAACTCCCGCATCTAGTGAGGGGACTGAGAGATGATTCATTCCTCAGTGAACAACAAGGTTGATCAGTCATGAACTCTATTGACAAAAGCATTAACACCTTTTAACAGCACAACTTCTTGTCCCCTTGCTTGAAAGTGCTGTTCCTTATCCTCAGTCCACAGGGTAGGAGGCAGGCCAACATCTCACAATAACATCATTAATACTCCAAAGAGGAAACTCCCAGCAAAGGGGCAGAGCAGGAGTGGGATGAGAGGACAGACACCACCACAGCCAGGCTCATCATGCTGGAACAGGCACCAGGACACAGCATGTAAAAACAGACTTTACTAGGCAAGGTACTACTCTATAGAAAACAGAAAACATCCCAGGAAGCTTAGAAAACCAAACCCTTCTCTTTCTCTAACATTCACTGTACTATTAGTAGCTGAAGCTCGCTGCTCATCTGATTATTGTATAGGACAAACCCAGATCCTCCTGAAGTCTCTGATTTTACAAAAAATCATCAGCATTATAACGTGTTAAAATTTATACCACATGCTATATAATTTATACCATATGCTTAAGTCATACAAGTAAACCGTGACCTGTCTTTCTGCTGGAAACAGTTCCATAAAGCAGAAAAGAAAAAAATCCAGGGCAAAATTTTTGAGCTTATAATGCTTATTTTAGGAACAAATAAAAGCAGAAAACCAGAGAAACCCTCAAATGCACATCAAGACAGGCCACACAGCAATGCCAGCCCTCACCTAAGAGACCCCTGCCCAAAGGGCCAGAGTTCCTTCATCTCCCACTGTAGCCTCTCCAAAAACCAGGTTTATCATCTCACCACCCAAGATGAAAAGGTCTGGGGGAACCCTGGTACCAGGATGGTACCAGTTACCTTGTGAAGAGTCTGTGAATACTAAAAGCTTGAACAACTCAGGAGTATGGAATAAGCTTTCCATTTAAATAAATGGTTAAATAGATCTTTTGTGTTGAAAAGTGCGGGGGTAAAAAAGAATAGAAAAAAACATACCTATTCAGAGTTATAGAAAATAAAAATTTCTGTCTCATTTCCACCTTAAAAAAATAAATCTGGCATTTAGACTTATTAAACTGTCATAAATTTGCAGCAACTGGTTTCAAGCTCATTAAATGGGCTCACAGACAGTACTGCAAAGCACCTCAAAAGGGAGGAGAATGCCACAGCCGGCTATACTGAAAGGCGAAATGACATGCATTTTGTGCAAGTCAGAGGAAAATGAATGGCAACAATTTTGTGATACAGTACCTGAGCCTTTCCCCTCCGAATAGTGATATAATTTACTTTTCTCTCCCACTGCAACATTTGGCCCTTGACTTGGAAACTAAATCTTCAATCTATCAAGCCTTACCCATCTGCTAAGTAAAATGGCCAAGACAATCTGCATGCCTTGAATTCGATATAGCCAGCTGCTCCCAGAGTGCTGTGGCATTAACATCCAGAGACCATCCTCTTGTGCTGTAAAGGACAGTGTCTGCCAAGGATGAATGACTACATACTTAACCGTGGCAGCTGAAGCCAGTGACAATGGCTGACACAGAGAGATGCCAATGTGTCAAATTCTACTTTCAATTACAACGGTGAAAGTCAGGGGTAATATTCCCCCAACCACACGCCTTCAGCTCCCATTCAGCTTGTGGTTTAAGAGCTACAGCTCACCAGCCAAATACTCCAGTCTCCAAACACTCTGTACGAACAACTAAGAAGAAAAAGAAAACTATTATAAATTAACTAGGTTTCAGAGATTAAATTGTCCTGCAGGGTTTCAGGACAATCAACACAGTTAAACAATTTATTCTCTTATCAGCTCAGTAGCGTTGGACAGGTGCCAGTCCTCAATCTCTACACAAAAGAACCTGATTTTCACTGCTTTAGAACAGAAATGAGAAGAATCCCATTAATGCAAACATGATGCCACACAATATGTATTTTCACATCACAGCAACAGCATTTCAAAGAATCTAATCACAGTCAAAAGAATGATACTTTTCTCAGCAAAGGGAAAGTGGTTGGCACATTGCTTGTGAAACTCTTCAAGTTCTTGTCTTTGGGGCCAAACTATTTTAGAGCTAGTTCACAGCTTGGTTAGGTCCTTACTCCTAACCCTTCCGAACGATGATGCTTTAACCCTGCACTGGTCTGCAGCATGGAGAAAGGATACACATCCTGGCTGTGTGGTACGTGGCCTTTTGCTCTGCACAAAGCCTATTGTCTCACCTCTCTCTTCTCTCCCTTTTGAAGTCCCTGTTGTAAAAGGTGGTTGTGGGTAAATCTCCCATTTCTTAAACATTTCTGAATAAAAAGAAGTGAAAGATTTGAGCCAGAACTGGAATGTGGATTGATAGATATTAAAAGTTTACATGTGCTCTGCTCTGAAATACAGTAGGAAATATTTATTTGGACCTTTTCAGGAGAACTGAAGGGGCAGCACTTGACACTATAGCCCAGTGAGCTATCTGTGAAGGCAAGAAAATGCCTACAGAGCTCCCAACACAACGATAAGCTAGATTTGGTGCTCTGAGACTTTCACCTTCACAAGCACTAAATGATCCAAGAATGATATATTCCTGCTCCTCCACAGATGATATTTTCTTCCATCTCCCCCACACATGCTATAATTGTACATCTCCCATACGAGCTGATGCAAAAGGACAAATCTGGCCAAGAGCCTGCAGCCTGGCAGAGGTGAGCCCGAGATAGGAAGCATTTGCCATGTAATGCTGGACTGCCTAAAGTAACCATCCTGCAGAATCTATTTGTAAGGGAAAACAAGAAATGGAAACAGTCCCCTCGATACTTCAAGATGCAGCTCATGTGTAAAATCAGAGGGAATAACAGGTACCCAGGCAAGATGTGACACTGAACCTTACGCTGGCACACACGCTATTTCACACAGACACTGCCACGACCTTTGATTTTTTAAAAAATATGCATTAGAGCTGAGTTCACCTTTGCCTACGGCACCTGGTATCAGGTTCAGTGATTTGAAGACAAATTCTGTTGAGTTAAATCTGGGTTTTGGCCTTCAGATGTTAATAATCTCCCTATGAATGAAAATCCACTGAACTCAGGGGTGCATGTGCTGGTGCAGATGTTTCTAGATGTCTCACTCACTGTGTTGTTTGAAAAGAGAGGGGGAAAAAAAAGTTAATGAATCTTCCAATGATTATTTTAAATAGACTAATGGGTGTGCATTGATCCTTCTAGCTAATTCCACTTTGAATAATACATCATTCTGACTGAAAGCTTGCTAGTGATGTATTAACTTCATATTTCATCACAGCTTTGGAGAGTATCTACAGTGAGATATTAACTACCAGCACCAAAAAGGAAGCTGCACTTTTTCCTCTTTATTTTTATTTTAAGAAGTCCAAACTGGTTTTAAAAGCTATTGAACTGACTTTGGGGTGGGGTGTTCTGGCTGCCCTGTATCTTTTGTAAAGAACAACGCATCTGCTCACAACCACTGCTCCTCTCAGCCTTAGCTCACCCCCTCCTCCATTTCATACCTGCTGCCTCTGGACCTGAGTTAGTAACAGACACCCTGGGACAAGGGACAAGACAAACTAGATTATACATCAGCAACTTCCACTTTCATTATGTCCAGCAGGGATCCTTGAAAATATAAGAAGCATAAACAGTCCCTTTCACACCAAAGGTTGGCTGAAATACCGGTTTCGGATCTTAATACGTATATAATTGAGGAAAACCAAAAAGATACCTGCAGCTCAAAAGCACAATCTGATTAACAGCAATGGAATATAGAAGACACAAAGCTCTGTAAAAGACAAAAATGTAATTGCAACTCAGAGGAGAGACAGCTTCAGTGGCAGATTCTCCAAGCTGGGAAAGCTTGATTGATAGACTGTACCATCTGCAGCTGCGCAAAAAAGGCTGGAGTAGCTGCAAGTTTATTTAAAGCAATTTTGGTGCACTGAGCCTACTTGTTCTCCTTTGAGAAAATAATATGATTTCTTCATAGAGCATGTAGTCTACTTATTTAAGCAGCAGTGTGCAAGATCTCTCAATCCTACCAGCAGTTCAGCTGGAAAAATGACACACCAGGGGGTAACATTTTATCAGGATGGAGGCTATTTTATAAAAACTGCCATCAGTTATAAACTGTTCTCACTGTTGGAGTTTAGAGGAAAAAAAAAAAAAAAGAAAAAAAAAGTTGGGTCTCTTTTTAGAGTTTCCACAATCTGACCAATTTATGGGAGTTTTTTTTTTTTTTTTTGTAAAAATAACCATTTTGACCTAAGCAGGGAGGAAAATGAAATGCTGTAATGAAAAAAATATAACGAGCACTACAGCCAGATCATCCTACAGCACCCACTCTTTGATATACAGCTTCACACATTTGGAGAGGCTAAACTCAAAACTGTGAAACCAAGAATGGAAGTTAGCTTTCATTTTCTTCTGCTCCTGACGAACTTGGTACAAACACGTGCAACTGAGGAAAATATATCTTCAGCTTTTTTTTTTTATTTTTGGTTTTTATTTTTAAAATTAGAACAATAAAATCTGTGGCTAAACAAGAAAATTCACTGGGCCAAACATGATGGGTGGTACAGATCAGATGGGCTCCTGGAACCCCAGCATTTTGCAGGGGTTCTTAATTTAATTGCTCCAGCTAAGCTTGCTGAGGATGCAGCAGAGATTTCCAAACTTCTTCCTCTCTTCCAACCAACACAAAAGGGTTTTGGTGAGAGAGGTCACAACAGTCACCCCTTGGAAAATGAAGGAAAGGAGTTATCTCAGCTTCCCAATATCTTTCATTCATTCTACATGAAAAGTCCTCATTTTTCTGTCTCCCAGCTTTGCCCTCAGCTCATTCCCCACAACAGCAGTGGCTCCTTCCAGCCCGCCAGTGCGAGATGACTCAAGCCGGCATCTATGAGTCACAAAGGATGCAGAAATGTCAATTAAGTTACACAGCCACTTCCCCAATGACAACCACACCTCAGTTCACAATTAAATTAGAAATCCAGTGAAAACAAATTGTTGAAGGGCAGATAATTTTTTTTTTCATGTCCTGCTTTGAAACATCAAGCTCCAAAGCAGTTTGCTTGCCATTCTTTTTACCTCGTTTTTAAGGAGGTCGGTATGAACTGACCCCTAGTGAAGCTTCTGCAGGAATTTTTGCTACAGCAAATTCCCCATGTCTAACATCTCAGCCATGGGCTGGAAGGGATCTCTGGCTTCCAGGCAGAACAAGAACCCAGTGTTAGACCAGTGCTGTTCATTAGCAGCCTTCTGGCACAAGAGGACAACTCTGTCAACTATGATACGTAGTTTGTAATTCTCTCTCAAGCAAGTTCTTTCATTTTTACTTATCTTTTGTAAATTTTCAGTGTCATTTAGGTTTTTGCAGATGTGTGCAGTTTTGCAAACTTGCACAGTTCAGTGCTCACGGTACCTAAGGCAGCAAGCACCAGCTAATCCTCAGTTTCTTCACTTCTGCCTCCACTCTCATTTATGAGTCTCCTCCCTCTTCCTTCGCCCACCTGCCACATCCTCCTCACTCTCTCTACCCACCCAGTGAGCTGTTTCTGTCTCCTCCAACGCTACAGTATCATTTCTTCCCAAACTCTTCCACATACCCCCTTGTGCAACTCCACCACCTCCTCCTCTCCACCCTCTTGCCTTCTGCATCACCAAGGAAGTCCTGGTGCCCACCAGACGTCCTTTGTGGAGACCAGCAAAAGAAGTAGCCCAGGTACTGAGGGTGGTGAGTGGGTTCATCCAGGAGAAACTTGGACACAGTGAAGAGGGTGCCAAGGACTCCATAGCTAGTGGGCATGGAGTGCAGGTGCACCAAGAGCCAGGTTCTTGAGCCTGGTGGGTACCAGCAGCAGGGCAGTCACAGCTGTAGAGCTCCATGAAGCAGGTAAGATGGGGCAGTCCTCATCTCAATCTCCTTCAAGCCACTGAGTTAAGAATGGCAGGATGTGACCTGCAGTTTTCTTCTCAGCTGCTTCTAAGCTACTCAAGCTCCTGCAGCAACAAATGTACAGCTCAACACCACCCCCCATTTCACCTGGTGTAGCACTACACACAATGTGAGGATCATAAGTCAAGCTGTTTATTTTTCACTTTGTTAGAATGACCCAACAACTGAAGCAGTTCCTCACAAAAACATTTCAACGAGTATCATGGCTAGTGTCTAAAGAAAATGGGGAAATTATTGTGCAGAAAAAAAGCTCTTGGAATACAAGTGCATTAAAAGCCTGGGAAACATTCAGTTTGTGGCAGCAGTCTCTTCCTCTTGAAATACAAAGAAATACAAAAACTAACATGACATGTATGCTTGTTTCAAGATGTTCTACATTTCAGCAGTGGCAAAGTGAATGCTATTCAATCACTGTGAGTAGGTGATAGTCTTAAAGACACAGAACTCCTCAGGATGCTCTAGTCTTCATGCCTCCGCTCCACGGGCTTCTTACAGCTTTCCGGTGCTCCTGTGGAGCGTGACCCATCTATGGAGGGAGCTTTCAAGCTCTGTCTCTGGTCAGGAAGCCCTCCTCCTCCTACACAGGTTATAGCTGCAAAACTGCCAGAATCTCAAAATCTTATGGAATGATAGAAGAAATAAATTGCAACGGAATCTGATTTAAAACAAAACTTAAAACATGGTTGGAACAAAAGGTGCTCTTTGAACAAGTCTAGTCTGACCCAGAGCAGTGAAGATGCTTCCTGCAGGTGGGTGCACCCAGGAATGCTCTCAAGAGGAGTCTTCCATCTCCTCTTCTCTCACACACTCTCCAAATCTACTTGCCAGAGAACCTGTCTATTCATCTGAGGTATTTACTTCCTTCTTTGTAACCTCTTCTTCACACTCCAGCTCCTTAACTCCTGAGTGTCCACAGATCACGTACACTGGTTATAATCCCATCACCAAGGCTGCAGCCAGTCAGCTGTACAGCTGTGGCTCCTGATGCACACTTGCCATGAGCCCAGTTCTGGTATCCACCTCTAGAAAAGTTTCTGAATCTCTCCTCTCAAAACCTGGCAGGTTGCACGCTCCTTTGATGCCACCACGCTCATATGACCACTGATGACTGACACCACAACACTGGTTAGGCTTTCCCCTGCCAAATGTTTGAGCTGTAATGGAGTGAGGCAAAAAGCCAATGGTCTGTAGGGACAATCCTCAGAGGGACACCTTTACTGACAGGTCACACCAGCCGTTCTCCCCAAAATGCCTCAGAACCAGCACGGTTGGAATCCCAGCCCAGCTCTACCATGCATATGGGGAGCACCACGCTGACTGCACTGGGAGGATGAGAGGGTTTCCAGAGCTAACAGCAGCAAGTGCTAGTGCTTGAAAGCCTGAAGCTGCAGCATCAGACTGGTCTGTAACCCCAGCACACTGGCACAGCACACCTGCATTTGCAGCTCTGACTACACAGATTTAAGGGGGGCAGCATATGACATGATAGCAAGGTTTAAAAAAAAAATATCTATTTTTAGAGGTAAAACACCAGCTATATGCCTCAGATGCAATGCAAGCAGTAATGAAGGAAGGATGAAAGAGGGTATTTCCTAAAAGGTAGGCACAGGCTGAGCACTTACAGCATAAATGCAGCATTACAAAAAATTGCTTCTGACACAAGAACAGCTGACAGAGATAATCTCCATAGCTCAGCATGAATTTATACAGCCTTTCAGCAACTCTATTAGACAGGTGTGGTAGCAGCCAGCTGTCCTGCATGCACAGACTAAGTTTCTCTAACACCCGAGTGCCCATATGGCCCCACAGCACACCGAGGGGGTGCCACCTGCCTGGGCATCAACTCCCTCTCCCACCACCATCTGTCTGCAGAGAGGTGTCATTGCCCACCTGAAGGGTAGTGCTGGGCACGTCTAGAGAATTAGCAAGTTGAGACTCAACAATGATTCTATGTTTCCATCCACCACACAGGGACCACCACACAGCTCTACCTAGACAGGTTTCAAAGCCAGCTTTTCTTCTGGTGTTTAATTCTCTGCCCAAGTTAGGAGAAAAGTCGAGCCATAAGGAGGGGTGGGCCACATGCTATTAGAGAAGGTAAGCTTATTAGCCAAAATATAATAAATCTCTGTAGATATCTGGAAAAGCAGAAGGCAACAGTTTGCTTTGCCATATCACTGGTAATGAGTTGGCAAGAGGAAAGCATTCCAAAACGTTAACCTCAAGTTTAATTTGACTGGCATGCACTTTGGGAGGGTACTTAACGAGACTGGTTCATTCAAGATGGGGAACTATCTGTCTGCTCATGTCTTCCATGAAATGCAGCGGGATATAAAGCATGTGTTTTCAGCAGTTGAGAATACAAACTGCAGGAAAAGTCTTTGAAAAGTGATTGATGGGAGTCCAGCCATGCTTCATACAAGAGCATTTTAAACTGTGTTAGATGTTTTTACAGGGTCTGGATGTGATAAAGGAGGTTTGGTAGGTAGCAAGGTAGATTGGAGGAGGAAAGAGCAAGAAAAAAAATTGTAGGTTGACCGCTCTAATATACAGACATGTGCATAACACCACGCAGACCACAGAGAAAATACACACTAAACATTACTAGCTTAGCTGTTAGGGTTATGGAGCTTGGCTTTCAAATCAATGCTTACCCATAGAGCTGTTTTTAAATATTGACCTGGTAACGTGATCCTGAGAGAAAATAAATATCAAAGGGGGTGATTTAATTCAATCACCCTGGTTTGTACATAACCTGATCCTATTCCTTCAAAAAAACAGAAAGCAGTAACTTAAGGGAAGCTTACAGATCAGCTAATATATTTACAGCCTTAAAATAACATGAGACAGACTATAAAATACACTGAGATCCAAAGTTAATCTGGTTTAGCAGTATTCTTGCAGCAAGTAAAGATGAATTTTACGCTAAAAAAAATCCATTTTATCAGGAGCAAGACTGAGCTTTCTAATAACCAAGCTACTTTCTAATGTGCTACATCATTTTACTTTACTCATAAGGAGCAGCTTGCCAAATCTCCAGTTTGCCTTCATTTGATACAGTACAGATGTTGCAAAACCAATACCTTCTTTCAGAAAGACTCTTTTCTCTTGATAATGACTACATTACAATGCATTTTTGATGCGCAGAAACGGTTCGGTTACAATCAGCAGCTAAATACTTTTCTGATGGTATCAGCCAGGCAGCTTTTCTTTGGCTTTTCAGTGCTCCCAGAGCTGTGAAACAGTTGCAAACACTGTAAAAGCTCATAGGAAAAATCATACTCCATCTTGCAAGCCTCTGAAAAATCACTGTTCAGAGGTGCTGCAAACAGATTTAAGCAATCTTTATTTAACATACATTTCAATTTTCAGCATAGATTAAGATGGTGATTGGCATTCTTGACTCTCATCTATCTCCAGTAGAGCTTAATGAGTGTAAAAGCACATCCCAGCTTCTATGCTGGTTTTGTTCTGGGAACTCGGATATAAGCACACCTGAAATTGAGAAAAGGGGGCGGGGTGTGTGTGTATGATCAAACCAAGACCATTAGCTCTTTCCAGACTCATCACCTCAGTCAGACTGCTGTGCTCTTCAGTGAATCTCAGATGTAGAAGGTAGGTCTGGACGCTAGTAAAATTATACTGCAAAAGGGTTCCCAGGTTTACACCCACTCGTCCCCACCCTATGAACTCAAAGATTTCTGATTCAGATTCATGGGAGGTAAAACATCAGATACAGGGATTGCTCTGGGCAAGCTGCCATCTCAGCTGCAGAATTATTTTGGGGGGCGATATGCCATCAGCTTTATCAGTTAAGCCATCGGCCATACATACAAATATCTACCTCTGTACAAAGACATAAAGAAAGGGACTAGACTAGACTCTGATTTACTTTCATTGCCTTTCTTTGACCCCTGGAAAGAAAACCACCAGCTCAGAAAACCCTCGATAATCATCTCTCCCATACTTGTCCTGCAGCACAGAAACTACAGATGACAAAAACCAGCAACAACTCAACCCTCCGGCAGTAACCTGTAACACTGCATTTACAGTAATTTAGAATAGATTATAATTAAATTACTGAGGGATATTTTCCTTCATGCTCGCTCTGCATTGCGTGTAATGTATAGGACAACACCGGAAACCACACATATCACTGGCAGTAACTGGGGTGGTGCTCACACGGACACACCAACCCATGCTGTCCCCAGAGAGGGTGGGAAGCACCCCTTAACTCCCATCCACTCCTCTGCCACATCACATATGGTCTGGGAAAAAAATACTGGCACTTCAGGGGACCAGCTCTGTGACTTGGGTAAGGATGGGCGGCGTGGGCAGCGCAGAGAAAGGCAGAATTAGGATGACTGTAGCCTCACTGATTGCACAAAAAGGACACGTTCCCTTTGTTTGTACATCGCAAGGCCTAAGTGATTCTTACGTCTCACAGCAGCCTATTAACAAAAAGAGACTTTGTGAATGGAGTATCTGGGTAAACACTTCAAACACACACATAAATTATGTATAGTTGGTATACTTTTTCTACCTTAGGGAACAAACCGAAACAAAACTAAAGAATTATGTTTTTATTTGTATTAAAAATGTATAAGCTGCTGTCCGAGAAGGTTTTTCTGGAACATTTGGTATGCTACCCAGGAAATTCTGTCTGAAGTTTGCATTGTTTATTATTGCCAATACCAGGAGAAACTTGGCACTGTTGTACCCGAGAACTACAGTAATAATTCTTCAGACAGAACAGTTCAAATTTAATAAGAATAACTTCTTCATCTGAGCCAGAAGATCTAAAGGCAAAGGATGCCCCAATTTTTCCCATCTATTTTATATATTCAGACTTTACAACCAATCTCTCTTTTACGGTACAAAGTGAAGCAAGGCAATCATTTATGAACAGATCCTGTGCTCACCTTCACTTAAAATGTGCCATAACACTAACTGGTAACCAGAGACATATGAAGACTTTACAGTTTAATGGAAGAGGATGAAAACAAGTACAATTTTTCTAAGGGGTACACAAATCCTGTGCAACAGCCTGCAGAACTGGGCAACATGTGGACTGAAGCGCTCGAGTTTCCTGATTGAAATTAGATTTCTCCATCTACGTCCTATGAATGTAAACCACAT
Organism: Heliornis fulica; assembly: GCA_013399135.1. Classification (NCBI taxonomy): domain Eukaryota; kingdom Metazoa; phylum Chordata; class Aves; order Gruiformes; family Heliornithidae; genus Heliornis; species Heliornis fulica. Next base: position 1,577,884 of record VXBZ01004997.1, on the reverse strand, counting down.
GTAATATACTTGATTAGTCCTCCGAGAGGCTAATGGGGTAGGAGTCCTGCATGGCTACAGAGAATGGTTTTTGTAGAAAAAGAAATTGAATTATATTTTAAAAAGAGGTAGGCAGACAGGCATTAAAAGAAATAAAAATCTTCCTGGAATTCAGGCTGAATGTTTTAACAACAGGGAGAAAACAGGGATTCATCAGAGGCAGCCGCTGTGTTTGGGAGAGAGGAGAAGGGAGAGGACATGAACATACCGCTTTACATCTACTTTGATTCTGTATCTAAGACTACTTCCAGCAAAACCCTCTGAAGACTTGGATAGCAAAAATTTGATGCTTTATTTCCAGCTTCTCTCTCTCTTCTCTTTTTCTTAAACAGAAAAGGTCAAGTCAAAACACACCGGATTTGGAACACGTAAGAAGGATGGGGATGAAGTAATTGTTGCTATTGCAGAGCGAAGAAAAGGTACTTGCAGCAAAGAAAATAAGCCATGTTCAATGGCTTCTCTGTGCTCAAAGACACAAAGAGAGATTCCATAAGGGGCTGATATCCCTTCTCTACAGCAGGCAACAGGAGCCTGAGGGCTGGGGGTCCCTCTACTTCAAGCCAGGACTCATGGCACCCATCTCTAGGTCTGCTTTGCGATGTCTGACACGGTGACAAAGTGATGCATCAACAAAGCACAGCAGAGTAAAATGCAAAAAGCATTACTGTAGTTAGAGAACTAATTTGTTTTTTAGTCTAATGGTTATAATCAGCAGACTTCCTGAGTATCAATCTTCCTGAACCACAGAGGGGGTGAGATTATAGACTGACGACTGTAATTTTTACATATTAGACATCTAAGTGTCATTTTCAGGAGTCTGGTAATGAAAACTCCACAAGATATTTTTCTATCAATTTAAAGATTTTTACAGCATGGCTACAAAAGTGATTTTTTTTTTTTTTTGAGACAGGATATTTTTAAATCACAGAGAAGTAAATTACTGTGTTTAAGATACTGACATTAGACACTATAAATATTCCTAGACTGACTCCACTTTTGAACATCAAGGGTGAAAGAGAGGCAAAAGAATACACAAATGCATGCTGATCAAGCTCTTAGGGCAAGTCATTCAAATAAAAATGTGAAAATATAAGGGGACAATTATGAAAATTAAGGCTAACAAATTGGTATATAATTTAATGAAGCAAGTTAATAATGGCATCCCACTTGGGATTAATCGTAATACATTAATCAATTAAGAAGCATTGGGAAAGCAAGAAAGCTGCAAGTCAAAAACATTTACAATGCTGTAAACTGAAAGATTGTGATCCTGACATTCAAATGAACATTAAACCAGAAGAGCACAGAGATCTATTCCCCATGCAGTGCAGAGAACCAGCTCTCATTAATGGTTACGACAGCTCAAGATATTGAGGAGAGACCCCATAAAATACACAGGGACCATTTTTCACATTTGTAGCGTTGCAGAACTTTGAAGTCCAAGTCCTCTTAACAGCAAGAAAGTTTACAACTCCTTCCTAGCACTAATATTTGTGATGTTTCCATTAAATAAATCTGAGCAACGGTCTGTGATTTATCCGAACAAGCAAGAGTCACTCGATAACCCACCACCATTGTGAGACACTCTCCTTGCTGCTGCATCTGAACCAGCAAAGTGACAGCACAAGTCCTGAATTATGATGTCAGTCTCTGCAGTAAAGAAAGCATTTACAGTGCTTTTTATTTTTTTTTGGGGGGAGGGGGCAATAAAATATATATATCTCTCTATATAAAAGCATCTACTTTTTACCTTCAATTAGATCTTTTCAGACACTTGTGAAGTTGCATTTCTCTAGATATATCTGAGATTAAAAACAAGTCAAAGGCTCCCTGTGCATTCTGGTATTTCACTCTGCACTGTAAAAAGAACTGCATGGCACTGCTTTCTGTACAGCCCATACCCTTTAAAACAACCTAACAAAAAGGCTTTAATTGAAAGTATTGCATTTTGGAGGTCATCTGACATAAAAATCTGGCTTCCTGCTCTTCTGCCTTATTGGAAAATACCATGAACGAGTTCATAGAGCTGAAGAAAAGAAGGGGAAGGAAGATGATTGCTTGGGCACTGAAGAAGATAAGTGCACATAAGGTAGATTATCTTTTTACACTGCACAGTCAGCCTGTGGATAGAAAAGTTTCAACACAGCAGGTTGCAGCCATCATGATCTACAGACTGCAAATGCCTCTTGGCAGAACACAGGCAAGCAGAAGCGGAACGATGTGTTTGCTTCCAAGAACGATCTGTTTCAGCCGCCCTGTCAGTCTGTCTGCCTCCAAATCCAGCCCTCCCTTCGCTCACGCGTTTGTACCTCCCTCCTCCGAGCACACTCGCTCAGGATGTTCAGGCTGCTGTGTGAACACCTCTGCTCGTAGCAGACTCGTCCACGTGGGCTCCTTCCCCTGCACAAGCCGTGACAACGTGTGCCCACGGACAGCTGGACCCACGGTACTCTACAGATGAGGAAGAACTCTGCTCGTGGGATTGGAAACAAGGGATTCCTGGGAGCCCGGGCTCTGCACAGCGACCTCGGCAGCAAGGGTGTGCACCAGTGCTCTTGTCACTGGGCAGAAAATGTCAAGTACTGAGGATTATACTCGGGTACTGCAGTCTCCTACTCTGGGGACATTCAAGACCTGCCTGGATGTGTTCCTGTGTGATTTAATCGAGGTGATCCTGCTCAGGCAGGGGGGTTGGACTAGATGATTTTTTGAGGTCCCTTCCAACTCCTGACATTCTGTGATTCTGTGAACTGCTCAGTGCTAAGAAATCCCCCTCAGAAACAGATGAGGAAGGAAAAATAGAAGCCACAGATAGAAGGGCCAGCCTTTCTTCAGCTGCAATTCAGCTCACTAACAAAGTCCTTGAGCCTAGCAGCACTAGGCTCCCAGCCCCAACCCCACTGCACCCCAAAGCTCCCATGGCTTTTGCTCGTTGAAGTCCCAGGGCTCAGCCCAGCAGTCTGCCGCTTGCTCCTCTGCCTTGCTTCCAGCAATGGTCTTCAAGAAATGGATACAACTCTGCCCATCTCACAACAGCATCTCCCTCCACAGCTAAAAACCTTCAGAACTCTCTCTATTAAACTCAAGACTTCATCAGGAATTGCTTGCTTAATACTCTTGAGAGTCAGCCAACCCATATATGTATCTAAATAAAGGATGAAGAACCTTATATTAGAGAAACTTTTATTAAAAAAATAAATCTCTGCTGTAAACCACAATTTTACTATTAAACAACAACTGAAATATGACAAATCTGGACGAAGGTAGGGATCAGAATAAAGTTAAAGCTTCATTGCTAAGAGTTTGAAACTCAATAATCACCAAAATTGAAACTAGATATATATGTATTTTTACTCACAGAGCTATTCCCCATCTGTTCTCTCCTTTCTTTCTTCTTTAACATAAAATATTCAAAAATATTCATATTTTCCAAAGAAACTTTTAGCAGAAGTTGAAATAGAAATCTGAATTTTAGGCTTCAGTTTAAAAAACTCTTTTTGATTCTGTTCAGGGTAGATAGAATATATTGTTTAGAAACAGAATCTTCCCACAAATTTTTGTTTTCTACCCAAATTCAGCTTGCAGTCAAAAGGGTTTCAGTGTAAGGTCTTTCATCAACACAAGAACCTCCTGCAAGGCACCAAACATTGCACCTTTTGGCTAAAGAGACCACTGCTGGAGGCTGTTCAGTGCCATTCACATCCTGGATTCAAACCAAGCCTCACAGACTTGAAAAGGTTGCAATTATTTTATATTTGAATTCTTCAATACTCAAAGATCATTTTTTTCTTTTGATAATTTTATCTCCATTTATTTAGTTGAAAATCAAGAGAATCTTTCTCTGCTCCAGAGATGCTTCATATTATTATACATCATTACATGTACTGTACAAGTTGTTTCTCAGAATAAAAAGGTACTCTCAGCCCTTTATTTACCATACCTAGCTACTCTCCTCCTTTATGTGTCAGAATAGCTACTTTGTAGCTCTCCATTACTCAAATATTTAAAGGCCATAGATACTGCTTTTATCAATAACTAATAGTTTTAAATAGCAGTGACAATTTCAAAATAGTAGGGAACTGGACTTCAGTGTGTAAGACGACAATTCAAATTGTATTGTCTTCTGTTGCATGGGGAATTACCAGTAAATGTGTGTGCACTTTGACAGATATAAATTACATCTTCCAAAGGCACTGAATAAGTAGCTTTAGCCTGCATGCATTTTCATGTTATGAAGATAATAAAAAATACCCGTACCAATTACTAAATAATACTGCTAATCAATAATAATAGTTTTATTATGCATAAACTACTATTAATAAAACACCACACGTTCTAATGTAACCATTAAAAGAATTAATACTGTAATTTAATTTTAAAGTCTTTACATGTATCTGAAGTCTATTAAAATAAATGGAAAGCCTCTCAATGACTGGATGATACCCTGCATGCTAACGATGCTACATGTTATTTGCACTACAACAAATCACCTTTAAGGTATTGCCTAAACACTGAAGGACTGATTATTCTTCATGTAGGTGGATATAGCGTTTCAGGAAACGCGTGCACCTCCCACTCTGTTCTCATTTTCATAATTAAGCTGGTTTTGCTCAGACTTTCAAATAGTGTTATAGTAACTAGTAGGTGGGATTAGGGAATTGCCAGAGAACACATGAAACAGTTAATGAAAGAGAAGATGATGATGGAGTCGAGGGGGGATGCTTCCAGGGAAGTTAAAGGCTGGATTCTGTTACTTACGAAATATACATTAAAAAGGCATGTTTATGTGAAATATTCAGTGGCTTTGATGGTGTTCCACTGATTTGTTTCTTCTTAGCTCATTTAGGTCCCAGTGAAGAGTGAGCTGTTGATCACCTTCACAAAGTATACCAAGAACTACTACCAACAAAATCTCAACAAAAGCAAAGCCACAATGCCTATCTGTTTTACTGGAGAACAAATCTCTACATACACGAGTTAGTAGTAAGTGTAAAAGACATTTACACACAAATATCACAGACAGCTCTAAAAGTGCTATGCAGCATTTTTTCAACAACCTTAAAAAATGTTACCATTGGAAAAGAGAATTAAGAAAGGCATCCCAGAAAAAGAACTGCAGGACCTTTGATTTTTCTCTCACATACTTTTGAAAATACCGTTAGTTGCATATTTCCTGCCAAGTACGTAATTACCTTTAAAAATCTGCCCCACACTGCTAAAGCTCTTGAGTGATGAAGGGATCAACATCACTCATCATTATGAAGATAATTTTAATGATGAAAGCATTGCTAAAAGTTATTTTAAAATTCATTTTTACTTAAACTTCTTTAGAGGTGATTTGTTTGAGTACCTGAGATACAGTAACTAATCACTGATGGTTTTCTTTGCAAATAATAAAATAGATTTATATGCCCTCCCTGTAGGAACAAGAATTCCATCACCTCCTCCTGAATTTCTGAGCTATCGAATATTTGATGAGTGCTTAGGGAATCAGTATTGTGTCTTTTCACAGCAGTAATCAAGGAATGAAGTATTCTCTGCTGTAATGAATCTAACACAGGCCCAAAAGATGAATATTTCAAATGCAAAAGCAATATGTTTGTTTTGAACACATTTAAGTTTGGCTTTAATAAAGCAAGTAGTCAAGTGTGCAATGAATTATATTGTTAGATGGTTAAAACAGAGCCATGCAATATGTCTGAACACATTTAATCCAAGTAACTACTCATTTTAAATGTGACTTGTAAATATGTATTACATGTATACATATGAACGGATGACTCAGGAACCAGTAAGAGATCGGGCCTTCCCTTCCACTCCTGGCTTACTTCAAAACCGGCTCAACCTGACAATTAACCAAGGCCTGGAGCCAGAATATCATTAGGTACAAGTTGAACCTTATGAGGGCTGAAATTAAGCACGTGCACCAATGACTCAAGTCGGGGTCATTTAAATGGAGACTGAAGTGATTGGTTGGGCTGGGACCTGCTGCGGGTTTCACCAGGTCACTGGGTCTCACTGTGCAGCCACAGGCAGCGTTGAAGATGTCCATAAAACAAGCTTTTGCCTGGAAAATTTGTTCAGGAAGCACAGAGATATCATTGGCATTATCTCATTTGTCTCCAGATTTGGATTTTTGCAAAAATATGAAGAGACTTGTCACAAACAACACAAAACTTCAAGAACTTTTTGACTCATATTGCTGTCTAATACTCTGATGCCTTCTCCCTCTTGAAACATATTTTCCCCCCACAGACATTCCCCTAAGAAAAAAGCCATTTTCCTTACTAATTCCCCCACCCTAGGTGGGCTGCGATAACCATTATACCTGACACCAGCATGCTAGAGGTCCCTTCTTCTCTTTTCAGCTTGTTCCAACCATATGCCTTTTAAAATAATCTGAACTAAAAAAATCAGAGGTTCCCAAATCATTTTGCTCCTCTACTGTGCTCTCTGTGGCCTCTGTGAGGCCAAGAGAGGATCTTGAAGGACACACCGTGGCGTGATGCAAGGTTTTGTTTGGTTTTTGCACAGCAAAGCACCTCACTCTGCCCCAAATACAGAGCTACAGAACTGAAGTCTGATGGAACTTTCATCAGAGCCAAATCATCCGTTGCTTTGTTATTTGCTGCACTCCCCTGTATGTACAACAGTCCCCAGCATGATGCTTCAAATGATGCAATGGTCAGAAAAGGGACCAAGTACTTTCTATGGGCCCTTTCGACAACACTACCGTTCATTTTTCCAACTTGAACTCCAATGCCAAAACCAGCTCTAGGAGCCCAGTTAGAGATTTCAGGCCAGCTTGTCTCCTTGGCAAATTGGAAATACCTGCTACAGAGTTCCCACAGTGCTATTTTATGTGAGACCCTCTGAGTGTCTCCCCACACTACAACACAGAGATGATCAATTATAGCAGTTTGTATATGCAAGAATTGTTTCTTGATTTTAACTAGCATTTTTTTGTCACATCAACTGACCTGCAGCTTGCAAACAAAAATAGAATTTATCAGAGTTTACAATGAAAGCACAGATTTAATTTGCAATTACAACAAAGTTCCAAGCGCTTCAATTACCCAAGTTCAGAACCAATGTGCTTGTCTAGAAATCGCCCCTGAAACAGTGAATTCAGTAAGGACAATTCTTATGTGGTCCAAGTTAAATTATTTAAAAAGAAGGAAAGAGGGTTCTTAATTATTTAATGTTTCACCAATAATTATATATTTCAGAATAATGTTCACTCACTGGAGAACCTGATTTTCAAAGGCATGTTTGTGAACATCAGTCAAACAAAAAAACACCTGCCAGACTATAAACTCAGACAGTGCAGTACACATTCATTCCAGCACAGCATTAACACATTAGCAAAAATCCAAGTCTTGACTTAATGGCAAACCTATCCAGTAATTTCTCTGTTAAAATATTTACACAGAAAAGCATGCACAATTCAGTTTCCTAATGTATTTGTAAGAAACAGCATGACCTCTAGCGCTACAATGTTTTAAAGCTGCGCTCTAGATAAATGAGTTAGAGATGGGACTAGAGCTCTGGAAAATAGCAAATTATAAAAGTAGTACTTGAATAGTCAAAGCTGACAGTCTAAATGTGGCCACGGACATCTCAGGCACATTTCATTCAAAAGGCACTAAGAATCAGTTTTAAAAGACAGCTTTTAAATTAGTTGCATGAAATACCAGCCATGGTAAGCTTATCCCCATGGTGCCCTGGGGAGCAAGGCTAACAAACACCAAGTATTTCTGAACAGAACTCTCTGCAAAGGTTTTTCTGAGATGCTGTTCACCATCTCCAGCACACGAACAAAGCTGAGAGAACACAAATGCACGTTGGCCACACACAGCATGGATCTGCAGAGGATTATCACCATCAATTAATAACCCTATGTACAGAAACTCAAGATTGGGAAAACCTTCATGATGGCTGAAATAGCAGTTGCTGCCCTGAAGTCCTTAAAGTCTACTCGCATGGGCCAGAGTTCAGCGTGTGCTCTTCTGCAACGGGGACTCTGGGCTCTTCAAGTCTTCCTTGGCAGCTTTCCGACTTGGAGCAGAGCTATCCAGAAGGAAGACCTGATACACTCAGAAGTTCAATGGCACACCACTGATTTATCATTTCAACCCAAAGCCAAGGAAAAAAAATTCACCCAAAATAGAAAAACAATTCCTTGCAGCCGCAAAACAGGTTGTCCCTAAGTCACTTTGGCAAAGAGTTGCCTTACCCCCACTCTCTGGAAGAGATCAGGGACTGTTCATCAGTAATGGCTTCAGCTTTCATGGCTCCTGGAGCAGAGGAGCCCAGCTGCACCATCATCCAGACTTTACAGCCTAATGTCCTGTGGCCTGCAGGGCTGGAAATGATGAAAAGTATAGATCTCTGCTTCCCCGAGGGAACTGCAACACTCGATTGTGGTCTTAAAGAGCCTGAGGTCTCTTACAATCAAAGGTGGCTTTTTTTTTTAACAGCATTACAGACTATTTTAGGTTATTTTTAGTGAGTTTAATGGCTCCCTCGGAACTGTGGAAAGTGGGACTTGCAGTAAGTGCAGCACCTGGCTTTGCAGGTGGGGACTATGAAACACAGTCCCACTACAATTTGAAGAACCTCTAAAAACAGGGTTTATGGAATAAATGTCACATACAGGATAGGAAATGGTGCAACTTGGGGCAGTACTTCACAGAGCTCCTGTGAAGCACGTCAGGGTACCTGAGCAATTAAACTCCAGGATCGATGATGCCACAACACACGCTGCACACCATGGCATATCGCGTGCTCCTGGCCCAGCACACGCACGTAACGTGCGGCTCCTCGCTGCGGTACAAACCAAGTGACAGTGCCCTGGGTTCTTCAGTCTCTAGACTTCTGTCTTGTGAGGCCAAATGCAATTCACCCAATGCTTCCCACAGCACATCAAGATTAAGAAGTCTGGGGAATCATCCTGCTACGCCACTGTAAATTATCACAGCTCCACCAACTTCGCCCTAACATGAAATGCCACAGAAGTGCTTAGAATTCAGCAGTGATGAATTTAACATGCCTACTTCCACTAGTCTGGTGTCAGCAGAGTTACAGCAATTTATGCAATACAAGGATCTGTCCTTTTCTCCTTATCAAAGCATTTGATCAAAATCAGTGACATGGAAAAAGACAACCTTACTTAATTTGAGCAGGAGAGTCAGGCTTGTCACTCTAACATCACAAGGAAAAGGGAGGTATTTACATATGGGTACTTGCATATTCTTTTTTATCTGGCTTCACAAAGATAACAGCAAGATCATTTTCTTCCACAGTAAAAACTACTATGAAACCTCACAGAGGACCAAAATTTTCCCTTGCTCTTCCCTCTCTTTTGAAAAAAGCAAGACCTTGAGATATTTCAAATCTTCATTAGCCACTTCTCCGCCTGTGACAGCCTGGTGGTATGGAGCAGCTCCAACTCCCTCTGCTCGACTCACTCTTGAGTCAGAAAGAAAAAAAAAAATCTCCATTTCTCATGCAACACGACAAAAAGCCCACGTTGCCCAACAGCCCTGCCGCGAGGCTCGACCTGCCAGCCGCCGCAAGCAGCGGTCTCTACCCCACGCCGCAGTCTGAGCGTGTCGAACCAACAACTGAGCTAACTGAGCAGCCACACTCTTGAGGATGCATTTTACAAAAAACAGGGATGCATAAATTCACTCACTCAGAAACCTGGTCTGTTCAAGAACTTGTTACTATGACAATTTAGAAGAAGCTGCTACAGATAAGATTGATGAAACTTATTGATTAATTTTCTCTCAAGCTACGTTTGAATTTTAAGTTTTCTCTAAACAGAACCAGTTCCTGTTGGTTTGTTAGTATTCCAGGGACTGCAGCAGTGTGCTTCAGCAGTGGAGAAGTTCCATGATAAATGTGTTCTCCAATCTGCATCTGCAAAGTAGCTATAAAATCAGAACAATTCATGCAAAATTTTTCATTACGTTTTTAAATATACTTATTTACATTTTAAATCACACATAGACAATATGAAATATTTTTCACTTAGACAGGTGGGAACAAGAAAACAGATGCATCCATTAAGCTTGAAACAATTCAATGAATTAAATAGTACTTGGTGAATGCTTTGGTTTATGGATATAGCCCTTGTTTAAACTTACTTGGAAAAACACAGCCATGGCTCCTACTACCCTGTTTTCTAGAACTGCTGTTCCAAAACTGTCAAAGTCATCGGGATTGTAGAAGTAAATCTGCATCTGTAAAAATTAAAACCAACAAAATCACATTAGTGTTGATTCATACAGCTTTCAAGTGAGGTAATGCACATCATACATAAACCTAGTGTTATGAACCCAAGATAAAGAAATTCTGCTGAAGAATATTGTTTAACTAGCATCTTGATTAATAGCATGACTGCCCTACTGGGACAGTAACCAGGGAACAGAGTCAATGCAAAGCATTTTAATACCAAACCCAAGGATAAACACTATGGTCAGTCTGTTCAGATGGTAAACTTCGTGCTTTCTGCCAGGACTCTTCATTTCTTTGCTCATTGCAGACTCTTCTCCTTCTCTGTTAAATGTGCTAAACATATCTATCTAAAAAAACATAGAGATTTTTTTGAAAAGGATTTCAACATTTTGAGTTATTCCTTTACTCCTAAAGCAATTTGTAAGATAAAAGTCTGTCTCTGAAGCAATGCATTTTTATGAGTCTCTGATATTCAGGACTATCAGTTAGGGTCAGACTTCTCCCTGACTTCAGTTAGATTTCATGACTTTTATTTCCAAAGCATTAGTGCTCACAAAACATGTGAGACAAACCCAGACATTTTTATGTCATTTTAAGATGAACAATAAACATTAATAATTAAGCAAAACCAAAGTGAAAGCAGGTGAGAACAATGACTACCCAAACCAGCAATCATCCAAATTACACGAACACAGGTTCACCAAGGAATAGCTTCCTTCAACACTCGCCGCTGCTGAGCAATCCCACTTCACCCCACACCTGCCATGAATAAGGGCAACTCACCGAAGGCTGAGAGCACCTCTGCTCTTAATTTCCTCCATGGTTCTTGTTCCATTCACTGCACTAGCTGAGCTCCCACTTATGCCAGAGACCCTACCACACCTCTGCTTCCCCAGCAGTTGTTGAACCTCCCCATTCCTGAGCAAGGCCCAGGTGTTGGTCCCTCAGCACCAGCCATCATTTGCACCTGAGGATGTGGTCCACATCCAAAACATACAACACTCCCTTCTCAACCTTACACCACGCAGGTGTGCACAGAGTAAACCCAGCATTAGTAACAGTGGTTGCAGGAGTGCTCTACACAATGCAAATTAAAATCACGTGACTGATGCTAACAGCCAAGCACCAGAACTGGACTTTGCAGCGGTTGCTCTTGGGACCCTTTGGGGATCCTCCTGGATGGAGTTCAGTCTAAACCAGAGCTGGGGGCGACACTACCGCAGGACAGCTGGCCAACACATATGCTTGCTCATGCACATTGTCTCCAGCAAAAACATCCCTTCCTGGCTAGGAAACAGGAATGGACCCACCAGGCTTCTCTGCCAATGGCCTCCTGCCTGAAACCGCACATTCACTCCCGCTTCTCTGCTGCCCATCACCCATTACCTGACCCATTCAGGCTGTTCCCAGCATTACTAGGTGGTAGTAAATAGCCACACAGTACAGAGTTAAATGGAGATGTAAGGTCTTTCCGAGACTGCCCATGCTCACTGACACACTGCCAGTCTGACCTCTGGTCACTCCTACAAGGCTCTCTGCAGACAAATGCTCTGCTGGCACCAAGAATTTTCTGGGGCTGTTTGGGTTTTTCCAAGACTGTACTGCATGTCAAACCCTCTCGTATTCACAAATACAAGTATTTTCCCCATATTCTGAAATTTTGGATATTACCAGATGAGATGATACCTTTTTATCTTGCTCAGGTATGTCCCTACTCATATTTACTGATTCCTAGGCTTCTCACTGTATATATTGTCTGTAATGTATAATACTGGCAAAGTACCTATATATCTAATAAAACATCACCATACAGAGAAAAGGCCAAGATGAAGATCAGTCTCTTCAGAGGCAGAGGTACTTTTTTTTTCAGCAGGAGGATAAAATAAGACCATACTCCAAACGGTTCACAAAAAATGAAAAAATTGTCTGGCACTCACTTGAGCTTCATAAAATTTGAAAGCAATTTTCTTCCCCTGTTCTGGCCTTCTTATTCCCAGTGTATTCACAGCACACACACAGATGCTGGCAGTATCTCACAAAGTTGGTGGTGCCTCCAGGTTCTGACAACTCATGCTTTGAACACATGTAGACTGAGGTACAACTATTTATTGATGGAGAAATTAGAAACCATTTGTTTTGGAAAGAATTACTTTAAACTTCAATTTAGCCAGCACAGACAAAAGCTCACAAAACACTCACAAATTACATTTTACTCCCCTTTAAAATAAAGTCTAAAATTAGGTATACCTTATGTAAAACTCTCTGCTATATAGTCCTCACAGGAGTTTATGAAGAAAAGTATCACTGAGTGAGTTCAGCATATGCCAAAACCATTTTGGATCAATTTTGCTTGCAGCATTTTAAGGAAATTAATTTTTACAATACACTTTTGGATAGCAGTGCAAAGGGCTTTGGTAAAAAAGTGCTTAATTCAGATCCCTCGTCTCAGCAGTGCAATTTCACAGACTAATCAAGAACCACACTCTGCCTTGATTATCATACACATTGAAACGTTTTCCCACTGCTCCCCAGTGTTTTTCCAGAGAGCGTGGTTCCTCTCTCTGCATCCATCAAGTCAAGGGGAACTGTCTTGTATGAAAAATTATCGTCATCTGTCATACAGTAGCTTCCTTATGTGTTCATACAGCTAGAAGGAACATTTCAGGAGGAGAATCTCCCAGGAATGGCTATTATATAATTTACACACACATACACTGCAAAAACTATGTTAAGAAGATGGTAAAGTTCCATCCTTAAAGCTGCATGGTTCAGGCTGCTCGTAAAACCACACCTGGACACCGCTGAGCATTAGTATTATGACACTTTTCTAATTACATGATCACATATTGTTCTCTTCTATAGTAGAGCATCATCTGTTTTCCTCCAATTTACAATAAAATGTAAATGTATCTAGTTTATTTTTGTTCTTTTATGCATAATATACATAATCTTGAATACATTTATCAGTAGACAGTTAATTATATATTTTTTACGGATGGCATAATGCTCTTTATGTACAAATCAGCAAGAAGACAGTTAACCATAAAACTAATTTCATCACATACTTAAGTGGCTTAAACATGCCAGAAAATTTTTATTATTGCTCCTTATTATATAATTAGTATACAGAATATAAGGTGCATTTTACATATAAATGATTTCTACTGTCTCTGCCTGGTACACACAAAGCAGAAGTACAGAAGGCAACAAAGGGGTATTTAAGCTAAAGAAAATTTGGATCTTATTATGATGCATTATTTGTGAAATGCAGAATAGAGCATCATCCGAGCTTGTGCATCCAACCTGGACTGTGGCACTGCCTGACTTCAGCACCACAAACCATTGGGTTTTTGTGCATTGTTGCATGCGATTTCACAATAGCTTCTATTTTCCAAAATTTTTTTAAAAATATATATTTTAAAGGCTCTGAATCCCTTAGCAATGGGAAAGGCTGAAATACCCTTTGTAGTTTCTACAGTGTGACACTAACTGCCAGCAATCAGACTGCTCTGTTCCCCACATCCCTGCTGATAGTGCTCCAAATAGCCTTCCCGGTGGCACAGGTCCCACAGGGTGCACGAGCTCTGTTCTCTATGGCACAATACACTAGATTTATAAGTCTTTCAAATCCAGCCCCATTACAACTTGGAAGGATGGGAAAGGCTTACACAGACTTCCTTAATCTCAGATGTACAACACAGCAGTATGGTTGCATGTACCTTGTAAAGATCTATTATAGAACAGCACGTGGTGTCCAAGCAACTTGAAATTTTCAGTATTTTGATAAGGGAAAGCTGAAACAAACCATCCCTGGCAACACAAAGGCACTTTCTTGCAAGTAGATTCTCGCCATCCTAAAATGCTACCAACAACTACAACAGCTACAAAGCTTTACCAAGGCACAGAGAGGGCAAGAGTTTGCTTTTAATGGAAAAACTTTATGCTTTGACACTCTTCACATTCTAAAAGAGTACAATTGTTTTCACTCAAACTTGAGAGAGATTTGCTGTACAGCACAGATTAAGCCTGAAAAAATCTCAGTGAAGGGGAAAATCTTCCCAATGTTACAAGTGCCTTAAAACAGAGGATTAGAGAGAAAACCCTCACACTGCCATAACCCTGGAGATAATTGCCAGTCACCCTATAAAACCACGTCATGTTTCAGAGTCTCTTCAGTCCAGGAAGATCCATTGCACAACCATTAGAGTTTCCAAGCCCTCCAGGCCTTTTTCCAGCTGACAACACTTAACAAATACACCACATACATCAACACCTGAGTAATTTTGCAGCCTGGAGCTTCTCTGCCTCTACAGTCCTACCAGCCAGACCACCCCTCCACCATGCAGTGAGGCTGGCGGTCCCCTTGTCCTTGGGGGTAAACTCACTTTCTGCAGAAGCACCGTTCTTCAACTACATTCTTCCAACCTCTACAGAAATCTGGTGTCCTCTGGAGCTGGCAAAACATCAGGCTCTGTGCTTAAGGGATTTTGACTCAAAACTGGGCTGCCACCATGCTGATCTTGTAAAGGCAGGCTGTCCAAAACATGTGTGTGTATTACTGAGAAATACTGCCCACCAGAGATCAGTTCTGATTTTATTAAGTCCAATTGCCTCTGAATGACTAAACCTTCTTTATGAAATGTCACTGGCTTGCAAAAACTGAGCCTGATTCAAATGAATGACTTCTCCCTGCCACAAATAAAAGGCTCCAGCTCTCTGCTCGGATGCTCCTCCTCTGCTTGGCAAGATGGACATCCAGACAGAAATCACCATTCCTGTGCATGATACCTTTTTGCTCTTATTACCCCACTACAAAGGCATAAAATTTACATCCAGTACAGACTATCATGGTTAAACTCATTCAGCACTTAAGAGAGAAAAGCCACAATGAGCATTTGATAGATCCCAGAAGATGTAAGTGAGTTCAAAGCAATTCTAAGAGACTGGAAACCAAGCGAGTACATTTTCCATAGACAGATGCCAAGTATTTTAAAAATAAATAATTGAGACTTAAATTGGACTGCTATCACCCTGTGCAACCTCCTACAGCAGATTTCTCTTCAGATTAAAAAAAATGAACAAAGGCTCATTGTGCTGTCACAGATGTGGAGTACAGAATATTCAACAGTATCAGGGATTCTGGTGGAAGGGAAAAGATCATCAGAATTAGCTTTCCGCTCATTTCCTTCCAGCAATCCAAGGGCCACCATGCAATTTAAAGCTACAAGGAAAATAAAAAAAGAAAAAAAAAAGTATTTTAGGGAAGCCAATTTTTTGATGAATCAGGTGGCAAGACACAGAGGCAACAGATACAAGGTTTATTATGTACTGCTTCAGACACTGAATATTTTCAGAGGAGCAAAGCACACAGGCATTGCAGGTAGACAGCAAATCTTTGCAGAGTGGTGAAACAAAAATTTTGAACTGTTTGCTTTAAATGATGGAGTTAATCACTGAATGTACTAACTCTTAATTAATACCTGTGCTGCTTATATTGTAAGAATAAATTATTCTCAGCCACTTTTACAGCTGGATTTAAAACCTCTCACGCAAAAAACAAATTCCGTGCTAAGATTATGAATCATACGTGATTTTTCTTAATTGAAAGCCTGTATGTAACTTACTTCTGCTTTAAATATGTGCATAGATTTCTAGCAAACTGGGTGATGTGATCCATTTGGCTGGAATAAAAATTTTCTACAGACATAATGTAATCTTCACTGCAGCACTGAAAATTTCAGAATAACTGTCCTGCAGTCTGTGTGTTTACTGGAGTGTGAGATGTACACTGGGACAATAAAGTCTGATGTTTGACTTCTCATTATATTCTCTTAAAAAACCCATGAAACTTATCATTTATAACATATTCTAAATCTGCTTAGAAAAGGCGGTGAGGGGGGAGAAGAGCGAATCGTGATGTTTTCCAGTTCTCCTACTAGAGCTTGATGTAATAACACAGAGTATACTGCATTTCTTTTTTAAAGATAAAGTTGAACAGGAGCAGATAATGGCATGTTTTTCCTGCCTAGTCTATTATTCATCAGTGAATTTTTAACTGTAGTTAGGCAGGTACAGAGATGTGTTTTGAATGTCATAACTTAGTATTTTACAGTGCCTAAAATTGTGCTGGGCAAATTGCAAAACCAAGAGTCAAACAGGGTCTTTGCCCGAAAGTAATTGCAACTTGATAATGAATACAATGCTTGGCTGAAAAAAAATGGATGGAGTTGAAACAACAGGAAGAGCAAAGATCATACAAGTGAAGCAACAGAATTTAGCTCAATTCAGACATTCACATGCCTTAGATGTATGGCAAATTTCCCCCTTTAATCTTTTTTAATGGTAAGCATTAATCTTTGCTTTGTTGTCTACAAACAACACAGTAGGTGTATCTATGTTATAAGTCAAGTTTTAGTGAGTTCATAGTTGTTTTCAACTGGAAAGTCAGTAATTTGCATGTTCTGCCCCTAATCCTGAGCGTTGTTTAAACCTGTGAGTGGTCCAGCAGTAGCTCAGTAGGAACAGTGAGGCTCGTAGGACTGCCCCGGGCTTCAATGCATTGCTGGGTTGTAGCCATATCACTCTGTACTTGGTGTGTTACATCCTAAATGTAAGGAGAGAAGTACCTTGGCAAGCCAGAAGCTTCCCTGATTTCTACTGCCAGAAATAAATACCCCTTAGACCCGCTCCCATCCCAAACAAAAGGCTCCATCTCATGTATACACACTGAGTCATTACATATTGAAAGCATATTTGATGCTAAAAAGCTGTATGTTGCATTCATTTGTATTTCCTTAATATGAAAATAACAGTTTCAGTGTTTATGCTTTCCATAACATGAAACTTTTTTGCAATTGCTTTGTACTCCGAGTAACAGCCATATGATTCACCATGAAATGAAGTCTGGAAAATCGTTTTGGATAAATGGAACTATAAATTCAATAGAATTTCCATGACAACATAGATTGCAACACTCCGCCACAAGTAAAATGTTATAAATCATTCAAAACCAACAAAAAATCAGCAGTAAGTCTTCTCTTTCACAACACACAAGACCCCTGAATTACAGAGCTGTGGCTATTACCTCCCCATGCAGTGCCTCTCATTGCTGATCCTCTTCCTTGTTACAAGTGTTTTTTCATATCTGACCTCCTTCCAAATCCAAAACCAGGGAATTATTACTAACACTTTAATACTAAGATGTAAACAAGAACTCAAGCATAATGAGCAAGATGAGTTTTTTTGAATCTTTTCCCCCTTTTCTCAGCTTCTGAAAAATGTTTTAATACCTTCATCCTGTGTTAATTATACCTGTGTATCCAGATACAACATCTTGTTAGGTTCACAAATTTAGGAAGCTCTTTTTCTGGATACGTGGGTGGTAAGTGTACAATAGGGTGCTCAGTCAGCTTGCAAAATAGATGCGAACCACGTGTCCAAGGGATGGAAGAGATCCAACGAGGGGAGGAGGAGGAGGTAAAAATAATAAAAAGGATAAAAGATTACACCACACAGTATTGCTCAGTTGTGTTGCTCCATCTGAGGGTTCCTGATGTAGGGTATTTCAATGAAAGTCCAAGAACCCAGAAAGAAGCGATTCCAGGAGGACCCTCACAATTCAAAAATCACTATGGCTGTTGCCTTCATGACTGTGAGAAAAAAAAATTGAAAATGTGAAGCTCCTTCCTTCCTGAAAGGATTAATAAGCCCTTAAAACCACATGAGGGTCAAATAGCTTAGATTCTGATTTTGGAGTAGGTCAGAAGCTCAGATTCTGATTTTTGTATTTCTTACAAATTAGGTCTTTCTGTAACTTGAGGAGAACCTATAGTCCTTGGATTGCAAAGGCTCCCCCTTCCCAGACTACTGGAGTGTTTCTGCTATCTTACAGAAATCACTGCCCGTTTCTGGGCTTCATTTCCTTGTGTGCAAACTACGGTCATTACCAATGTGTCCTTTAACTGGATGTTTTATGAGGAAAATAAGGAAGATTGGGAATAATTTGGAAGAATGGCAAGGAATTGAAAACTATGTGAAATAAATTGCCATTTGAAGTGGTGTTGGAGAAAAAAAAAACCTTGGGTTTCCTGTTAATTTGCTTGATACCTACATACATACATACATACCTTACTCTACATAACCCTGAAGGCATCTTCAAGGTTCCTGGAGGTCAGCTGGTGTCTTTCACTGGTCTTTAGTTCCACTACTGGCCTCTGACTCTTGCCAGAGACTTTTTGATTTATTTATTGAGTAGTTCTGAATCTCACCCACAGAGGCTTTGTCTAATCATGGCATATTCCAAACAAGACAGCAAGTGCATGCGTGCCGGAACATGCAATGCTGAGACTCCTATTCCGGCAAGAGGCAAGCTTTGCTTTCTAAAATTGTCCACATGGAAAAATTAGAAGCAATACTTAGCTGCTGGCAGGGGTGAACAACTGAAAACAGGCAATTTAGGAAGTGGATAAGCACCAAATGCCACAGCAACTGAAAACAAGCTGGATGGACCGACTGTTTGTGCAGAATAGCTCTGAACTCAACCAAAAAGTGACTGTTTCAGTTCTTCTCTTCATCTGTTTCCCATGGTCTTTCTACAAGGAGAACTAAACGACTGAAGAGTTTTAAACTCCAATACCCAAACTGTCCATACCTCAGCTCATCTTTCAGGAATCCATTTACTTTCTCAAACATCAAGAAGTGCTGCCAGAACAGAGAGAAATGCTGGGATTTCCTAGCAAAAACACTCCAGTGCTCTTCAGGGAAAAGAAAGGAGCCGCACTTTAAAAATAAACCCTACAAGAGCCCACTTTTCCTAGCATGTGTGATTAATACAATTTCATATACCATTCACTTTAAGATGCACCAGCACAAGGATTCATTCCTCTGAGAGCTCACATCTTAGTGCAAATTATTCCCTTTGTACTGTGGAATTCAGAACGTCCTGTGTGGTTTATTTGGGGTTTTTTTTGTGGGTTTGGTTGCTTTTTTTTTTTTTTAAGGAGAAGGCGAGCTCTTCTATGAGGTTTAATGATCTTCAAAGTGCCTCAGAACAAATTTTGAGATATTTATAGCTTTGTTGCATCTCTGGATTCAAAGCTATGCAGCAGATGGGGCACATTTTCAGAAGCATTTTGCCAGGCGAAAGGCCATTCCTATCTCTGAGGGGATGTGAAAACCTCAGGGCTGTACACTTGCAGAGTTATTTTTATTTATGAACTGTGAAGTATATGGGCAATTGTGGCAGAGCCAACCCATAAGAAGCACTTACTGGGAGGGCTTCATAACAGAGGGTAAAAATAACATGGGCTTTCCCATATTTTGTAGAATATACCTATAACTAACACAGCATTGTAATCCCAAAGATAAAGCAAGCAAGGTTCTCAGCATCAGAGATCGCAGCAGCCCCTTGCAATACTGGAGGAAGGTGGGAGAGCCTTAACTCTGTCACAGCTTTCCCATTTGAACCCAAGAGGGATTTTTCCAATGCTGCTGTTTAATGTGGGTGTTTTACTTCAGGTTACTCAAACAGGCTTAATCTGCAAGGAGTGGGTACATGATATCCTTTCTAAAAGTCAAGATCTCTTGAAAATACCTCAACCTGATATCCCAAACATCACCATGGGTGTCTACCCAATTTGCACTGTCTCTTGGAAAATATTCCACATAGTATCCCTATATTCTGTGTCTCATTTTCTTGCATGCTTTCTTTACCCTTGTCCTCTGTTTTACCAGAGTAGAAAGTGATGAATGCACACATCTGAAGTGCATCTTCCTGTCTTAGTGACTCTGTGTAGGGATGCAGACACCGAGTAGCTGAACACACCACCCTAATGGCACCATTTGTTTGAGGACATGATTTGGTATTGACACTACCAAGTCAAGAACTGGACTTCAGCACAGCAAGAAGCAAAATATTCAAGTAAGCAGCAAAATTCACAGAATGTTAAAATGCTAAAAACTGTGTGGCCTTTTAAAGCTAAAGCCTTGTCCATTGTCACATCTGCAAACCTATTTGCAAACACATTCTGTAATGGTCCTCTGCTAAATGTCAAAGTTACTCTTCCATGTCTATGCAAGAGAAACACAAATCTAACTCCCACCCCTTCCTGTGCTCATACGCTGGTACCTGCCCACAGATGCCGTGTTGAGACTCCCCTGGTGCATCTGACTCTGCTTCTTGCTCGTGGCATCACCTAATATAACGTGAAAAAACCCACCGCTCAGAGCTTTAATGCTTCTAATTTTTTAAGGGCTCACTGATGTTGAAAGAAAAGCACAATGAACTTCTCTGGGCTCCTGATGAACACAACAGACTGACATTTGAATTCAAATTTGACAGGCTTTGGTTCGGTAGAGTTTGCAGCACACCCCGCTCCTATGAGGGATGCACAGTTGTGCCCTGCTTGATCATGCTCTGTGTCAGCTTTGCCCTTCCCCCTGCTCTGCATTTTAGTAATAAAATTGAGTCTCGAGCCAGAGAGTTCCATTTCCACTGTGGCTCACATCTGAGTATTTCAGAAGTCACCTCTTCTGCCTCGGCATCTCACGTTTGAACAATCCACCTGGGTAACAGCCACTGTGTAAGTTCTGCTCTCCAGTGTGACAGCTGCTGGCTTTTCCCCAGACTGCTGGTGACTTTGGCTCTACAAGTGCCCAACCAAACTAATTCCTGCTCATTCCACGGCTGCCTCCACCAGCCCCAGGCACTTGGGTTGTGCCTGCAACCAGGAACGGAAGGTGGAAATGCTGCAAAACGGTGCAGCCTCTCCCCATCACGTAACAAGGGGAGCACACCAAGGGGAGCACACCCCACACTGCCTAGGGCCAGGGCTGGGGGAGGGTGGGGAGGATATCACCTGCAATATAAAACCACGCCATTGTACGTGCTACCGGTACGCTCATCTCTCCTAGCGCTGTTCTGTCTCAGCATGAAATGCCTCAGTGGAACTTTTGAAATATAGGAGTTGCACAAGTAAAGTCTTTATCATAAATCTGATAATTAACCTGCATAACTAATTTCCCTTCTGGCAGCAGGCATAGGTTGGAATAAATAGTCTATTCAATACCTACTGAGAGAAGACTTCTATATTTCATGTTTACTTTAAGCAAGTATAAAAACCTAGGGACAAAGGGCCTCAAAGAGTCAAATTCCTCGCAGTTTCTGTAGAGTGCCCTGAATAATACATAAAGCAGCTAGGCTCTTATCCCTAAAACCACAGGTGTGAACCAGATGTCATGCTTATCTTCTTTTGAGATTACAGCAAACAATTGCACGCCTTCAGAATATAAAGTAAGCTTTGGATCAAGAAGCCTGAAATATATTAAAAGTGTGGCACTGAAGTTAAAAATTCAAATATTAACCTACAAACCACTGATTCATTTAAGAGTCTGTTTACAGCCTATGTACCATAAAAGTTGTATTACTTTTGTTTAACCTTTTAATAACAATATGTATTATGAAACACAAATCTGAGATAAAACTACTTTCATAAACCTCAGTCTTGGTCAGCAAGGTATTGCCAAACAGATTGTTCAAATATACCACCACCTATTTAAAATACACCATGGCTCAAGGAACAGAATTAAAGTTAAAGCCTCAACTTAAATTTTAACCTTTCCTATTATTGTAATAAAGGTTTAGAAAAAGGTGAGTGCACGCTGCACTCAAATACTGAAAGGAGATTAAAACTAGAATGGTATCTCAAAGAGAATTTGAAAGTTACCTTATGACACAGTAACAAGACATGGTGCAAATGGCGTTCTAACCATAAAAACTTGATCATAACCAACCACCTAAGAGTGCTTAGCCAGAGGATATTCCAAAATGTCCAGTTTCAAGTAAATAAACCTATTTCCTCACTCAACTAGTGAATGTCACTCAAATGCTACTGCTTATTAGTGGGTGCATTTTGGAAGAACAACAACAGGGTTCTCCTCACCAGATGCATGAAATAGTCATGCCCCAGCATGCTTTGTAGGTCATAGCCATATTGCAGAATTTTCTAGTTTAAACTGGGTTCAGGCACCACATCCTGACTCCTGTGCTGACACCTCAGGAGCAGTAGTGTGTGCTGCAGAGGGTGAGGGTCTGTGGTCTCTGATACATGGTCCATGTCCTGTTTCAGCTTTCTCTTAGCTTTCTTCCACCCGGGTTAGCTTCATTCTTTAATCCAGCGTGCCTGATTTCCTTCCACAGCATCACCTGTCAGGCACGCACACCCCAAAGGCTGTCACAGCATCTAATGCTAACACTTCACTAAGAGAAGTCTTCCAGGTCAATTTATGACAGAAATATTGCAGGTTTGTAATTAGAGCCCTCGACAAGAAAGTGTTGTGTTTACTCAGTAATCCCCCACATTCACTTAATAAAAGCGTGCTTCACGCTCCCACAGCTGTACAGAAAAGGTGTTGAATGCGGCTGGGATCCAAAAGCTGTAATGTCATCTGCCTGGTCCTCAGGGAGTTGAACTACCCTGTTCATACCAGTACTCACCAGTGACCCAGAGCCTCATCCTGCCCTCCTGCAGCACAGACTGGGACTCTGGGGGAAAAAGCATCCAACATCTTGGCTCATTCATGTTATTAAAATGGAGCATGAGGAGTCATAGGTTAAGGTGTTAACATGACCCTGTCTGTAACACTGCGCAGTCAAACTTGGTTTGAGTTGAGAGCACAGACCCAGGCTGCTCAGCTCCATGGCAACACTAATGATTTAAACATCTTTATAACCCATTATTAAAGATATAGCACATAAGTTAAGAACAGTGCAGAAAAATAAAGAATTTCAAATATAAACACTTAAGTCTTTGAGCTTCACCATATGCCTTATCCCCACCTCGTTAGCAAATGGGTTTTTCTTATAAGGGCAATCTTTGGACAACATTAAATGTGGTGACAAATATTCTTCTTGAGAAAAACAGGTGAGTCCAGCCCTAATTTCTGCAGGAAAAAAAAAAAAGTAGGGAGAAAAAGAAAAGGACTGCAGCACAGACAGATAACACAGCTTCTGCGAGTGATAGTCGCAACTTCATTCCTGTGGAAAACCAGGCAAGGAAAGTGGCTGTTATCAGCCACCCCAACAGCTGGGAACTCCTGTCAGGTGGCACAGGGCACAGCTTTTCCCCGCCTCACCAGGCACAGCATCACAGCAGAGCTGTCTGGGCTCACTCTGCCAGGCTTGTATTAAACAGAAGGAAGAAAGAGATAGGAAGGAAAAGCAGTGAGATGGGGGAAGAAAAGAACAAGGAAAGAAGAGAGCACCCATATCTCTTGCACCCAAGAGCTGTTGAAGATCTAGGTGATCTTCCAGCAGCTCTGGTAGCTTCCCACACTGCTGCTCAGAGCAGGTCAAAACACATTCAGGATCATGACTTGTCTTCCCAAAGCACCCAGCAACAATCGTGTGTTTGGATCCCAGGGTCCAAAAATTCCAAGCATTGAAAAAAATTCAGATCCCCAAATTCCAAGCATTGTATTTTATCTCTTTCCTGTCATCAATACATGGCCTGACCCCTTCACTCTCTCGACCTTCCTTTACCCAGACGGCAGCCAGCGCTACAGAAGGCATGAGCATATCCACTATGTCCAACAACGATTTACCAAACACCGGTCTGGATCAGCTAGTTTCCAGGTCCATTCCCTTCCCATGTAAGCCCATGTCTCAGCATCTCCATGTATTTCAGATTATTTCCACCTGCCCTCTTTCTGTACTTCCTTAGCAATGCCACACACTGATCTTGTCCACAGTAGTGTCACCATGGATGTGTCTGATCCCGACACATCCCTACAGAGCCTTCAGAAAAACGCGTGGTCAGGCCATGGGTGCACTTAGCTCTGTACCCTGACTCAAGCACCAAGCACTAATGGAAAGAAAAAACACAGCACTGTGTTCGGGACCAGCCTGCAGCTTGTTTGTCCAAAACTGCTAAATCCTCTTTCCAACCTGTATTTGCTGCTAAACACTAAAAGATCACTTCATGTGTGGTTCTACCCATCACATGCTTTGATGCATTGCACAGAAAGTCTACCTTTCTGTTGAATGTGCACCCTCTGTCTATCTGGGCTCAGACCCTCAGTTACATCATGAAGCATATCAGGTAGCATCTATTTAACTCCTTTAAACTTTCATGGACCTTTGTAATCAGTTCCAAGAGTCCCCTTTTCCAAGATGAGACATCACAACAACTACTGAGATTCATGGCACATGATTCATATGACTGAAGGTCCTCTATGTTTTTGTCATGTACAAAGCATTTTTGCATTTGGGCAATCAGAATGGTCCAAGTCATATGTACCATGGAGCAAAGATTTTTTCCTGTTGATCATACTTCTCTCCTAATAATTTCTTATCTTCCCGTTTGCCTTTTTGTTTCTGCTGATCACTGAGCTCACATTCTCAGAGAGCTCCTGTAAGGACTCCTTACAGTTTGTTTAGTGGCAATAACTAATTTAATGTTCATTACAACAGATGCATACTTGGAGTCTTCTTTTTAACATAGTTAAACTAGAAAATGAGATTTGTATGATCCTGCTTTGTGTCTATGTCTGCATATGACATGTCAGTACCATGTAATTATCTTATAATGCAATGACCAACTTCATCAAGACCCAAACGCTCACTCGGTTTCTCAAAGACTTTACACCTGTACAAGTTTCCTTGCGATTAATTGGCAAAGGTAAAGAGAGGCCCTGTTAGTTTCACTGCTATGGATCAAATATTGAGGACCCTCCTTCATAAAGCACTTCCTCATCATGTCCAGCATGAGCAGCAGCTGTCATGTTCCCTCCAGATTTCATTCATTTCTGCATCCATGGATGTACCAGGACACAGAACATACCTGTTTCCCTTTACTCAACAGGATTGACGTCATTAGGTACATATTCCCATGAGTCACTGAGAAAATACTAGCACTTGGATCTGAGCACATACAGTATTAATGGAAATCCACCATTCTGTTAAATATTGTAATATGGTAACTTTAATCATAAAGCGTCTCGGTATTTAAATACTTCAGGCACTGTAGACATTTATACAACTAGCAGTAGATGAATTTTCAAATAGATACTTCTGAGTAATTATCCTCTTGAGACAGCACCAATTGCTAAATAATGCCTCAGTTTAATAGCACATAGCTCTTAAGAAATGAACAATTCCGGGGACTATTAAATCTCTCAGAAATGTAACAATGATGGTAATAAATACTTTGCACTCCATTTTAGTCCCTGTGTGGAGGAGGGACTCACCTGTTAGCTGGACTTCAAAGACAACCCCTTAGAAAACCAGGGGGCAGCCCCTCCTACTTGCTCTAATAACACAGGGTATGCAAATTTGTTCTCCCAGACATCAGCAAAAGTTCTTTATAAGCAAAATTAGTAGTCAGACTCATAGGGAAAGCTGACTTAGCAAAACCTATTGGAGGAAGAATAACCATATGGGATAGCTGGGTAGGAACTCCTGGAAATGCCATAATCCTTACGGATAAACTGGTGAGGAGTAATTGGTCTGTCCCTAAAGAACATTCCTCTGTTATTGCAAGGAAGAAATGCTGAGCAGAAAAATACAGGGAACAGAAAGACTATTCAATCCAAACTCACACCAGTGAATCGGGGTGTGACTGGGGAGAGAGCTTTCAGAGGAACCTGCTTCTGTGCAGCACACAAAACTCCAGAGTATCAGGAAAATGCAGACCTCTTCTTTGTATAAAATACTGCCCTTCATTCATGTTCCCTAAAGATCTTTTTCCTAAAAGTCTGCCTGCTTGCATATTACTTACTGCTAATAAAAGAGCCCAGGGAAAGAAATTTGCATTCTCTGGTCACCAGAGGTCTGTGAATAGAGCAATTCAGCATGTCACTCCATAGAGAAGGTTGCCTTTTACCAGTCAAGAGCAAAAAGATGGAAGCAAGAGACATAAAAAAAAAAATACCTGTCTCCTCATCCTGACACCATTTTACCTCTCTGGGGCATTCAGAATCCTTTAGAGATGATGATGTCTCCAAAGCTATCCATGTCAGATTGTGTTTACCTTCCTTCTAGTTCACTCAGTGCCCCAGTTTCATTGCAAAAGCAGCCATCAATAATACACAGAAGAGACCATCTCCTCATACAGAGAAAGCAGAAGCTGAAATTACTGTAATAAAGCCAATTTGTAGCAGCTGACTATGTGACCCTTAGTATCAAGTAGTTTCATCATCATCTGACAGTGCGTCATGAAATGCTCCTGTATTTAATTCTGCTTTGAATGACGAATGAAAATAAGATGAACGATTTGATAACTTGGTGATCAAAAATTTCCACTGTACTTTCTTCCTCGTTAGAAAAAATTACATTAAAAAAAGAGAAAGATTAATAAGGAAGTGCCAGATTTTAAGCACTGATTGAGGACTTTACATAAAAAAAAAGCTCAAAAAGTAAGGACAGTGAAGTATTTTTAGGTGTGCAATAAAACACAGCATTTAAACATATATATATGTCACTTTGGGTTCAGCATACGATAAATTTCCATTAGTATCTCCCTGACAATTGAAGCCCAGCTGAATACTAAATAAAGCCGTGAGGCTGTTCTCTGAGCCCTGTTGTACCAAAGAAGGAAGGTCTGAAAAATGTAAGAAAAACAGTCAGTGTGTGAGGTGCAATCATAAATACTAGTTCCATGGCCACTAGAGCAACAGAACTGCAGGGATATGGCCACCCTGAAGCACACGCTCGTCCCATCGTGTAGTTATGTGTCTTGGACCTAAACATGGTTTTCGCCTTGACCTGTGATGGTTTTCTCTCCAAACAGCTATATATCAAACCTAGCATCAGCTTCTGTGGGTCAGTAAGTCATTGAGAGAAAAAGCAGCAGCAACTCCTTGTGACCTCCCATCCTGAAATGACCTGAGATTTAATAAATGCTTAAGATAAATTTCAGAGTCTTACATGGAAGAGGCTTCTAGAGCTGTTGGGCTGAGACCTCCTGGAACAGTGTATTCAGGGGTAAGTTTGTGCAGACAAAGTCTCATTTGAATGCTATCTTAACAACTTCAGTTAATGACGGTTCAGAAGGAGAGGATATGAAGGAAGATGACATCCTTAATAAATACAGTGACTTTATTATTCTGATGTCTGGACTCACCCTGTGAGGTCTCAGACCTGGGATTTCCATAGCTGCAAGTCATTCCTCAAAAAGCCATGCTCCCAGCTGTAGATGTTCAAAACTGTGGACATGTACAGCGAGCCCTGCCTCTATTAGACTACCTCTTCAGAATGGAAAGCATTTGACCACTGCAACCTGACAGGTGCCAGACAAATGCAGTAAGTTACAAGCACAACCAATAGGTTTAGGTAGATTGTCTTAATTGCACCACTTAGATACTCTTTTTTTCACCCACACACAGAAAAAAACAAGGTAAAACAATGTTATGTTAGACAGGGATTAGATCTTAAAAGTTGGATGCTGAGAGTAAAATCAGCAGTTGGTGAGAGTGAAGAGGCTCGTTCTGAAGCCACTTGTTTGTAAGCTGCTTGGGCCCTGGGAAGCCTCCTTGGGGTTTGTATGGGGTCCAGCCCGACACACATAGAGCCTGGTTCAGAAGGTGCTACCACTGCAGAAGCCAGCAAACCACAGGACCTCTGGGCAGCATTTCCAGCTCAGATAAAAGAACCTTAAAATAGAGGCAAGAATTAACTTGGATTTTCTAAAGCCGAACTAGATAACAAATAATTTCTGGAGGAATGGTTTAAAGAAGACCTAACATAAGCTACAGGAGCTGACTTAAGTTAGGTGAGATTTCCTCCTCCCTCTTTCCACATCACAACCCGATTACAGGCACATACAAACCTGAGTCTGTAATCACTATCATCTTCCTCTTTCCCATGTTAACAGCAGCAAGGCATAAATAAGCATGAATTTTCCTCAACAGCAATAACATCAGGCATTTTACTAAATCTGTAATATAAGGAAATTTCACCCACTGTTAGATCCTCTTTATCACATGCAGAATTTTGTCATATCTCACCAAGAAATAGTAGCTATACGCATATGGTTTTAAAAGATTCAGATCTTCCACATAAACACACATACATACACCCACAAGCTTAGGGAAACAAAGGATTCTTTTTCAGCAGGATGTTGTGAAAAACAATGTTTATTTCCCCTTAAATGCATGAAATCACAATAACTGATTGTCAGACGACCACAGTCTACTTATAATAGTCTGAGAAATTCCAGCTGTTTGCAAACTGGTCTTGAACAACATCCGAAGGCCTTTGTTAATGCCTGTCCCCAGTGAGGATGGAGATAATGCAGGAATCCTGCCTGCCACAAGAATGAATCAATATTTTAACATTCTTACTGAGACTTTGTTGATCCAGACCTTGCAAAGAGCCACTGGGAAGGTTAGCCACAGCATATTCTATAATTTTATACCCATCACAGACCAAGATAAGCTGTATACCTATTATTTTAGTTATTTTTGTCTGTTTTTTTCCTAGCATATTTGCTAGGATTGGCATCCTTGTCACTCCAGGCTTTTAAAAGACCAGTAACAGGCAGTGGTTTGTTTGACCAGACCTTAACTCCTCTGATTCCAAAATTTAGCTTTTCTAGGAGCCATAATTATTGAGGGGCAAGATCTGAAATGAACTTGTCAAGTGACAGTAATGGGCTGTCTTTCTCCCTTCACCAAGACCAAGACCTTCCTATTAATTTAGAACAGGTCTATACACAAGACCATCTAATCTAATCTGCTGAAACCTCAGCGAGACCTGGCAGTATCTCAACTGGAAAATAGTTCTAAAATGAATAATAAGAAGACCTTTCAGTTTAATGCCTTGGCTACCAGAGATACCTAATGGTGCACTTTGCACAAGTCACACTCAGACACTGGCAGCAGGAGAAGAACAAATACAAGAATTACAGTCAATTCCCCACTGCCAGGCAAACTCGGCTGCTTTAAATGCAGAGTTACATACCAAGCAGGCAATTTTATTTCACAACACATTCTGTTTCTGTGAGGCTTCATCTCTGTCTTTGCTCATGTAAAAGGTCTTAAGATCATTCAGCTGGAGCAAAGGCTCCTTTTCTGCCCTATGTATCCAGATAAAAATGAGCGTAGGCTTGTTCAGGGACAGCGAGAGGTGACAGGGCACCACTTCCAAACCTCATCCTTTCATCAAGAAAAGCCTAGCTTTATCTGTTAAATTCCAATTAATTTAAATTACAATTCACTTCAGTGAGCCCTAATACAGGAAAACATCTTTACTTTCCCATCTTGTAAGTTCTCAGAAGGATGTGAGACTATATGATTGATGGAAGCTTCCAAGCTTTTAAAGTAGTGGATAGTATAACGTTTTCCTTAGATAAATGATTTCCCCAACGCGGAAATGTTAGTTTTAATGAAATGAAATAGCCTTAATTGGTTGTGATGGGAAGTAAACCCCAAGATAAACACTGCATAAATAATTCACATCCTTCCATCTGGGGAACTTCTTCCTGAATTGCAAAGCGTCTCCAATCTGAAAGGCAACAGACATTATTTTAGCAGCAGCTAAAAAAATGCAGCCTTCTTCCAATCTACTGCATCTGGAGGAGAGAGCATCTGCTCTTCTGGAGTCGAGTGTGTATTTTAAGACATAGCTTCAGAAATTTATCTTTTTTATCCTGGACTAGAACATTTTCTCCTAACACATGGTCTTCCACAGCACTGGACTCTGCTGTAACTTGATCTAACTTTAACATCTTGATCTATCTGTGGAAATTCATATTTCCCATGCTGTCCCCCAAGTGGAATATGTAAAACCTTTCCCTCTCTTCTCATTGACATTGTGCTGTGGCCATGGCAGCATCTAAAAACAATCTGAAAATACAGCTGTAGCATTTTCTACACTTGATTATGGTATATGACCCCAACGCTCTTCTATCTGCACTTACTGGATAGGCATTTTTAGAGTTTGTCTCCTGTCCAGGAACAGTTTCAGAACCAAGGCTTTCCCTAAGGACTTGCTGCCCAGACCTGCTTGATACACAGGCATTCAAGGTGGGCACCCCCTGCCCCAGTTATCCAGGAAAGACATCCAATTGCAAGATCTCTGCAGAAATTGTGGCATATACTGCACCCTGCTCAAAAAAATCAGGGGAAGCAAACACAGAAGCAGTGAAACCCCAAAACTAATTTACACTGTTTGATTTGATTCACCATGGAGAACATAAACAACCATAGCTTCTATGGGGTGATCTTCTGGGTGCTCTGCAAATGAAACCTAATAGTATTTCACAGATTATTTTATTCTGATTGCACCTCTTATTCAGGACAGCTACTGACTTTCCTATGTGCCTTAGCATTTGGGCAAGCTACTCAAAGGAAAGTTTTACTTTAAAGGCATTATTCAGGAAAGGGCAACCTCTGATGAAAATAGTGTTAATTTAAAACACAAATGTGTGAAAGAAACCCTTCCAAAGTGAAAATACACCATCTATACATAACTTTCAAAAATATATATATTTAAATCAACAATAATATTCTTAAAAAGGGAAACTGCTAGGGACATACTTATTTTTTCTGCCTATTATACAAAATAAATATGGAAGCATAATGAAAGAATATATTATGGTTGCTTGTGTTCGTTGTCACGATTTTTATAGGATCAAATCAAACAGACAACGGAAATGAGTTTTGCAGTTTCACTATGCCTTCTGGTTACCAAGCAATAAGTTCCTAGCTGATGACCATTTTCTTCTCTCTTTTTAATGAAGACTCCAAAACAAACGATTCCATCACAAAGAGTGAAACTTTAAAAACCAGATTTTCTTCTCTCTCTGCAAAAGCTTACAACTGATCAAACTTACAGAACAGGGTAAGGTATCGTTTTGTAAAGGCTCTGGTTGGATCTGTTTCCTTTTCATGCAGCAAAGCCCACGCTGCCCTGGGACAGGACAGTCTGCTGAAGTCTGCTATGCTTAAAAGGCTTCTCCAGGCTTGGGTAGCTCTTAAACCTTAAATACTGAGGAATGCAGCTAGATGAGTCACAAATCATGCAATGGGGCTCTGCTCTGTTTCCAGAGAGTTGTGAGAGATGCTCGCAGTGTTTTATACCTATCAAAGAGCATCAGAAAGGTGCTGAGATTCTCTACCCATGGAGACCCTAAGAGAGGCAACGGGGATTTGACATGCCAGGGTTTTTGGTTGTTTGCTCCTACTGAATCCCATGGAAAAAAAAGACACAAAAAGTACCGGAACATTTCACGTGTCACTCCATGTAATTAGCAAAAGGCAGCCTGAATTAATTTGTTTTCTCTATTATTTTCCTGCAAGATGGGAAAGGGGGAAAAGAGAGGAAAATGTGAATTTCAAACCACAATAATGACTCAGGGTGACTCAGAAGAGGTACTAATTAGAAACAGCAAGTTCATGTTTTGATACTGCTTCGATTCCGCTTGGCAATGTCTGTATTAAAACAGCTTGCTGAGACAGGATGTGTGCAGAGTCTCCTTTAAGTTTCTTCATTCTCAAAATCTACTCAACAACTCAGAGGTGCTTGGCAGTTTGAAGGAAAAATTAAAAACAAAAAAACAAAAAACAAAAAGAAAGACTTCTACACTCAAGAGTCATTTTGCAGAAAATCCCCAAACCACAAAAATACAATTGCTTAAAACTTACTTTTAATGTTAAAGGCTATTCAAGAAATGCAAAATGTTTTTTTTTTAAATGTTTAACCATATAAACAGTGACTGAGAATGCATTTCTTATTAAGTATTTTTATGGTTACAGCTACTCTGCTGCTGAAAAAGCAACTACTTATAAAAATAAAGCTAATATTTATGGGCACTATAGCTCAGGAAGGGACCTCTTTTACAAGACATTTACTGTAGCAGCCATTGCAGCTGAAACATGTTATTGCACAAAAATGAGTTGGTTTTTTTTTTTTTTTAAATTCAGGCTAACATTTAACAACTTTAAGTAAATGATAACATATGAAATTAACTTCCAACAGTACTAAAACCAGAATATCAAGGACCAAATCTGGGAGATGCTGATCATCCTCCCACCATGTAAGTGCCTGCAATTGGGCCAAGAAGTAGGGAATGAACATTGTGACCATCACAAAAGCAGGTAATTTAGAGAGCTGTGCAGATGATTAGCAAGTTACTGTGCCCAGGAAACCTCGCCTTGAGTGGCAGCAATCACGGAGAGTTCAAAACTCCCCTCCTCATTACTATTCCCTAGTATCAAGCAACGATAGATAGATAGATAGATAGATAGATAGATAGATAGATAGATAGATACCATCTGGTTATATAAACATCATGAAGTCCACAGGGAAAAAACAACCCACCATCCCTGTTCTCTAGATCAGGTCTGATGATGTTCTCCTCTCCTCGGGAACTGCCAGCAGCCTCATTTGTGAAAACTTCTGTTCTACAGTGCTCATTACAGAAAGACCTAATTACAGAAGTAGGAGCTACCATCCTTCCAGACCTCGATGGCGTGACCTTTAAAGTACAAGTTCAAGGTCATACTTTAATTCAGCCAAAGTCCCCAACATGATTATTTTACAACGTATACACTAATCAAAGCCGTGCTTTAGGATTTGGCAGACAAGCTGTTCTGTCTATCAGAATAACTCACAGATGGTATGTATGTGACACAACATATTCATCATGTTATATTCTTAGTATATGCAATTTTCCCCCTTACTAAATTTTCCAGCGTTCAGCAAGGGCTCTAAGAAACTGCTGGTACCTTGGAAGAGATACCCTTCCAGCCTTGTTGTCTTTAAATTAACTGAATAAAGAATCTAAAGGTTGAAGAAACTCAATCTCCTGTGTAATTGTAAAACATACTGAATTTGATTTTTTTACCTTAGGTACTATTCTTTAACTTCTATTTTGCAGCTCATGTTTGTTTTCTGCTCCACAGTTCACATATTGTACTTTCTTTTTACTTGATATGTGCCATATTGTTTTAGCTTTTGCTCTTACTTCTGCTTATTTATGATCCCTTTTTTACCAAAATCTCAGTAAGATTTGCTTTAGGGGCATTTTTTTATCTTTTTTTTCCAGGTAGTTGCATGCATAAGTGAACCATTAAAATTGAATCAGTTCAGTGAATCAAGCTGAATGACAACAAACTAAAATGAGCAGAAACATGCCTAAAGCAACAAGCAGATTACTTATTTTACTTATTTGTAATGGTGCTTTCTTTTTTTTTTCCCCCTCTCTTCTACTTCTTCTGATGAAATAGAGAACCACATATTTTTCTAAATACCAAGATGACTTTTCAATCCTGAATGCCATATAGATTTTGGAAAGGAAAAGGGATGAAGGGAAGATGCAGCCACACATGGTTAGGTTTCGGATGCTGGCCCAGCAAGCCTACTGCAGAGCTCATCTCTTGGTGAAGAGTCAACCAGCAAGCACGGGGAGTTCATGAAAATAAACTTCCTGCTCCCAATTTCTCTTGCTCCTATTACATCTGTCTATCATTTCCTCCTGCTTCTCTTCTGTTTCAGAGCTTCAAGAACACAAGTCACCTCTACTGCTGATTTGTGCTTTGTACAGCACGCTGGCTTGGATTAGTCCTTGTTAAATGAGGACACCAGTTGAGAGAAAAATAACTGAAAATTTGGTTCTCTGCCTTACAAAGAGGAAACCAACAGCACACAACCCACCACACTTTCTGCTACACAATGATAAATGTCACTGCCATGGTCAGATTTTTTTCAGTGGTTTGCAGTGTTTTAGCTTTTACGCTGAAAGCCCAAACATTAATAAAGCAATTGAAGTAGTAAGTGTATAAGTCCATGAATGTCAGTAGCAAGGTTTCACATATGTCACTTGGCAGTAATAAAAGACTTCATATATAGTGCTAGCACTGGATGTTACTATTTTTATTTTTTATATGAGGAACTAAGGACAGGAATGCAAGCAAATGGAGGAGAAAAATGAAGGCATTCCCAATTAATCATTTCCCCTAGTGACATTTTAATGCATTATTGTTACAATTATTCTAAAACATCCTCAAAGGATCATCACACCAGCTTTTTCAGTCTTCATTTTTCACCGAGTGAGATTTTAACAAGCGACCTTTCTGAAAAGTTTTGATCTCTGAAGGGGCAATACCTGTTCATCCTTCTCCTTTTTTATCAACAGGGCTACTACACGCACTGAAATATCAGGTGTGCTTTGTTACAAGGGCCTCTTTTCATTTTCTTGCATTTTCACTGGTTTGAGACTTTCCCTGCTTTGGTTTCTTTCTTATTCACTCCCTAATGACCTTCTTATATTCCGCATTTTCAGAAACTGACTTAAAACATGGAAAGAAAAAATGCAGCAGCCAGTCTATGGGGGGATGGAGGAGAGGTGGTATGCTGGGTTGAGGTTTTTCTTAAGCTATAAAGTTACTTTAATATTTTTTCCATTTTGCAACATATGAGTAAAATAACCTCTTCTGTCTCAGCATAATTAGTTCCCCAGTCCTGGCATGCCTAAGAGCCTCTTGTTGTTTGGGGTGCTGTTTGCCAGGGAACACTTAATATTCTCATCTATCACATGAATCAATAAAACACAACCCTGTTTTTCACAAGGTGGCAGTGTATTAGGAAGAGTCATATGGGCTGAGTTAATTTAAAAGTAATAGACTGAAATTGTCCACATTACTTTTATTGAACTGACAGAGCAAGTCCAGTGCTGCTAAGAAATTAATCCCATTTCACTGAATCACAGAGCAAGGCCATAAAAGTTACTGGTTATCTTAAAAATAATAAAAACAATTAAACTTAAGTTCTAATTTTTACTTCCAGAATATGGGGATTTTTAAAAGACACTGCTCAGGAAATGAATAGGAGAGTTAGAGCTATGTATGGCAAGTCAATATCATAGCCATTAGGTTACATTCACATTCAGTACCTAAATGAATAAATAAACAAACAAATTTCTCCCTGCTTATTATCAAGAAGGCAAAGCCTAAAAATAAACTTGAGGCAACTTTGATGTGTCAAAGCGAGGAGGGAAATTCCCATCAGTTTCTGTAATCCTCAGAGGAGAAGAGGGCCCCTACAGAGGGTAGATGATCCCAAGGTGTCAGTGACCCTCAGGATGGTGAAACTCATCACTGAATGAAAACCTGGGTGAAGAGTCCAAAGTCAGGGACCTCAGGTCCACCTACCTGAGCTGGTCCTGTGAGGACAAAATCACAGAATTCTCCCCCAGGTTGAAAGCAGGCAGGATGCTCATGTTGGGGGCCTTCTGCCTGCAATAACAACTCACTCTCCAGCCCAAGTCTCTTTTGGTTTGTTAATGCTTTTGTGCTGTTAACATATTTTAGTGTTTTGTCCAAAGCAGATTTTTCGAGCACAGGAGATAGAGGAGGCACAGTGCCAGAGCAGAGCATGGTGAGCACTGCAGGTCAGAAGCATTATTGGGATCTGTGTCAGCAAGGCAGATTTCACTTTAATAATACCTGTTTTATCATTACTGGGCCCTGAGTAGGATGCTACTGGGCAGGAAGTCTTCACTGCAGCATATGGATATACACTCATTATAGATGCATCCTCACACCATGCCCTGAAACTTTGACCCCTGTTTTCCTAAAAGTTTAGTCCTCAAATTGATAAATTTCCTCAGACATGAAATTAAAATCTTCAGCACCAAAAATATATTTGCATCCAAGGATACATGTCATTTCTCATATCCTGCTATTTAAATCATTTGACTTTGAGTGAGATATGGGAGAAATTTAAGTTT
This sequence comes from Heliornis fulica, assembly GCA_013399135.1. NCBI lineage: Eukaryota > Metazoa > Chordata > Aves > Gruiformes > Heliornithidae > Heliornis > Heliornis fulica. Next base: position 1,541,879 of record VXBZ01004997.1, on the reverse strand, counting down.
CAGTACATTTTAGTTTCCATCATGTCAAATTTACAACCCTGGAGTAAATCACACTGCCAAGACAAATGTCTTCACTTAAATCAGATTTGTTGCTTCCTTCCATACTTCAGAACATTAATAAAATTGGAGTTCTAGTTCATAATAATAGTTTCATCCTCACCGTGCCAGGGAAACCACAAGAAGTTCACAGGAACCTTAATTCACCCTCCACATACTCACTTCTCTTGGTTAATTAATGATAGGCCCTGATTTTTATTAGCTATGTGAACGTGCATGCATCTGACTCAAATTCCTACAAGTGTATCAGGATGGACACAGTTGGTCCAGATATACTAAGATTTGCTTTAAATGTCTCCTCTAAACGCTGTTCTTATCTTCAGACTACCTGAAGATTGGAGGCATTAAAACCAACAAAACAGCTCTCTGGGAAAGGGGCAAAGGCACCTGAAAGCAGGCAAAATGGCAAGAATGTTTACAGCTCACTAAAATTACTTGAAATTTCTCCCCTAAGTAAAAGAAATTTCTAACAATTGTTTTTCCCTGTCATCTTTCCAACACCTCTTACATCTGTGCTCTCAAAAGAACCAAGACCCTTTTCCATTTCTGGATCTGACATGCAATTATAAGAGCTCCTACCGACGAGGACTACAGATCCAGTCCCTCCAGTAAACGCAAAGACCATGACTGATTCATGTTTCCCCACTGTGGCACCACCCTCAGCCCTCAGTCAGGGGCCAAAGCACATTGGTTTAGTCTTTCAAGATTAAAAGGCAGACACCCTCTGAGGCAGAGAGCAATGAGAGAGGGGTGGCAGCAAGGGTACCAACAGCCCTCATGCAACGGCACTTCACAGGGCAGAATGGCAGCATGTTTAAAAAAGAAAAAGAGGCTCCCCGTGAAGGTGTCTTTTTGACCCACCGCTTGCTAATCGTTATTCTTAATCCTAAAGACTAACACAGATGGGGTGAGCCACACAAACCTGCATTTCCAGCATAGAGTAAGGGACATGAATGCATCTTTCTAACTGCCACCCATCGAGAGCCCCTTTGACACACGTGGCTCCGGCGTTACATATGGCTTGTCAAAAGCCCCCCGTAATGGGAGGCACATGTCAGTGGAATGTTGCTGGGAGCTCTGTGTGATTCAAAACGCTTACTGCAGCATTATTACAGTCATCTTTCAGCATGCTTTTACTCCCCAACCTCTCCCCATTTTAACAAAACAATCCTAAGCCTGTATTAACAACAGGGTTTAATGAAAACCATACATTTCATGATGAGTGTTTGGTCATGCATGGGAGATTTGTTTGGAATCAGGATCACTTCTCTCTAGGAATATGACAAGAGATTAAATCATTAAAAATGTATAGTCTGTAATTAGTTTATCATTGCCAGAATTGCAGGAATATTTTCCAACATAAAACTGATGCCACCAGCAAGAGATCATTTTGAAAGATCAATGTTGCTGAGATATCAGAAAACAAAGTAATTAGGAGACAGCATGCACGCTGTTCTCCTCTGTACTTTGTTTTACATACACACACACACATACATAAAATATATACACACACCTTTATAAATCCAACCAGTGGTTCCATGAGCCACAGAAACAGTATCAGTGATTGTCTTAACTGACATGGTGATGTGAAACTATCCTGAAGCACCACCACCTTCTGAGCCTTGAGGATTTATACTAACGGCACATTTCTGGAGAAAGCAGCACAAAGCGCCACAAACAGGATCTTGGTATTAGTTAATTATGGCACTGCAATATTTTCACCAGAGGCACTTCAGAAATAAACTGCAGTACAGTGATGCTGTTTGTATTGCAATAGTTAAGGTGGTTTCAGACCATAAATTATAAACCTCATTTTTCAGACTTTATGACAGGGCTATAAAAAAAGAAACCAGCCATAGCCAGTTTTCTTTTATGACATAAAAAAATTAGCTATTTGAAAGCTATACATTTATGCATGAGTTCAATGGTTTCAAATGATTTTTCCTCTCCCACACTCTCCTGTTTTCAATATGTACAAAGCCATAGTCACATTTGTGGTGGTCATTCTCTTCTTCCTCCATACTGTGCTCCATCCCCACAGATGTATTACCCCTTCAAATAAGATTCTTTTGTTTTTCAGTGGAAACTGGCAATCTTATGTGAGTCAGCATCCCTGGACAACTCTCTCTAAGTATTTAGTAAGGAAATATTAAAGCTGTCATTTTCAATATGAGGTTCGCAGACCCCTGGGGGACTAATTTAAAGGGGTCTGGAGAAGATAATTAAGAAAAGTCAGTCTACTGTCAGGAGGCTTTAACTGACTGAAAAAGGGCCTACGTTTCAGCAGGAAAATATTAAGGAGACTCACAAATAAAAAAAAAAATCAAACCTGCACTGAAATACTAAATTATTATTTTCCAAGGAGAATATGAATTTAAAGCAGCATAGAGGGTTGATGTCAGCTTCCAGTACAGAGAGTTTTATTCAAAGGCAGATGTCAGACTTATAGGCTCCCAGCTTACATGCAGCAGCCGTAGCAGCGCATGCCAGCAGCCTTCAAACGCCAGCTCTGCCTCCGAAAGGACCGGAGAATTTGCACCATACCCACTTCTCCACCGCCAAGGTCACCACTTCACCAAGCTGTCACAGTGCACTCCACCTCCTGCTTGTATATATGATCAGGTGGAGGTAAACATGTCAGTGTAACACCCTTTTGAATTGAAATGGAGTTACTTTCTGGATCTCAGGGTTTGGGTTTTTTTTGAGTCATGTATCAGAGGAAGGAAATGTCCTCCACTTTTAATGAAGAGACTCTGTCCTTGTCTAATCTCACCCATCCCTTTGTCCTTTTGGATGGGGGTGGGACGCGCTGTCTAGGAGAGATTTTTCTCTATTTAGATACTTCTTAGCAAGAGAGAACTCCACTGTGATCACAAACGTGTACCAAAGGGGCACATGGTGCCAGCAGTTGCAATCAAGCTCTTTCTAGACTACTGGTTCTGTTGTTGCTTGTGGGAACTAAGGAAGCCACCATGTATCGACCAGGATTCAGAGCCATGTGCTTAGTCACCTTGTAAACGGGACAAGAAGATCTGAAGTCACTCAAACGCTTTTGATGCTCTTCCCACCGCTCATTAATATTGCCAAAGAGCTCTATCGTATTCAGTTGGAAAGATCTACAAATGCAAAATGTTCTGTGATAATCGAGCAAGACTTTTAGCATACAGTTTGGTTTTATGTGTACTTTTCATGCTCGTAGTGATCAACAGCTCCAGGCAGCAATTAGTTTGTTAAAGATCAAACACAAGGTAACAGTAAAAATATAATCATTTTTCCTGACCCAAAAGCTGATCACTAAAGAAAACTAGCTCACCTGACAGCTTGGGAACCCTCTTCTGCTGAACCTGGATTAAATACGACAATTTTCCTTCCTTGCAATTATATTTCCATGACTAAGTACTCCTTCAGCCACAGCCTAATCCTGGCTACCATTATATACACATACCCAGGGCTGCAACTGCCTGGCTGGACCAGCCTTTTACCTCCATTCCCTCAATGCCATTTCTTGGTGCAGTGGTAGCCCACAGACTCAGGTTAAGTGAATATCATATCTTCAACTTGCAGCAGGAGCAACCATACTCAATGGTCTTACTTGCCCCTCTGTCAGCACAGGCCCCAAAGACCCCCTAGTGGGTTTCTGTTTGGGCTACACATTTCAGAATTTGGCACAAGCAGCAGTGCCCCCCTCTCCTGCCTGTTGACCACCCCACACTCAGCAGAGCTCTTCATGAAAAGTTGCTTGCTTGGTAGATATGGGGGGTACGATCCTGTGTTCAGAAGTCACAGCTCTGCTCCAGCTCCCTCAGCTGGGTACCTATGATAATAAAGCCCATCTTTATGTGGATATTTCTAAAGAGAATAACTGAATCCATTAGTCAACTCAGGGAAATATTTACAGTTAAAAATAATATTTTATGCTCAGCAAGAAAACACTCCTCCCCGTTGTGGCAAATGCATGACTCCCACTAACCCTAACGAAGTCACACATGCTTTGAGAATGGTGAACCCCTCCGTGTTTGTCTATAGCACTATACTTTGCCTGTACAGATATACAAACCTATAGGAACAGCAGAACTTACCAGCCCAGGCTGACACTGAATGCACCACCAAGACTTTCTAGATTCATAAACATCCTTAACTTATATATAACACATAATATGTATGTATGCATACATGAATGGGAATGTAGAGTAAAATCACTTATCAGATATTAGTCACAACTTCTTGAAAAGGATATTTCTGTTTGAACTGCACTTTAAGTACTTTAAATTGAGATACAGAAATCTCTTCAACATCATTAACCTGGATTGAAAATAATCAATAAATAATAATTTTGCGTGTAAGTATGAAAGCAAATGTCTGATACATTAATTGTGAAATCCCTTTCTGTACTAATGGTTGCCATAACCTAAGGGATCGATTCCATTATAGATATTTACACAGTGACCTATTAGGAATACACGGAAGTATCATTTTTTTACATTGATTATCCATCCTTAAAACAGATAGTAATGTATACTTAAATGCATGGATTGCAAAAATCATCTTTAACCTTTATTACGTACTCTTTGTTGAAATGGAAATCGTTTGAGCATCATGGTTTGAAGGACACAATTTCAATTTATGTCTTAAGAACAAAGGACAATTATGAACATATACAAGACAAAAAAACCCATCCAACAACTCTTATGTAGTAGCTGGGCAAGAGAGAGCTATCCAGAGCACAAATATTTCTAATCTGAACCCAAGTAAACAATACATTGCTGGGGAACCAGAAAATAAATACAATTTATAAAGGTTTAATATGTATCGCCTTTCAGAAATGCCTGAACCAAAATCCCTGATCTGAAAAGCTCCAACATAAACCAGCACAAACTCTAACACTATGCCTGACACCCGAGGCTGTTTACTGATTTGACAGACTTCTCCTGTGTCAAGTTTCCAGATTACAAACCTGGGCCAATGGCCTGAAGGTTATACCGAAATGTGCCCCAGGGAAATCCCCTCCAGCCAGAGCATCCTGCTGCCCCAGGCCATGGCCTCATCCACCACCTCTCTTGCCTGCTGGCTGGGGCTCAGCTGGGACTGGAGATCCAGTACTGGGAGAGGAAAACCTCTGTGTTGTGCTCCAAGCAAAGGGGAAGCCAATGGGCTACAGGATAGAGTGGCTGGAAACCCGAGCAAGGCAGCCATCAGGGCTCCCAGTGTGTCAAACGCTGCTACAGTGTCACTGTTCTCCTAGAGAGGACCAGGGTAATGAAATACAACATCCCCGTTATGGGGACATCAACATTACAGATATGACAATGAAGGTCTGGAGACCCTTGAGAAAATGGAGAGAATTTAAGCCCAGGCAACAGTTTCTTTGTACAAGTGAGGTTTGGTCATCTTTGGGTTAGTTTTATAACCGAAGAGGAGAAATTGCTTCTTTTATTTGGCAGTAACTCTGCATAGAGCTCTCACTGGGGAAAAAAATATCGGAAAAATAAACTAAAACCTCCTAGTACATTTAAAATAAGCTGTCACTAGGTTAACCAAGCTCCACAGTAGGTGCATAGTACCTGCTCTTAGCAAATTCACTTACTGATTATGAAATCAATTTAGTGATTCACCAAAGTGCCCATCATCCCTCAAGGCCGTGGCCACAGCTGTCAACAAGAACCAGGTGCTGACTCCTCTCTTAGGAACATAACGTGTCAAATTGAAGTTCTTCTTCAAATCACAGCTTCCTGCCAGTCCTGATCTCCTTGTCCATCTTTCATGCCTTAATCTGTTTAAAAACGAACAAAACCCACAGGCTTTTGAAAGTGCTGAACTTTCCACCACCAACGAGGCAGGGATGGTGCCAGTGGTGGCACAGTGGGAATGGCACCAGCCCCTCAGCCTTCCTCAGTAAAGTGCCCATCAATACCAACAGGCAGAAATAGGGATAATTCCCCCCGGGTGCTCATGGGGCAGTCACTGATCTTTCCATTCTAACAGGAAAAGGATTTTTTTTCTTTCTTTCTTTTGATGTTGTTAGATAAATAGGTGTTTTCAACATGAGCTTCTCCCTTGCCAGAGACAGAACATACACATGGTGCAATCACAGAAACAGTACCGCCGTGCTGTAAGTCTCCTGTGCTTCACAGCAGCACTCATTAAAAATCAGATTTCCAGTCCCATTTAAATTCATTCAAAAAGTCCCCATCTGGGAGAATCCAGTGAGTCTCTGCTGATGAAACAGAGACCCAAATCTCTCTCCATACTTACATACATGTTAGTTATCTGCATGAGCATCGTTATTTCAAGCACATGCACACTGGTTCTGTGCCCTGGGGTATTCATCACAACCCCACAAATACAAAGGTAGAGAGATATGGACCAGCAAAGTACATTAATGGAAAGAAGCAGCATTAGGTTTAACTCAGTGAAATCACAGCATTATTAGTTGTGTGAGAGCCTGGGCAGAATCTCACTACAGAAAACCAAAGTCTCACCAGCTGCCCTCCTCTCCTTGCCATAAGGTCCACAGACCCAGCACTGCAAAAGCTTCACATCTCAAATACCTCTTGCACAAAACACCGTGCCGTTGTGGGCGATGCAGACTCAAACCTATTCTGTATGAGGCCCCTTTTTAATCTTTTGAGCATCCTTTCTTAGGCATAAGCAGATTAAGCACACTGAGCATCTTTCTTCAGCAATCATGGCAGATGCATTAAAATACAGTAAATGAAGAAGGGCCGATAAGACTGTAATGAATGCATTATCTCAAAGCCCAGATTGCTGTAACTTCACAGAAGTAAAGAAATGAACCTAAGAACAGACTTTAAATACTGTTTCAAGGATAAAGTATCGATGTATTGATCTTATGAGTGCTATTATCAGATGGCTATCTCTGGGTGTCAGGTGAATCCATTCACTGCTAGAAAGACAAGCCTGGTTGTCAAGGCTTGAAAACTATCCTTGCTAATTATTTCTCTCCTGATGTCCCTTCCAGTTCCAACTTTGGACTGCTGCCAAATTATTCCTTGCAGTGTTACCAAAACCAGTTATGTTTTCCAGTTTGGTCTCACTTGATCACAACAGGAAAACATCTGAACTAACTCTGCTCCTCATGTCGCAATGGTATGTCAGGGATCACATGTGCATGTTTCACTACTCCAAGTGTTAAGCTGACCAAAACAGTTTGCGAGGAAGCTTTCTCTGAAATGAGAACTTGCTTTTCTTCTACAGAAAATACTTGTTTCCCCTTAAATGGTCTCACCTTCAAACTCCTCAGAGTTCAGTCCCACACTTGAGCTTTCATGTTTGATAGTTTTCTTTAAAATGGACCAATGCAATGGCAGTTTCAGCTTCAAGCATCCAGAAACTGCTGTTCATGGAATCCCAGACTGGTTTGGGTTGGAAAGGACCTCAAAGCCCACCCAGTGCCAACGTCTGCCAAAGACAGGGACACTCTCCACTAGCGCAGGGTGCCCAAAGCCCCATCCAACCTGGTCTTGAACCCTGCCAGGGATCCAGGGTCCAGCTTCTCTGGACACCCTACGCCAGGACCTCCCCATCCTCACAGGGAACAATTTCTTCCTAATATATAATCTAAATCTCCTCTCCTTCATCTAAAAGTGATTACCCCACGTCTTATCACTAGATGCCCCTGTAAAACGTCCTTCTCCAGCTTTCTAAACCGTTCTCAGTTTCCTGAAAGAAACAGCAACTCAGTCCAGGCTATGCCTGGTAAGGGGTCACAGTGCTCAGCATGCACATCTCCTGTGCTACACAGGGAATAGGAATGGGAACATTTTATCAGAGGCAACATAAGGAATATCCATTTTTAGTTTTGACCAATTTGGGTCTTGGTCTGCTACTACTAAACTGTCTGATAAATCACCATATGGTTCAGTGGGAGTGCTAACAGGCCTTTCATAAATGGTATGCCAGCAACAACAGCATGTAGCTTTCAGCATTACTTAGTAAACAGCATGTGGTTTAACATCAGTGACTGATAGGATTGAAGGTATCTACTTTGGGTATTTCCTCAAGGCAAAGACCCCTAAAATTTTTCCTGGTTAAACGGGGAGCAAGAGGAATATTTGATGAGGTTGAGAAGAAAGACACAACTATGGATTTGAGGATGGGTGACTCCATTTACATTTAGGAAATAATGAGTTTTACTCTCTTGAATTTCCATCCTTTCAATGCAGCTCATTATTAAGTGAGTGCTCACATTCCTGCCTCCCGAACAGAATGAGACCTCTCAAGCAAAGAATTTCAAATTAATCTTTTTAAAAACCTTCCCATTATCTCCAATTGCCTATTTTGGATTGGATGTAATGACATTTCTTTTTCTTAAGGGATATTATGGTCCAGCCTAGTACATGCCACCACAAGATTAAATGTGTCACTTGATTCTCAACAAGCCACCTTCTCCTCAAGAGCAGTAGCCTGGCCTAAGAGGATGCAGACCACACAGAAAGGAGAACAGAATTTCCTTCTCAACCAAGGGTGATAAGAAACTAAAGAGGTTTCATCTTCTTTTCAGATTAATTTTGTACTTTTGGCTACTCATCTGTGGGTAGTTTTGCATTTTCAAAAGTTAAATCTTCTACTCTGGGATCCCTTTAGCACTGCACACAGGCACCGAGCACTGAACTTACCATAGTGTCAGGCACTGCCACCCTGAAGGAGTGGAAACACTCTGTGTAGGAATAAAAGTCACCTGCAATCAACTGAAATCCCCCTTATGGAAATCCAGTTGAAATAAAGAGCAAATACAAGCAGGGTTAAAGGCATGAACTTCAAAACATAGAATGTAGTTACAAGGTCTAGAAAGACAAAAGTGACAAAATTCAAGAGGTTTCATCCATCTGCAGAATGTTCAAATCCTAAAAGTATCTCTCCTTTCCATAACCAAACCTTGAGAATTCAAAATATACATTAGTACAAGTTACATTTACCACCCAGGGTGAGCAAGGTGGCCTCTCCACCCTTTATTTGGTGCCTGAATCTGTTAAAAAAATCAAATTTGCTCCCAATCCCACAGAATAATGATTCATCCTTAACTTACTCAGGAGACACTTTCAATCTTATTTTCCCAGACAATTAACAGCTCCCTCTGGAGACACTAGCAGCCTTTTGGCAGACCAGGTGCCATTTTCTGTGCTTGACTAAGCTACTAACAAACCGTTAGCCCACTGCAGGGGGAAAAGCTCTTTCTCCACCTGGTAACACTATTTCTAATTCTGCTGGGAAGTCAAAATTTGTTATTTCTTAGATATGTGTACATCAGGAGCTATGTTTTACAAAAAGAAAAGCGACAAACAGAAAACCATCCTGAATGGCCAATGGACAACGATGCCCAAGCTCTCTTTGAGGGATACTATAACAAAGACTTTCCTGCCAAGGCAGTGAGTGTGCTGGAGGCAGCTGCAGGCAGGACACAGAAGAGGCTACAGTTTTCCTGGAAATATGAGGCCACCCCACCTCTGCTTGGAAGCCAGGAGATAAAGGAAAGCCCCCTCTGAGGGCAGCCAGCCTAGATGGGATGGTGATAGAAAAGGATGTTATTGGCCTTTTGAGGCATGTGCTGAAAGGCCCAACCTAATTAGACAATACAGAATTTTGCTTATTAAGTCAGGTAGAAAAATAGGGAGCAAGAGTACACACATATTTGGTGATACAACTGTTTTCCCCAGGTTGCTTTTTATTTACAGAGAGATGAGTGCTGGGTGTCTCAAAGCATGAGCAAACACATACCTTTTCTTCTCATTTTCAACCCCTTGATTGCTATTTCATTTCTACCAAACTGTAAACTCTTGCTGTGTTTCAGATCCTTTTTCAACTTTAGTTAACCTTCCCATCCTGTCTGGAAATACAATGCCTGTGAACTGGGGAAATAACAGCTCATATTGCTGCCTGATCTCTTGCATCATGTGAAGCTTTATCATAGAAAAAACAAAGCAATTCATCCCTGGAAAGCCTGTGGTTATAGCAGAGCAGGAATTCCACTGGGGCAGGCGCTGCACAAACCTGGCAAAGAGACACTCCTTGTCCCAAAGAGCTTTTAAACTCGGTGTAAGAGACAGGAGAGGCTTTCAGGTGGGAGGTGAGAACCAAAATACAATACTACTCATCAGCAGAGTCCACAGTGAATGCATTTCACAGCCTGTCTCCCCCCAGAATTAAAAAGCCTTTTGGTGGCCCACATTATAAAATCAATTTTAATGAAAACCTTTTTGGGACACGTGAACAGCCAGACAGGAAGATGTGCCTTCCGTTTGGGTTTACAGAAGGCTTTGCTCATCATCCCTTATAAAATAGTTCTTTAACATATGATAAAACAAGAGTGGGAAAGGGAAAAAGTAAAACCTGAGTAAATGCACCATGTTTTCTAACTGCAGAAAACATGTCTGACGTAATTTATTCTCTTGGCACGAAATTAGAGCAACTGCCTAGAATTCTTCAGAAAAAAAAAGTACAAAAATGCAATCAGTAAAGCACCAGTATAATAGACAATTTAAATAATTTCCTGCTTTCTGCCTTACATCATGATTAACATTGGTGAAATTTATAACCACCTTTTGAGACCCAGTGAAATGACTTCCATGGGAAAAGCTGGCAGAGAAGCCACCAACAAGCCCATTAACCACATTAAGGTTTTGTTTTGATTTTTTTGTGTTCCACATTATCACTACTTAACACATTTGTGCTATGTTTCTTTTTTGTCCCTTTCTTTTTGCCATATATTATCTACATGTTATTTCCAGAGGGCCTGTTGGAAGGGTCATACATCTCCGGGGGAAGATGTCCTCAAGTCCCAGGACCACTAGACTTGCCTGAAGGAGAGAGGCAGTGCTGAGCACCTATCAAACTTCACATGCTTTCAACCAGTGTCCTGGGACCCTTGTGTACATACAGCTGACCCGGTGCAGCACGGCATGCAAACACACCCGACCTGCGTACTCAGCAGCCATGTACATATGTACATGTGTTCGGAGCCTGCAGCCCAGGGACAGTTACCTGACCCCCAGCTCACCTCTCTGTAAGCCTCATGCACTTTGTGACTGTCCATTGGACTCTGAAACAATTGCCTTCCTGCCTCCAAGTTCCCAAACTTAAAAAGCTATAACCAACTGGGGAGAACTGGACTCCTGTTTAAGGCTGAGGTGGCCATTTCCAGTGAGAGCAATAAGGTGGCCCTTTGATAGCTGCAGGAGCAAGTTCATTTCTGCAGTGTTACTGGACCCCCCAAATCTAGCCATACTCAGTGAAGTGGTGGCTCTGCCCAAGATACATTTGCACAGGGGGATGCTGAGGTTCAGCTGAGTCCTCACCTCTGACTTGGGTTATAAAGCCTGCACTCAAAGCCTCCCTACCTACACACACCTCTTGCCATCACAGTGGGGGAAGGAGGATGACATGGACACACTGAGAAGAGCTCCTCTTATGCATCCCTTCGAGTCTACCAAAGTCCTAGCCTGTTCCTTACAACTAGGGACAAAGTCACCTCCTCATAGTGAAATGTTTCACCACATCAAGGCTGCCAGATACTCTAACATGGTCAATACCTGACATGATGAAGCAGCAGAAATAGCCATCACCTCCTGTCCACTGCCTTCTCCTCCCACGGTAACAATTTCAGAAGAACAGGACTTTGCAAACACCCCCACATCAGTTTTTTTTCCCCTCTTCCTGCTTCACTAGGTGTCCCAGGTGAATGTCAGCAAACCCAGTGGCTAAAGTTCCCAGTAAACTCAGCATGTAAAACTCACCTTTACAGCTGGGGAGAGAGTCCCATTTCTCTAACTCAGAGAAACCCACATTTCAAGTAACAATCCTATTGAATCTGCTAGCTTTCATTAAAGTAGCTCTTATAACTCTGTCAAATTCTCCAACCTTTGTATTGATTTTTTCTCCTATTCAAAATAACTCTCCTTTACAACAAGAGCTGGCTGTCAGCCTCTTATCTCTTATTTTCACCCCATCTGATCCTGCTTCTCCTTGTCAGTCTTTCCGGATTCCAATTAATCATGTAGAAAATCAGGGATTTATGTTAAGAGGAATGTACAACTTCTAGCTCATCATTAACATACTGTAATTGCAGCGTAGTGCTACTGCCTCAGACCTCAACAAGACTGTGGAAATTCTTTGGGGAAAGCAGGCCATTCCCACCCAACACGAGAGGAGTTATATCTGGTTCATTGTTACTGGACAGTTATTTCAAAATAAAACTCTGGATGCACTGTAACATTTACAACTCACTCTAGAAATTACTGGGGCCTGGCAGGCAAGAGGAAGATGCTGCCATAAAACCAAACTGCTGCTGCATCCCTAAATTTTGTCTGGGTCTCTACATGAAGAGTCCCAAGACACGCGAACCCCTCCACTAAACGTATTTTAATTTTAGACCATCCTCTCATGTTTCTTCTTAATTATCACGGGGCATTCACAGAAAAGATCAGCCAGATGGAGACTAAATATTTCACTACTACAAGATGAAGCATTCCGCACTAAAATGGAACCTTGATTGCAATAAAGTCATTAATTAAAGTCTCAACTGATTCTCTTGTCAGTATATGGAAGGCACTAAAGACAACTGTGAGGAGACAGTGTATCTGCTACACTAAGGAAAATAAAACAGTAAACCAGACACTTGTAAGATGATGTTTAACTTGCACTGCTCGCCGTCTTTGCAGTGCAACGTGATGGAAACTCAGCCCTGCGCTCAATCTATCCATCCATTTTGTGTTTTTAAATTATGACACACTGGATTCCTGACAATGAGAAACCTGAACAAGTTTTAAAAGCTGTGAAGAGCAAAGAGAAATGAAGTCTGGAGACTCCTGGAGTAAAATCTTACTCTACTGGAGAGAAGGAAGAGCAGCTTCTTTTGGCTTTAAGCATCTTGTATTTTTACAGTATTTTATGACTACCTGGACCCCTGAATACTGCAGAGAGGGAGACAGAAGATGATAAGAAAGCAGGCTGAAGAAAACATGATAACTGTCAGTTTGAAAAAAAAAAAGAAGAAAAAAAAAATTAAATGTGAAAATCCCCAAGCCATCTCCTTGTCTGAATGATTAAGTCAGGGGTGCTGCTAGAGATGTAGATGGAATAAGCAGTGCGTGCTAAATTCCCTGGGCACTCTACAGCACAGACAGCATGAGTACGCAGTCAAATCCTCACTCAAGAGTTTCACCAGCACATCTCCCATCAAAGTCACTGGGAGCTCCAAGCACCGCACCCCCCCTCGCCCCCCACTCCCCTCAAAGTGTGGTTTTGGCCCTTGGAGAGAATGTTAAGTAAAATTACTTCAGACAGTCAAAATCTCTCATTGTGATATATTCCCACTGGCCCTTTTTAAGTCCCTCCATCATTTATTGACTTCTACTTCGCTACATCCTGCCAGATGGAGGCAAGGAAATTTGAAGAGCAACTAGTAAACGAAATATAAGGAAATAAACCCAATGCTGGCTCCCTGCTTCACAATTAGTCTTCACCAGAGATCTTCGCAAAATTACAATTAGCTGGTATGCTAGATGCCAGAAATAATAAACCCAGCTGCAACACAGCAACACAGGGTGTCAGTTCTCTCCTGTATATCAAAGAAAATATAATCTGATATGTTCATCTTTTAATATGTCAAAAATGCATGCACAAATCTAAATAGGCTTTCAAATGTACAAAGAGTAATACTAAATAACAGAAAATGACCCAATTTTGACATTAAAATGTAAATACTCCCTGCTATCTACCAGCAGACAAAAGGCTGGACATATCCTGTAGATGACCCCAGAAGTGATAGAAAGCCTCAACATTCAGGATAAAACAGGAACCACCCCCGCTCCCCACCCCCACGAAAAAAAAACAAAACCAAAACAACCATTAACTTGCTTCACTTTACTCCCTATCATTAAGGTTTTTGTGCAGTGAATACTGAGCATTTCTTCCACATTAATGCCAATGATTGTCTTCTGCCTGTGATAATATAAAACATCAGAGTTTAAGTGATATAATGAGAAGTGGGATAGCTAGCACACAGTGATAAACTTTGGTGAGGAGATCTGAGCATTCAAATTAGGGCAACTAGCTGTAGATCTAGACCACGCAGAAGTTAGTGTGTATATTCAAAGGGAAAAGGAAGAGAATCAAAGTAGCAGCAAGAACAAAGACACCATTAGAACCTGGAAAGTCTTCTAAGAAACACGCTTACAGAAGAATAAGATTTTTTAATGCAAATGATTAGTTTGTAATAATAATTTACTAAAATGAGTCTAAAAATCACGTAAAAGCTCGTTAATCAACATGAAAGGGTGTTAGCTCTTGATTTTCTGCTGAGATCATTTGTGGGCTTTTGCTGTTTGCTTTTTTTATTTTATTATATTTTTTTAATGGAGAAAACTTGGAGATCTCCAAACACATGCATGTTGGCACTGGTGGGTATGAAATCACGTTGCTGTTTCAGAAGCCAAGCTGATGTTCTTATTACCAATTTGGCCTAGACGGTGCAAGTTTGTTCATGTAAGATTAAAGGGATGAGGTCTCTATGGCATATTGCAGTATGGTCCTTGGAATAAGATTCTCATTTACTAAATAAATTACTGTATATTACTGTATAATGGTGTTCACATTATAACTGACAATTAGCGCCATTAAAGAGAAAGCTCATAAACAGCCAAAGCTCACATCAAATTAACACAGTCATGATTAAAATCACTCTTCTGATTTCTGCTCTTCACAGAAATAATCAGCATTTTGCATAAAAATGAGTATGAAGCAGCTTGGAAAAAAATAAAAAAAAAATCAGTTATGCTGGGCTGGAGGTATCAAACTCCACCAGCACGGGACGGCCACGTCAGCAGTTTGCTCACCTATGAAATATTACGTGGCGGGTTTCCCTCCTAGCAGGGAGCCCGCACAGCGAGCCCTGCCTGCCACAGGCTCTGCGTAGGCAGGGCTGGTAACCAGTGTGGTGACACTGGGGATTAAAGCACTGCAGTTACTCCTCTTGGCTTTAATGAAGGGAACCAGGGTTCCCTCCCGGCCTGAGGGAAGCTCATTTTTATTTTAATTTTGTCACTTCACCATTCAAATAGTTTCTAGTATTTGCATGTTCATTTATAACGCTTTGACTTCTGAAAGAAAAAGAAAAACCTGAGTAATTATAGCAGGGAAGAACAATAACAAAATACAAAGGAGTCAGCAATTCATTAAAATTTAGAGAATTGATGCTAAAACTTTTCTTAAAGAAAAAAAGGAGAGTTTTTCTAAATTGGCGCAGAGCCCACATCCTCATTATGATTTGTGCTCTGCTCACAGTGATATGCTAATGGTATCGCTTTAATCTTCTGCATCCCAGCACTAGTTTCTAGCTTCACCCAAGCTGGTTGTGCTAAAAAAGCATGGAAGAGGGAAAGAAACTCTGAGCCAGTGCTGACCAGGCCTGGTATCATGAACTGGAACCTGGCTGTGGAGAGAACATTTTGGGTACAAGGACCTCTCCATTCATAAACACTACTTCAGAGACAGCCAAGCTCATAATGGCTTCATAAGGCTCAAGTATCACCAAGGAAAATCTAATCAATAAATAAGCAATCCAGGCCACATAATGAGAGAATACCATTACCTATGCCATGGTTTGAAAGGGAATCATAATATGCTACATGTGCATAAAAGTACTGCAAGATAATACGCCTTTGATCCAACATGCCTTTAAAGCAGGAAACAAAAGGATGTTCTCATATATCTTACCAACTAATTTAACTTATAAATCACAAAAAAATATGATCCAGATGGGCTTCAATGAAGGAAACCAATTAACGTAGACAGCCTTACCATCTGACACATTAGTTGTAATAATAAAAACCAAACAACATGGTCAAACAATAATGCTCTGTATTATATCTGACATTTCTAATTAGTTTCTGCATCCTCTTCAAGAAAAAAAGACTACCAGCAAGCACTTTGTTTCCCAGGGGAAAAAACATCTAAACTTCATGGGCACAGAGTACAGTCTATGGATGAAGCTGATCTATCTGTATTCCCTTGGGATGTGCTTTGGAACTAATGGGTTTTGCATACTCCACATCTGGTTGCACAATTAGATTCAGAAAATGTTTCCTCTCGTCTGCATCACCACTGTGACTGCTGCAGACCTGGAATGCCAATACCTGCACACTCCTTAAAAGCTTTACCTATATCCAGGGGCTCTGGATAACCACAGTGATTTAGGCCTTGCTTTTTGTCAGATAGGAATTTGTTTTTTCCTTCCCCAGTCTTCCTAGAAATGCCACTTTGCAAATAAAGTACAGTATTTCTGGCACTGACCTCCCAGCATCAGGCAATTAGGGCTGTATCAGACATTTGCAAGCTGAACTACAATTAGCATGACAAATTAAAAGCTCTACTATGCATATGTGTACAGTAACAGTTTGAGAGGCCTGATGCCCACTGTGCAGACCATTTTGGCACAGACTCAGTTTCACCGCTTCAGACCTAACAGTCCCTTCAAAATCCACCCATGGAAATATTTTTGGGCACATGATTGAAACCTGGAATTCTTGGGCAGGAGGTAGATCACAGTGGGGAAAGGCTTGGTTTAGAAAGTGCTCTTCTTTTAAAAGGAAAGCCTGTGGGAATTCTGCAAACGCCGGCATACCCAGGAAGGTCAGAGACCAGAGGTTCATGTCACTGCAACGAATACAAACCACTTGGAAAATTACATTTTCATTATCAACACTGAACCTATCTGATACAGCAATTTATTTTGCACAATGTTCATAAATATGTGACCTAGATTCAGAAAGGCAGCTTTCTTTTCTTTGCTTTTTCCTAAATTTTTAAGTAGTAAAAATTGCTATTCTAACCAATTGAGAACAAAATAAAGAGTATTTAAACCAAAGGAAAATTATTTCTTAGGAATTAGGTTTTTTTCCCCAAGTAAAATAGCTAGCATTCATCAAGCCAGCATCAAATAGCCTTGGCATCATAAGAAAGGGTTTGTGAAGTGGTAATACTATTTCTGACACAACCAAGAAAGCCCAGGCTCTTTTACCATTTTAACTTCTTGGAATTTCAAGAGAGGAGTTGACTGTCTGCAGAGCACTCCCCCTGCCACCCAAAACCAGGGTTAAAAACAGCAGCACTGCCAACAGAGGGCAGCTGACAATGCTTGGCCCTTCGCTGCATGGGTTCAGGGTGGCCCTATGTCAGAAAGCACAGCTACATCTAGGCAGAAGCTGTTGGAAAAGCTGTCAAATGTATGAATATATATATATATATACACACACACATATATATAAAATCTCTGCCTCACAGACCATATAGGTACAGAACTGGGAGACAAAAACCTGCCTCTCACTCTCATGTGAGAAATTCTCCTGTAGTTGGAGCAGGGAGGTGAAAATCGGAGGATTTGGTCAGAGTCTATTACAACCACCCTTTGTGCTTTGGAAGCCCTTTCCCACCTCCTGAAAAACGACTTGTCTGAAGCCACATGTGACGAATTAAGGTGAGCTGGGGGCTGAATCAAGTTCTTGCAAGACCCAGCTCACAAGACAACCATTTCTGCCCACACATGAGCTTTCAGGGCAAGCACAGATCCATGTGCCACGCTCTGAAAATACTTATCTGCTTACTGAAAGGTAATCTTAGATAACATCTCTCTTATCTCACCGTACAAAACCTTGAATATAACGTGAAAAGTATCAACAAACTCTATTGACACAGAAAACACTGCACCGCCGACAGAGCAACCCAGGACTGTCCGTCAGAAGCCAAGAGCCCAGCATACCCGGCTCTGCGGCGCTGGGACTCTCCCTGCCATCTGAAGGCACGTCCTTTGTGGTCAGATGGCTGCCTGGCCCTGTGCTCTGAACACGGCAGCCTTGGCAGGGTGCTGTACCCAAGCCGATACCTCGCTCCCGCTGCGGCACAGCACTCCAACACGTAGCTGAGCGGCTGGCGGAGCGGGGTTGGCCCGGCTCCAGCTGGCTCCTGCGCAGGCAGAGCAAAGGCCCAGATCTGCGTGGACACCCTGTTAGGACAAGGCAAGGGATGGTAGCTGAAGGCAGGCAGGGAGAGGCTGTATGCACACAAGGAAGCGATATCGGAGACAGACAGCGGCCTCGGCACCACGGCTCCTAAACTGCTGCTGTTTGTTTGTAAGCGTCATGGGAAAGGAAAGATTTGGAGAACAACGAGGTCACTTTGCGGATATTCACAAGGAGATCCTCCCACACATGAAAAGCTTATGGGAAAAACCAGAAAAGTGGCTGTTGCAACTTAACCCATGGGACGTGAAAGCTGGCGACGCTCACAAAGCGGAGCTCCGAGCTGACATTGCAAAAGCACACAAGAGATGATAGATAGAGCGCTGCGGGCGCCGGAAGGGCCCTGAAAGCGATATGTTCACTGAAGGAAACACTGCCCTGTTTCACTGCCATCTCAAACTACAGCAATACATTCTGATTTTGGTTTGGTTTTTTTTTTCCAAGAACATGTCTTTCCACTCACCTCAACGGGGAACCTCTTGCCATTGATGCTGTGCTCAGAGCCAGCTGATCCGTTGCTTTGACCCCAGTGAAACTCCACTTTCTCTGCCTTGAATCTGCCCGGTAACCCAGCACCGCTGACAAAGTAATCATCCTTCAGCAGGATAGCAACTGCACACACAGAACAAGGAAAAAGATGTTCTTAGCACAGTTTTTCTGAAACATTCACAGTTTTTTCTCATTATGTTACAATACTCCTACCTAATGCAAGTAAAATGATGGGTCATCATTTTCCTCTTTACAGGGATCGCTTTAAAAAAAGTCTACAAGTAATTCTGGCTAATTATGGAAGTAATTATGAAGTTACATGGACTACAAAAACACACAAGTCCAAATTTCCAAAGGACTTTTTGCCCTCCCCATTACTGTTTGTTGAAAATTTAAATGGCAAACTCCATCAAAACCTGTTTAATGTGGTTCCAGGGCCTAATGTCTGACCACGTTCCTCAGCCTTGCAAACCAGTGAAGGTCTGCAGATCCCAAGTTGGGAAATAAATGCTTGTTGGATTGCCTCTGTTTTGTTGGTGGAAGGGATGGAGGGGATGGGATGATCAGGAAGGAGATGGGATGGACCTTTGTGCCCTGTCCCACCTCTACTGCTAGACACAGCACATGCTTTCCTTAACCTCCCTGCTCCTCCTTCATGTAAAATGGGAAGAGACACAATAACATTTTGAGACACACTCATGAGAAATCCTCCATAAGAACTTGGGGTTTATTACAATAACTCTGACATTATTATTATTATGTGATTCAAGAGGGTCAAAAGGATTATCTTAGTATTTTCATTTCCAAAAGTCTTTGTATTTTATGTAACAATAAAAGTCCAGATAGAGGGCAAAATCGTGTGGTGGAAGCGGGTACATGGTATCAGGGAGGTCTGTGGTCCAGCTAAGAACTGAATCAAGCAAAAATACCTCTCTGCTCTCTCACTACCCAATCACCTGCCTTTCCAGCACCTCCTACTGTCAATATGCATGAATGCTGAAAATTACTCCTTAGGAAATCCTTTCTTCTCACCCCTTACAAAACTTACTTACAACAGAACTAAAATTAGGTTTTTTTCCACGTAAAAGCCATTGCAGACCTCTTGCTGTGCCCAGGATCCTGTGATTACATTTTTGGGGTTGTTTTTTTTTTACTTGTTTTTTTTTTTATTAAATGGGAATAGCATAACCCACATGGTTTTCTCTGTGTTCTCAAGCCAAACGTGTCATCACAACGGGAACATTAAAATAAATCCCATTTTATTATGTAAGAGGGAGGATTTTATTCACTGCTTAAGAAACCAAAAAGGCTGGTTGTGCAACAGAAGTTACTGCTGGTGAACCAGCAGCAGGCTTTGCCACAGGCTGGGCTCTCTGCCGCCCCAGGGCTGCCCCCCATGAGTACAGACCGTTGGCTACGGCTGCCTCACCTCAGGTGCAACCGTGCAATTTAGAAGCATCTCAACTTGAAATTGTTTATATTAAAACCATCTAAGGGTTAAAGTGTATGAGACTTGGATCTTTTAAATAGTGTCAGCAATATCACGAGGCTGTTTTCTTCGATGACTTCTGGTTCTTTCAGCACTGCCTTTGGATCCAAGTGTTTGTGTAGGCAGATGGGTGGTGCAGGGCTGGCTATAGGATGCTGCCTCTGTCACCCCTGGTACTGCTGTTGGCCACTGTCTTACACCAAACACGTGAAACCCTAGTGGCTAAAAGCATCACTGCTCTCGTCATCCCTCAAAAACTTCTCAATGAGTTCAGCAGTATTTTAAATACTGAAAACCCCACTCAATTGGTTCTAAATTCCATAGATAAAATTGTAGCAGATGAGGAATACAGGAAAGCAGATTTGTGTGCATCTGTTAAAAAACTCTGTGGGGATTCAGTTGCATCTAATAAATATTTGATAGTTCCTAAATCATTTATGGCTCTGTCAGGGGTCATTTTACTTGTTTTAGATGAATAATTAAAAGGATAATTAGGAGGATGTACAATCTGAAATGTTCATCTAATTGTTCAATTTACAGTATTTCTCACACTGCTGAGCTGTACAACACATGTTCCCATCACCGTCCTATCTCAGCAGCATCCCCTTACTCTCAGTGATTCGGGGGCTTCCCTTCCCTCCGTGTAATTTCTCGTATTCAGGACTGGAGTAACCAAATATCTCTTTGCTGGGCTTTGGGAGCCACTGCTTCTATCCAATGGCTTCTGTAGAGAGCCCAGCAAAGAAGCCATACCCAAAGCCTGGCAATTTAAAATTCTATATAATCAAGGACCAGAGGAGATGGTCTGCAGCCACTGAGACCACAAGCACGCGATGCCATGTGCAGAGATGGGGCTGGAGCTTTGTGCCTGTTATCTTCTGGAGATCAAAAATAAACCTGGCTACAAAGCAGCTCTTGCCTTGCCCTAGCAGAGCAGCTCTGATGGTCAGGACCAGCCAGAGTGATGCACATCATGTAGGAAAAGTACTTAAAAACACACCTCTGGAAGAAATTGCAGTAAGTTCTCTAAGTGGATGGAGGTTTTAGAAGTTTTCAGTGACCTAAAAAGGGGTGAAGTGGCAATGTCTGTGCTATGCTGGTGAGGGTACAGCTCCCTCAGGTGCTCTTCCCACAGGGCTCAAAGCAGCCTCATCAGCCACCAGCTAATGATTATAAAGGTGGCACAACCAAACTAATGCAAATACAACAATGAAATGTGCTTATACTCTCCAAGTGATCTTTACCACTGGGGAAACAGCTACTACGGAGATGAAATTGAGCCCACATTAGTGCCTTCGCCAGAGTAATCACACACAAAAGCATTTCTACCCGAGACAGGGACTTAATGAATCCATTTCCATTTTCTGAATGAAATGCTGTTTTCTGTACATTGTCTGCCCTTTACCTGATGGGAGCGGAGGGAAACAAGAAAGAGCACAACAAATCTATAACCTCGTTGCCTTTTAACATTTCAGAGCAAAAAAGTAACAAAAGTGTTGTATCCTAAAAAAAATAAATTACTAGGTGCAGTAACAAAAACCCAAGCAACCCATTTCCTGCCAGTTAATGAGCATCAAGGTTAAGGGCCCCTGGCTTTCCCTCGGACCCCTGTCTCTTTTAACCAGTCATTAATTGCTGAAAAATGCCCTCTACATTCATCACCATTGCTTAAACAGATATTTAGTTTACTGTCTCTGTCAGTCTGCAATGGGAAGGTCTCATGTGCCCATCTGCTCCAAAACTTGGCTGCCAAAATGCATCGCAACTTACTGCACAACCTGCCTCTACGTTCTGTCCATGAGCCAAAGCACCCTACTTGGTTAACCACCTTAAAAACTAATCCCAGGCAAGTTTCTTCAAAAGGTCAGAAAACCAAGAGAAGGAACAGGGCTCGATAAGGGAGGAGTTAAGAGCTCAGCAGAAGAAATCAGGGATGACAGCAAGGCAAAAAGAGTCTTCACGTTACCAGTAAAAGGCCGTAAGTTACCAAGAAAAGTGACAGTTACTGTTGCTCTGCGAAGCAATAACTTGTCAGCAAAAATCCATACCCCAATGGGTGAGGAAATCAAATATAGCAGCAGTGCTAAAAATCACCCAGCAGAGGAGACTGAAGGTATGACTTGCTTTGCCAACTGCGTGGAGACTGGAAAATTTGCTGGCACGTTTTGGTTCAACATGGTTTCCTATTATATGTGCAGCAATATGTTCCTATCACACGTACTGTACAGCGTTAGCATCTTTCTTAGAAGAACAGCATCATCACTTTGTTGTGGTATTGCTAATTACATTTATTGCTGGTTACTACAAACACCCCTCTGTGACCAAAAGGGCAGGGTGCATAACATGAACAGGTTAATTAAGCACGAAATTTCTGTAGCATTCAGCCTTACTGGAAGCTCATGTCACTACAAAGCACAACTAAGTCAGGATTTCAAAGCAAACAGGAGCATTTCTTAGTAAAACTGGGAAAAACCCTCTGTAATAGATCAAAAACCTGGACTACGCTTGGTGCTGGTTTGCTTTAACTGGATTTGCTCTGCTGGGAAAGAAAACAGGATTCCAGCCTGTCAACCTGTCTCATTCTGAAGGGCAATAACTCTGAATTCCTGCTCAGATCCTGAGCTGCTGGGACCGGATCTGAAGTGCTTGCTGCACTCTAGGTTGGGACTCGGATCCGACTGTCACCTGGAGGCAGTGGGTGTACCCGAGGTCCCTGCGTGCACAGTGGTGTTGCACACTCCCAGAGCAGGTACATGCCCTGGGGTTTGGTGGCAGACCTCTGTCTGGGGACACATTACATAAAGCACTAGGGAGATGCATGTCGAATGTTAATAAAGATAAAAATACACTTCCAATAAATAAAATTGAATTAATTAGTGGTTTAATCCAATTCTCTAAAAATATTTGACCTTGTCAAATGAAGAGGGTGGCTTTATAATTTCTGCTTTTTACATTTTTAGAATTAAAGAGTAATCAAATGCATGCAGCTTTGCATATAAATCAACCTTGACCTTTCGGTGAACTGTTTTGGTAAAAATAAGCAGTACTCTGACTGTTCTTTTCTCTAAAAGCCAGAACAGACAAAGCAGAAGAGGATTCGGTTCACTGAAGAACACAGTGCTATAATCATATCAGAAACACATTAATAAGCCCCCGCTACTCTGAGCAGTTATTACTCTTTCTTCTCTAAAACCTTCCAATTTCTAAGACTTCCCCTTTCCTACAAAAGTCTGAGCCTTGCATCTCAGCATTCTTTTGGATTAGATGTTACAGCCTCCCAAAGCTGATAATTCAAGGTTACACCTTGAAACACTTATACAGCTTTTTATTCTGAGGAACAACTGACTACCAAGAGAATTATTTTACTCTGAGAACCTAGGAAAAAAAAAAAAATCCCTTAAAAAAACCCCTCAAAATCAATTTGCAGAACTAGCTTTGCACAGAATGCAGAGGCAGAGAGAGGTGGTTGCTGCTGGAAAATTATATTTTAAAAAGCACGAAAAAAAGAGCAGAAAAAGGAAAAAAAAAAAAAAGGCAGCAAACTCCAAACAACAGAACAATGAAAAAGGAGGAGGATGGAACATGGCTTGGAATTTTTAATTGACTGCAGGCAGGCTGTGGAGACAAACAGAAAAGAACATACCAGTTTTTCCCGTGTTTTTCATCCAAGTCTTGTTCGAAGATTCATTGTCAAAGCCATCAAGCTGCAGTTCTTGATACTCATCTCCGACATGTGCCTGATGGTCTATGATGTCTATGGGAGACTGGTGGGACCCTCCGCACTTCTCGCTGGAAGTAACCCAGTGCTCGGGACCGTAGGTACCTGTTAACAAACACCAACGGCAATTAACATTCCAGTGGCTCAGTAACTCTTAAGTAAGAGGATGAAGCACTTAAGCTCCCCAGGTAACTCCACAGCAGTTACACGTCCAGCATTTGAGAGAGGTTAAGACTTGCAACCTTCAGAAGAGATTGAAATCCATCAGCTTTGCACAGTGCTCCAACTTTGCCTCTAGCAGTAATGAACAATGGGCTTTTTTTTGTTAATTACTATTCTATAAAACTATCTGCAATTCCCATGTTTTTGTGTATGTTATGAATTAGCATGGTGTTACACGAACTTTTCTGAGGCTTGGGCCTTAATATATTAATGTATATATTTCCTGTGTGATCTAATCTAGGTGATCTTGCTCTGGCAGCAGGGTTGGACTAGATAATCTTTTTAGATCCCTTCCAGCTCCCGATGTTCTGTGTTTCTGTGATATATCCTTGATGTTCTGTAATTCTGTGATATATCCTTTACTTTTTCAAGAGAAAAATAATGCACCATCCATTAACTGTTGTTTGTGTAAATACTCTCCTTAGTATGACTTTTATTCATAATCTCATTTCTTTTGTAGGTTTTCAAGCCAGAAAAGATGAAAAGAAATAACTATATACTAGTAAATTGAATGAAAACAACAAAGGAAAAAAGCCCAGCAGACTATGGATGGAGGAAATCAAGAGGACAGTGACCTGTCAGGAAAACACTGCAACTTTCTTTTGCTGCTGCTCTAAACAGTTTTCAGGTTTCCTTGTTAGCACACTCTGTTCTCATCTGATGTAAACTACTCTCTCAAAACATGTCATGTCAAATATTAGCAGTAAATGAGAAGCTCCAAGGACTGACAGGCAATACCTTGCATGTGCGCCTGTACCCAGGCACGTCAGAGCCATCCACATTGCGAGACAGCTAGCCAAAAAGCAGAGCCAAACACTGTCATCTCTCCTCCTCTCCACACCCCTCTACTCTCTTCTTCAGCAGTGAAAAAAAAATTGCAGGCAGGAGTTTAAGTTCTGGAGAGCAATATAGGCTTCTGTAATTTGGGAGTCCATCAGTAGCCACCATGCAAGGTCAGTAAGAGAAAAGCACGGTACAGCCGCAAAGAGAAATGACATCGTTATCCTGCGTCCCCAGCACATCAGGGTCCTTCTGGGCTCAGCATAACTCTTTAAAGAATTTTTCAGTAATTTAAAGTATCACTGTTATCACAGCTGTCCCCCAACTCACAAGGCACCAGAGGAGGAGCACCTCCTGCTCCAGAGCTTTCACCAACTCCAGATCGCTTTTTGGTGTATGACTGAGTCCTCAAGCCCAAAACTGTTTACTTAAACCTCATGACAGCATTGCACCAGTCCTGCTACAGTGTCTTAAGGCGTGACAATGGAGCTCCTCAAATCACTGCTATGTCTGCCAGAGGCTGATTACCACAGCCCTGACTCACTCTGCCCATTCTATGAGGTTCTCCAGAACAGTCAGTAAAAATAATACCTAAAAATAAGTTTTCGGGCGCAAACCTTTCCATCCCCACCACATCACCAGCTCTCTGCAACATAACCCCAGGAACCCCCACAGCACACGCAGGGGGATCTCCTGTGGGGTTCACATTTTTCTTATGACCTCCCTCTCCAACTCTTAAATTGTATTAACAGATACTAAGAGATTATCTTCCTATGAGTGCAAACAGTGGTTTAAGCTCCTGAAATAACAGCACATAGTTCTTGTAAAGCACTTTTCGCTCACCGTTCTTGAAGTGTTTTACAGCAGGGATCAGCACCATTATTCTCATGTAAAGATGGAAATTGATGGCCTGAGAAGGGAAGCAATTTGCCCATGCTCATCTACCAAAACCGAGTTACAACCCAGGGCTGAACTCCGCTCTCCTGAGACCCCTGATGTCATACCTGTATCATACCTCCGAACTACACAGTCAGCATGTCTGCTCGAAAGGCAGACAGCAGTAACTGATGCAGCAATATGCATTTATTACCCTTGCATACGAGAAGCGTATGTAAATTCAATTAGTGCCATCCAAACCCAGCAGTTGTGAAGGCCAGTTTCTTTAGCCCTTGGGTTTTAATCTGCCTAGTTGCAAAACACAGTCTTCCTGTCTTCCCGTGTGCTAGCACAGGACACCTAATCAATAGAAAGCTTTTGTGCTATCCTCATCACACATAAATGCTGTGTGGTTACCAAAAGAACAACAAAAAAGTGTTTTACTTTTAATTACATTTAGGCAAAATCACAAGATCCTTTAAAAATAATGTATATCATCTGTCCAGGTTAAAAATCAGTTTTGTTTACCTCATGGTTCAACCTGCATCATCAGCAAAAGCTGTTTTCAGTTAATTTTTTCCCACTGTACCACAATCAGGAAAACAGAATTATTAAACACCCTACGTGGGGAAAACCAAACATGCTGCACTCGAACACAGCGATTTTCCCTGATTCAGGACACTCTTAGTAATTGGTTTGCAGGGAATTAACTGCCAATTCAGATCTGCTTTTCATATAACCTTGCAGTGACTCCATGAAATTTGGGAATTTGCTTTAAAATGTTTAGTACCACACATAATCATCAAACCTGCCAGCTCTTGTTTTTTGGCTTTGTTATAAACATGGGGTGAGCTTTTCAAAAGCGCTCTGCTCACAGAGGTTTATCACAGTGGTTTCAGCTGTGCATTCAAAAGGAGCTGTGCACTCAAATTTTTCTTTTTTAAGTATTTCGGTGACCCTTCAGTCAATGGAGGTTTCTTTTGTTTGTTTTTGGGGTTGGGTTTTTTTTTTTTTTTTGAGTAGGCAGATTTATTTTAACAGGGACTGCAGGGTTTCTTCCATGCATCTTGTCACAAAGACAATAAAAAAAAAAAGGTACAGCCAGCTCTCAACCAATTTGCAGTGAAAACTGCCTTGTCAAAATGAATAAAATAAGCCATAAGGGTAAACAAACCAAGCAACCACCATGTTGAATTAAAGCCTCGAGTGTCTTGGGTACCTGTACTGACTCTTGGTGAAATGTACTTTTCAACAGACCTTTAAAGGCTTGTAAAGCTTTGTACCTCCTTAAAAACCCCCATTGTCTATGTTTTTTTCTAATTAAACTCATTTGGATTAATTTATTAGCAATACAACTCTTTCTGTAAATACAGCAGCATCACTTGGTTCTAAATCTGCAATTTAGAGAAAAAGTGCCTACCAGTATCTGCTCTCTCGGTGTGATAGCATCAGGTTTTATGCATAAAATATTTCTGTATTGGTGCTGAATTATTAAAGAAAAACCTAATGCAATGAAACCCTCTCAGCAATTCAAAATCCCAACTTAGTGCTGGTGTGTTGGCTCTGAGTCTTGACATGCCGAATTACAGTCATGAGGCTAAACTCTGATTTAGAGGTTCAAGACCTGCTAGTTAAAATCAGCACAGGATTTTATAAACGGCTAGGTTTTCCATTAATTTCTTTCAGAAGTTTTTGATATGCAAATTATTACATGCAATATGACCTACACCATTATGGCAGCAATTTGAGACAGAAATAGAGGCTGTGACCCCAACATCTCCATTCCCAGCAGTGCAGGATTGGGGCCATCCCAGCTTTAACAATTAGTGTGGAAAGGCAAAGCAGAGCTAGGGCAGTGAGAAGCAACTTTGTATTTTTGAGTTTGAGACCCAACTAAGTAAATTATATCCCCTACCCAGAAAAAAATAAGCTCAACAGCCTATAAAATGTAATCAAGAATGGTACAGGGGGGATTAATTTATTCACTGGTAGCCATCAGAAGTTTTAAGCCTAACTGCCTGTTTTTTTCCATGGACATTCAAGTGCAGTTTTAATTGAAACTGATCTTCCACTACAGATTTCAAATTAATTCTTCTTCCAAGTGTCTCATGCTCCAGACATCCTTGCCTTGCAAAAAACCCTATATCATTAGAGGAGGAAATAGAACACTTTTTTTAAGCTTGCAGGTATTGATTACCTATTCCTTCCATCAAAGCACAATTGCCATTCTGCACTGTATAAATCTCTTCAGTGTTAGACACTTTATAAAGTACCGAGAATTATGTCATTAATCATTTGCAGTTGCACCTGTCTTGCTTTATTGAATTCTTTGTTTTTTAGAACTTTAAATAAATGCTTTTAAATACAAACATGACACTAAATAAAGACTCTGTTTCACTTAAACCTAGCCAGAAAAAAACCCCAACCCCAAACCCCTCTTCATTCTGTGTGTGACATTTACCCTGAAAACAAGGTTAACTTACAGCTATTTGTATTTATTTTTTTCCAACAGTAACCATCCTGGCTTTAATCAAATAAAATCTGGAATGAATTTGAATTGGACTTTTAAGGGCTGAGAAATAACACAGTTTTCAAAACCCAAACAAGTTAAGAGCCCTCACCTGAGAGAATAAATAATACACATTTCCATTGAGATGGAGGGATAACCTGCAAGCAAAGGTAAACATCAGGCAGCTCCAGCCTGGACCAGGAGTATTTGATGCATGAGCAGCACAGGAGGAGGATGGACCGATAACATTTGGCATCCTCAGACACTGAAATCAGTGTCCTGCCTCCAGGAAATCCTGCCACTGGGCCCAAGACCGAAGTGCATACACTGGGCTGTGTCACCCCCAGGTCAATCAAAGGCAGGCAGCGAGGCAGACTGGAGAGTGCCTGAGGGATGGGATGGGGCTAAGGAAAGCTGTGAGGAAAGGTAATTTGCTCCCCTGAGCAGAGAGGAGGCCACTCTGGCTCAGGGAGCTACAGAGCCGATCCATCTTCTGGGGCTGGCAACACCGCAAGCTCTTCTTGGGTTGCAGCCTGTTCTCTGAGGACTTGACCTTGTGGCTACCAAAATCAGGGGCTACAGTGCTGCTGGCTTCCAAGGGATGGAAGCAGAGGTGAGGGCAGGAACCTCAGCAACACAACAGCTCTTGCACAGTGATGTTTCCAACAGCACATGCACTTAACTCCAGAGATGCTATCATCCATCCTAGTCTGAAATGACTTGATGCTTCCGAGATGGAGTGTGCACTCTTTTCTCATGCAAAACCTTTTTGTCAATGACTGCAGTGTCTTTAATAGATTTTTAATACACAGGCTGCTCTTTAAATAGAATCCAAGATTACTTTTTTCTTCTTTTTTTACCGTCCAACCAAAACAATGAGCAGTCTTCATTAATGAAAAACCATTAAAATAATGTATTCTGCCAAAATCTAATTAAAGCCTGTATAAAAACTTTCACCTAAAAAAAAATTAATTATTTATTTCTCACCCACAATCTTTTGTATAAAACATCTCTTATTAAAGCCACTGGCATTTCCTTGATTTTAATTCATTTTTCAATTACTGGATCAGCTACTCTGATACTGACTGGTGTGTGACACATATGCCTTTACACAACATCCGGATACAGCTTAGCAGACATGAGCAATTTTTGACTAATGTGATTTTGATCATTCATTTACAACTTGGAAAAGATATAGAAATATCAACACTTTGAGTTTGTTTTTTTTTTTTTTTAATTTCACTTGTTCCTAACACTTTCACAAAAATCTCACTTTAAATCCCAGGCCTGGGATGCAAAGAACTGGTTTAAGGGGTTTATTTTTGCAGGTTTTTTATTAGTTGTTCTCATTGTTAGTTTTTGGGGGTTTTTGTTGGTTTGGCTTTTTTTTTTGTTTTTTTAATTATCTCAGACAAACCTTCCTCTGTAATTTGATGCCTCTCCACTTTTTCTTTTTGAATGAAAAGAGGTAGCAATGATTGCAAAGCCCTTCAATTCTGCAATTAAAGCAAATTAGCTTGGTTACTTCACAGGAACATCCTATCCCATCACCTCAATATGGGAGATCATTCATCCACACTTGTGTTCAAAGCAGATATTTACAGAGCTGTAAGGAAAAGGACACTGCTTATATACCTCACCTCTTTCCAACCTCTGTCCTCATTGCCCCCCACACAGACAGCTCTTGGTGGCTCATTCATACA
Source organism: Heliornis fulica (assembly GCA_013399135.1). NCBI lineage: Eukaryota > Metazoa > Chordata > Aves > Gruiformes > Heliornithidae > Heliornis > Heliornis fulica. The sequence goes on along the minus strand of VXBZ01004997.1, from coordinate 1,512,007 downwards.
TTCAGTTCTGCAAGAAGTTCTGCAGAATCTATCCTCCTATGAGGACATGGTCTATACCAGAAGCAGCATGCCCATAGTTCAGGTAAAGCAGCAAAGACTTTTTTCTTGATGGATGTGGGACCAGCTCATCCAAAACCAGAACTGAAGACCTGATATGCAGTGGCTTGACACCTTCTTGGATTTGGCCAAGTGTGTTGGTGATGCCAACCAAGCTGGTTGCCTCTAGCATGTACGACAGGCTGCCTTCCTGCTTGAAGTGCAAGAAAGAAAATCAGAAAAGGCAGATTTCACTTGAAAGTCAATGGGGCAACCTCTGACACGGGATTTCCAGAAGTAACTTGCTGTTTCAGATGTGTGACAGTATTGTGCCATAAAGCACAATGGGTATAAAATGGAAAATTCCAGGCTTCTCTTGTGGCAAAATCCAATCAGTTGTTACAGAATGACTTTCCTCTTCAACAAAACCTCCCAACCTTTGTTTGCACAGGTCTGGATAGGTAGGACCACACAGGTGAGAACCTCTACAGATTTTACAGGCTCTGAGTAACAAATAGGGATGCTCTACTTGTCAAGGTCTGCAGCTATGACCTGCCCAACCATCTCAGCATTTAGCTGAGCATGCCAAAGATGTGAATGTCTGCCTCCGAGTCCTTATCATACCGGAACTTCTCCATCACGAGGCAAATCTCAAGAAACATTGAAAAGAAATGTCACCACTAGTAAACAAAACCTGTTCCTTTTTCACACTGAGAAAAAGCAAGGAAGACTTGCCCTTGTTCAGCTGCAGAGCAATGAAGAGACAGCAAAGGAAGGCACTGATGCCATGTGAGCTATGACAGGAGGCAATGCATGTACTGCAGATCCTGATCAGCCAAAAAATCAGCCCCCCTTCACACTCTCCTCACTTCCAGTTCCCTCCTATAAAAAAGAAATGAAGAGAACCCTGTAGGATGAAGACTAAAGACTGCATTTAGATATAAGGCAGAAAAGAATGATTTGAATGACATATGTCTTGCTGAGTGATTTAGTATGAGGCTGCAGGGGTAAAGGTATAAAAATCCCTGAAAGACTTGATAAAAATCAGTGGAATCTTTCAGAGGCCTTCCCATTACAGAGAAAGCAATCAAGTTGTTGAATTACTATATTAGTGTGAAAAGTTGCTGAAATTATACTGTCTTGCTCTAAAACGATGGCATAACAAGCCTAAAGAGATGGGAGAAGGAGAGTCCGTAGTTAGAGCTCACAGTACCCTTTGGAGCAAAGATTTCAGGATTTCCTACCCTGAGGGAAAAGGGCTTTTCATTTTATTATTCTCTGTCATCACTCTCTTTAACATGAGACACTCATGCTTGCAGAAAATTCCAATTACTGCTTGAAAAATGAGACCGAATACCAGTAGAAAGATCCCGAAGAGCTTGCTGAGAACCAAACAGGTCTAAGCATCATCCAGTCTGCAAGCTCAGTACAGAGACGAGTGTGAAAGACACGTGAGAGCTCTACACAGCCAAGGACAGGTTTTTGGAGAACTGAAAGAAGCTGAAAGAAATTTTCCCCAAAAACAATCTCTGATAAGGGATATCTTAACTGGTAGTTGTTGAAACAAACACAAATACAGGAAGACGGAACAAAAAGATTTAGATAACCTTTGAGTAACTACTAGCAGCAACATCAGAAGCACCAACTCCTCTCTGCACTGATGCCACCACACCTACAGAAATGCCCAGCCACGGGGCTGTAAAGGCAAAGCAGATCTTCAAATCTGACTTTGTCAGTGATACTGTCTCTCACAGCCAAGATGTGGCAGATGCAAAGAAAGGCTTTAAACCACGCTGCTAAATATAATCTACCCTATAACGTCTTCAGCTTTTACACCTGAGCTAGGTGCATGTTTTCCTTAAATTTTCATACCCACAGATGCTACAATGGTTGCTGGTTTCTTTAATTAAAATTTCTGACCTTCAGTTACCTCTGGCAAAATTTGTTTTGCATATGTTTTTTGAAACCTTTGTATTCCTTAGTATATACGTGAACACCTATATTACAGCCTCACAGTGGTTTTTTTTTTAAATATATATGCCCCCTACACACATATACATATTTACCTTCTGCATCCTAATTTTGTTTTTTAAAAAAGTATGAAGCTGCCATGAATCTTGTATGAAGCTCCCACTGTACCTATCAACCTGCCAGCGGCACAAATGTATGATAAATATCCAACATCAGGAAACACCAAGACCTTAAGACAAATGTTGCAGGAAGCTCACAATGAAGTGGAGTAAGTGTAATTACTAAAACAAGCTTTTTCCATAAACATTTCAAGTTTTAGCATTTGTGAGCTGAATAATTTACCACCACACCAAAGTGAAAACGGTACTAAGTTTAGCTGTGCTGGCAAAAGAGTTTGGGGGTTTTTAAGGGGAGTCTCACATGACAAACCCTTGATAGACACAACTACTGAGCTGCAGAGTTCTGTGATGAAGATTTCAAAAATATTTGTACTGAGCACAGAGCACAACAATATCAATGAAATTATTATGCAGAACCCACTGAGTGGGAGTATAAATTGTGGTATGAAAGGTGCCTGCTGGTGGCAAGTGACTGAGACAATATACATCTACATCCTCTGTTTTTTATAATTTTCTGCATTTTTAATAAATGTATCTGACATCTCACACCATCCATTTCATAACTGTCTGAGGCCTTTTTAAAACTGCTCACCCCTGAGCTGCATATAATAAACGAGGTGATAACTTACATTTATAAGGAGAAAACAGGAGATTAATTTATATGAAGACATTGTAAATTAACTTTCTTCTATTCCTTGCTAGTTGAGCAAAGCTCCATGAAGGCTAAGGACAGACATAAAAATAGATTTTTTCCTAAATATAATTTAAAAAAGTATAAATCCTAGTGGAAATTCCTGAATGAAGATGTATTATGAATCAATGCAGTAGCTCAATCACAGCACTTTGTGTTGCTGGAAGACACACATTTCAGTAATGGGTGCCTTGGACAGGGCATGTCTGGGATGACTCTCTCCATGGAAGGGTCTCTCTCACGATCCTTCTTGCCTTTACAGGTTAACTGCTGTAAAATGATGGACCCTGACAGGAGAAATACAGGGAGTGCTGTAGTGCTCAAAGCCAGCAGAAAGAAGAGGGGCTCCACTCTTCCATGTCCACAGCAGCAGACAGCTCCTGCCTCGACAAGCTTACAACTGACCAACCTGAGCTGCGAGCAACCCAGCATGAAGCACCTCCCGTCTGAAAACATGCAGCCCTCCTGAGACAACCTCCAGATTCTCCAACAACCTCACTTCAGGCTCTCTTCTCCAAAGCCACCTCCCTGAGCTGGATAATCCACTGGCACACCAGAAAGGCAATCAACCTTCCCACGGGACAGAAGAGAAACACCAGATCTTCCAAAGAGCAAAGGTAAAAGAAGAAATGAGTCTGGTGTTTTGTGGAATTGAACAGATGAAGAAGGAGCACAAGCATATATAATGCTGATGTAAACCATGGTCCCATCTGGGCTACTCCAAGGAGAAAAGCACAGCATGAAAAGGGCTCTGAGAAAATAAACCAGAGGAAATGAAGAAACTGGGCAGGAAACCTTCCCACCCAAGAGTTGTTGGATGCAGATGAGGGCCTGGGGAGCTTCAATAAGACTTTGTTGAAAGAAGAGGAAGGAAGAGGAGCTGAATTTGGCTTGGTGCTAATTGGAGCATCCCTGGAAAACCCCCAGTGCAGGCAGAAGTGAGGGGGTTGAGCAGACAGCTTCCCACACTGTGCCTGTGACCCATAGGCTATGGGTGATGGTTTAGTAGGACCCAGCCCAAATTTAAACTGGGCAGCAGCCTGGGAGCAGCTGCTGAACGGGAACTTTGGTAGAGAGACCTCAGGCTGCAGGAGTCATCAGGCAGAGGAAAAACTGCCACAACAGACATGGTGGGCTAAGGAATCCATTTATGGGGGTGTTTTGTCTTTAAATCAGAGATCCTGGCTTGGCTGAGACCCTGTTGAAGCATCAAAGCTCCTGTGCTGCTGAACCTGCCCAGAGGCTCAGAAACGAACACTGAACGACAGTGACAGTAATAAGCCATGACATTTAAGTCAGGAAATCTCAAATTCCCATCTTGCTTCTCTGTCTCCTTCCTACCACCAAGAGCAACACGCTCCATTTCACTCCCTTCCCTTACAAAGGGAGAAGTTCAACTGTCTCATCAGAGCATCCGCGAGGGTCGCTCAAAACTTGGGGAAAGCTGCAGAGAGAAAAAGGGAGACTCAACTGCCCCTTTTGGGACCTCAGTGCCCAGCTGCCTGCAAACACATTTAGGGAAAACACAGTTCCAATTATTCCTCAAAGCACCACAGACTTGAATCCTACCACTTCTCACATGTACCCTTAATAGCCTTGATCTTACCAAAGAAACTGCTAACGTAAATGATGCCTCACTGTAACTTAATTACCTCCAATTTAGGTGGGTACAGGAACAGAAAGTACCTTTTCTTGATTCCCATCTGTTCCTCGTAACTAACCAAAGGAGCCTTCCCCAGAGCTCTGTCTCTGAAAGCCAGCAAGAAGAAAAAAAGAAAAGAAGGAAAGAAAGGAAAAAATTGTATATTTTTATTGAATTTTTGCAAGATGCAGGTTAATAAAACACCCACAGAGAGCACAGAGCAATATAGAAAGGGAATAAAGGGAGGGAGGGCTGATATCAATAAAGTCTATCCAGAGGATAGTGGTGAAGCGAAAGCACTCGCAATTTCAAAAGAAACCTGCTAGAAAAAATGATTTTTCACTTGTTGCTTTGGCTCAGGTTTAAAATTTAAAAAAAAAAGAAGTGTCCTAAGCAGAGAGTGGCTTACAAAATAAAAGCAGGAAGATAAAGTTATCTGTTGCTGAAACACACATCACCTTCAGCTTTCCTTGTTGATCTTAACCTGACCAGGAGATGGCCACCACGCTAGGACCTTACTGTTTAATTCTATCACAGACAGCACTGCAGTCCCCCTAATCACTCACTAAACCTTGACAAACACTGTTTTTTCTATTAAATTTCCTTTTTAGGTGAAAATCAGCTTTTGCCCAACAAAGTTCTAATGGCATCCCTGTTACAACAGCTTCCTCAATCCAGCTGTCCCTTTCACTAATATGCCCCAGTAAAATAGCTCCCAGGAGAGTTTCTGAGAGATTGCCAGCTTTTACTTAACAACACATCATGAACCCTGGCCTCAACTTCCATTAACATTCAGTCTATGTTTCTACCATTAATTTAAGAGCATCAGGAGTAGGAATAAATGGGAAGGAGATGGGCAGCCATAGATATCATCCAGCCTGGGGTACTCCAGCAGACAGCACTGCTTCTGTACTGGGGACAGAGGAGACTTGCAACTATTCTTCTCATTTTTGTTCTCATATTCTTCCATATCTGCCATTTCCAGATATTAAGCTAAATAGCTTAAACCATTCAAAACCAGCTTTAATTTTCCAATTAGCAAAGTCCAGAGTTTAAAAAAAGAACACAAAAACCCCAAACCCCAACAGACTCCAGCAAACCAAAGTCATGGAAAGGTCCTGATGTTCCTAAGGTGGATCTCCCGTCTGGATGGCTTTTAGGTAGAAGCATGTTGGTGCTGGCGGAGAGAACTAGCAGCACCCCTTCTCCTGCCCTTTTGTCCCCTGACCCCACAAGCCTTGCCCAGCCCGTGCAGGCAAAGGTCCTTTCCTCCTGCCAGCACTGCCCTGCGGTGGGTAACCTGCATGAAAACGGCTGAGCAGCTGCCGTGGGGAAAAACCAGCTGCTGCAGAGACCTGGCAGCAAAGTGACTGCTGTGATGGATGGAGTCGGGGCGAGCGTTGCAGGAGATTCACTCCCACAGCACCAGTGGTGCACACTCAAATGCTGAGTTGAAGGGAAAAAAAAGAGAAAAAAAAAAAGAAAAAAAGAAAGAAGAATGGGATAAATGTTCTTTCCTCCAGCATTCCATGAACATTTTGCTTAGGGACTGTCACTTTAGGGATGGTCACCCCAGCGTGCAGCTTGCAGGCTTTGAGCCACAGCTTGTCACTGAGATTAATTTTACCCAGGGCAAGGTAAGGGCATCTGCAGCTCACACAGCTGCCCACGTCCCACCACCCGGGATGCTCAGGAGCACGGCAGATGCGCTTGCCCAGCTCTCCTCATCCCTCTCAGCCAGAAGCAAGGAAGGCAGCAGCCACCTTGGAACATGCTTCCCTGTGCTGTTCAGTCACAGCAGCGCTTGGGCAGCCCACGGTGACATATAGCATAAAACGGGATCTGGAGTGTATCGCTTCACTGTGAAATCTGTAAGATATTGGATTTATATGGTGTCTGCAGAGCACATTAGAAGATCATCATCATCATGTCTTTTTGAGACAGCCATAATTATTCAGGCTGTTATTCAATCTCACCATTGCTTTTGAAAAACTATTTAATATTAGCAAACCCTCACTAAAACCAATGTTTTGGTTGAGGGACTAATCTTCATATCAGTACACAGCCATACCTGGTCTTATCTACATTACCAATTCCCTGCTGATTGAGAGGATTCATTAACAACACAATCTCTGGCGACTGAAATGAAGTCTCATTCTTCGTATCACCGGTGCCTTGCTGTTTGCTTTTCCTTCACAGTATGCACACAAGTAATTAACTTACTATGCTCTGCTAGCTCCTGACACATTACTTGGCATAGAAAAAATCACCAGCAGGTAGTTAAGCATGCAAAATATTTTCAGTCAAGTGAACTTCATAACAAAGCGCTACTTGGGAGATGTGTGTCTCTGTCTGATACAAAGCTCATGTGCACCACACTGCCCATAATGACAGGAGCTTCTTAAGTGGGATGGAGAACCACCTACCCCCCCCTCATTTTTTTTTATGGCTTTCGCTCAGTATATAGGCAGTTTCTTTAGGGGTGGGAAAATCTGTGAAGAAGTTGATGTTCACCGACAGGATAAGCATGGAGATCAACCCAAGAGGCCCTTGTGAAAGTTTGATGTATCAAGGACAGACACAAGATCCTTATGGTACAGAGGAAAAAAGGGGAAAAAACCCCGAGTGAAGAGGACATTCACTTCAGTGCAGCACTACTGGTGTAGTGATAACTACACCAGATAACTGGTGTCTGGAATCATAGAACAGCACATTTCAACTTTTATGTCGAATAAAAAAAGGTAATTTGCTATTTTAAGCATAGAGTGCTTTTAAGCTTAGAGCACAATGACACCAAAAACCCCCTAAATAAAAAAAAAACCAAAAAACCCCCAATCTGCTACAGACCTCACCTAAAAAACTCCACCGAAAACTTCACTCATGGAACGTGACTTGAAATACACAAGCCATCTCAGTGATGCCAAGAGGTAGAACTGGAGTAAAGTTAATCCTGTCCTTATCTACCTGGAGGATGAAAGGTTATGGTACAAACAGATGGTGAATTACTCAGTGCAGCAGCAGTGCAGGGATACTGGGCTGATACCACAGTGCAGACTGCAAAGATGAAACATGAAAGGTGGTCTTTGCCTGAAGTGACAGGACCAGCAATGACTTTGATAAAACCAGAACTCTCCCTTGGGAGTACAAAGACACCAGCACCTTTGTGGAGCACTCCTGTGATCTGAACACACTCTAAACTATGACTTTAATGACCTTAGTAATTTTCTTGGTACCAGAGATAAGATAGTATGTGATCTTCATGCCATGCTAGTGTAGTCTGGCTATTGTACAAAACAATATCACTTGCTCTATCTACACTGTCCTGGTTCTTCTTTTAAACCAAGAGTAGCTGAAAACCCAAAATATACATAAAAATACCTGAAAAACAGCAGGAACTTGAACTAGATAAAGGCCCATTCAATGTATTATTAATCCAAACTTTGACCTTTTGTGACAAATTCTCAGAAGTTCTGTGCCTGTGTTGACCTAAAACAGTGGAAGTTGTGATCATTAAATTTCCTTCTACATAAGAAAAAGTCCTTCTCAAGTCCTTTTCTTTTCCTCAGTTTTATCCAGAAGACATTTATTCCTTTCCTCTTCCTGTGCCACAAGGCATGTACTTTTACCAAACTCAGCCTGTTGTCTCCACTCATTTGGTGACAGAAGTTAGTTCCTCACATTTCATCACCGTAATCTTTGCTTGTGACAAAAGAAATAGATCTGTGGAGGACTGAACTCACCGTGATTTGTGTGTATCACTTCCCTCTACTTGGCTTGTTTAAATATAGCTGCTGTCATAGCCATCATTTTCAGTTCACCTGCTATGCAGAACCACATACTCCACCTCCAGCAGAGCCGGCTTCACCTTGGCTTCACGGATTCTCTAACTGTACTCCAGGCCTGAAATCATTTACAAGCTACATGTTCCTTAAACACTATTTTCATTTCCTTGACGAGAATATTAATGGATGGAAGATAAATCAGATTTTGTTATTTCTAATTGTCATAAAAAATTAACGACCTCACTTGATAGCCACCGGCATCCTTGATAGTTACTGAGGTCTGTACAAAGTTCGCTATATCAAGGAAAAGCTTGTCATATCTCCAAAAGGTGTTTGAAACCTGTTGTGTTCCACAGGATGGAACCTCAGGTTTTGCTTGGTTTTCCATGCTTAAGGTATCAGTAAAAAGTAACAGATTTCCATGCCAGAAGAAACAGTTGGTAACACATACTGACATGATGAGCATAACGAGTCATTACACTTCAAAGTTGACTCTCTACCGAGCCTTAAAAACAGTTTTCACCTGGTTCAGAAAGGTATTTGGCACTGAAGACATCAACACTTGAGAAGTCACAATTTGTTGGTTTTTTTTTTTTTAACAGGGTTGATTGTTTTGTAAAGATAGTTTCAGTGCTTAATTGGTCTCCCAAGTTTCAATCTATAGCTTTCCTCTAATGTCAGCTCATCACAGTTCCAGACCAGTCTTTCTTTGCCTTCTAGTTGTATATTGCAAGAGGCCTTCAGGAGACATTTGTGCTGTACGGAGATGCTTAACCAGGGACCTACCCATACACCCAGAGTCTTGATTAGAAAATGCAGTTGGGGCTGAGCAACATTCCTTCTGGAGGAAAGTCATACACTCCCCAGAACTACCATCTAGTGAGGAAGTCAGCCCTCCACTACCTTAGTTAGAGGATGTTCCTTGGATGAATAAAGGAACACTGTCCCTCCTAATCACCTTCCAAAAGCCTAGACTACTTCTTTCAGCTCTGGTGGAACTTGTCAAAGGACCTGAAGGAAGCATCGAGAAGGCAACGGAGGGGTAACAGATAAACATCCAGACTAAATACCATTTACAAACATTTGCAAAAGTTCTTTTTTTTTTCTTTTAGTTCAACCCTTAACAGTTTCACTTATAAAAATTTAAATGCCAATTAAGCTCACTGCAGGGGTGAGGTAATTTCATACTACTATGCTAAGCAATGCTGTCCTCTGCACCATTGCACTGGTCTGCATTATCTATTATCTTATGCTGAAGCCAAGAGCTTTTTGAGGAGCAGAGTGACTTTGTGTTCCTGCTTTGTTCAGAATAAAATATAAATCAGATTTCAATCCACAACTAAAATTTCTTGCCAGTATAGACCTTTAGGAATGAGTTACAGTATTCTGAGTATTACAAGGCAATCGCAGCAGCAGCAGCGTTCAGGAATGTGGACCAAAATAAGTAATTAAACACAACCTTCCTGATTATAGAACATGTCTTCGGTAATTTAATGCCTTTATTAAAGCTGTAGTTAGTGGACTTGAGAGACTGCAGCAGCTTTGGTCTCATGAGAATGAATTATGTCCTGCTTTTTAACCTAGAAAGTTTCCAGGCTCTGTGGCTTCAGAAGAAAATTTGAAAACACAAAAGAAAGGTTCAGAAGCCAGAAGGCAAACAACCACCTTAAAATTACTATATTTTTTTCAATCTCACCCAATTGGTTTTTGGCCAGTCCCATTACTTTTGAGCAACTGATCTGGCAGTACTCCAGCATACCGGAGTTTACTGACAAATACCAAACAGAAACAAATGACAGGGGAAACAACAGAAAGAGCCAAAACCTTCACTACCAAAACCTGGGCTAACACACAGGGTTCACATAGGTGCCCAAATACCAGCTGCCTGTCGGTGCTTGGCTCAGCGCCTCTCCCATCACCTTTATAAGCAGAAGGGTGAAAAAACAGACTGCTGTTTACTGTGAATGCCTTTATTCCAGAGGACATCTAGATACTTTGTTCTGTCTAACATGAAAAGAGGTGGGGTTTTTTGTTTTCTGGGTTTTTTGTTTGTTTGTTTTGGTTTGGTTTTTTTTTTTTTTTAAACCAGAATTTTTTGGATCTTTCTCAGGCCTTTTTTCATACATATTTGAGAAGAACATAGAGCACTCCCTGCTTCTTCTTTGGTTGCGATGTGTCCTGCACAAGTGCCTGCTCTCAGAAATACACCTTTGGGGTGGAGATCTCACAGCAGCAAGAAAGCAAGCGGAGCTCATTCGGAAGTAAATTTGGGATGTAATCACTTACAACTCCACTAATACAGAGAAGCTAGTAAATCAGTAACAGAAGTTTATTAATTTAGTAGTTACTGAGACAGATCTTATTGATCTTCTTCACACACACTCCAGAGTTTACCTCACAGCTCCAGTTTATGCCTTGACGAAGTGGTTCAGAGAAGCCTTGTGTTTTATAGCACACACATCATGTAGCGTAATGCTCCTGGTATGATGACTTGCAAACTAAGCAGTGAATTTATTGCCCTAGAAGAGACTAGGGTTTTACTCACCCGGGGCAGCCGGCACAAACAACCCAGAGTAAAGCTGGCAGCCGAGAGCTGTGCTGAGAGCTGTGCTGCGAGACGCACAGCGCTAACTCACGACAGTCTCGTACTCAGCTTGAGCCCACATGTGTTTGCGACACAATATCAGCGAGTGAATAGTTTCCATTTTCAGCATTCACATGTTTTTGTGAGCATTTCTTTTTATAGGCTCTGATTCAGCAAAGTACTTAAGCTCATGCTTTACTTTAAATAGCTGAATAATCCAATGTCTTTTCAGCAAATGTTTAACTTTAATTGTGTGAATAGTTCCAGTTCAAGGGCTCCTCATATCTTGGACACTGAGCTCTCACTTATGTGCTCTATTCACTGCACAGATATAATATTATTCATGGGCTTCACATTACGCATTTACTTAAGTGCTTTGCTAAACAAGGTCCTAAAGCAAATATGCCACAGTCAGAGTTTATTTAATAATGATTCTACAAATTCAGTTCTAAACTGTCAAGCATTTTAAAAAGATAAACTAAATAACCATAGGGTTTAGTGCAATTTCTTTAACATCTGCACCTTGATTTAGCACTGGTTACAACTGGGACAACGTGGTTAATAAAGCGTTAGGATTTCCTTCTTTGAGCCATTTAGGAGATGTGATTGCTCCTTGAACTAAATAAAAGTAAAATTAAAAATCCTGGGTTAAAACTACCTCCAGAGAGGCTTTTCCCCATAACCCACGATGATGGAGCTGTGCTGCTGCGGGGGCTGCAGCCCCTGCCACATCAGGAAGAGGAAGGGGCCCTGTCAGAGAGCTTGCCTCTCGGTTTGGTGTACCACCAATCCTATTTCAGTCTCTAAATAATAAGATTTGATTACAAAAATATGACCAGAGTGTTCTGAGGGTCTTTTCACATGACTTTTTTTTGTACCCAGTCAGAAGGAAATACTTGAGACAGACTTTCAAGTTCCTCTCCCATAACCACTGCTGCATTTTTACATGGAAGCTGATGAATTTTCCTCTCTTTAGAAGACTGCAGCAGCTGTGGCTTTAAGAAAAACACCAAATACCGTGAGACTAACAATAAAACTACCAGACCTGGCAGCGCTGCCTTACCCCTTTGGGCCATTTCCATTCCATGTGGCTCCCCACCGAACCACACAACGCAGGGCCCCTTACTAGTTTGTTAGCTACTGCTTCAGATGTTGCAAAATGCAGTGGTTTAAATTATTAGGAGGCAACATGCCAAAAAGAAAAGAAAGAAGTTTAAAAAAAAAAAAGCTTCCAAAAGCACAACTTTCTGAAAAGCCAGCGCTCCAAATTTGAAAGGCAAAGGCTGAAATTCATACTTTATAGGTAGCTGCTTCCAGAGCAAAACACCTCCCCTCACATCAAGTCCCATGTCCCAGATGAAAGCCCCTGCCCTGGGCCTGCAGGTAAAGGAATCACAGAATCACAGAACATTAGGAGTTGGGAAGGGACCTCAAAAGATTATCCAGTCCAACCCCCCCTGCCTGAACAGGATCAACTAGATCACACAGGAACATGTCCAGATTGGTCTTGAATGTCTCCAGAGGAGACTCCACAATTCTAACCTGGCTGGAGAAGCCAAATCAAAATGGGTAAAACACGTAAACAGAACCAGATGCTCCTGAGAAAAGAAAGAAAATAAAATTGCCTCGAAAGATAAAAGGATTAAGTTCTTCTGACCAGTAGGTGTAAACATGTAATGAATTTAGACGTTTCTTTTCCAAAGGAAGAAAGCTATTTAATGCGATAAGTGTTATTAAGATAGAGCAGAATAACTATAATGTAGAAAACTCCTCATTAGTTGGGGCTTAATTGCTGTTATAGTTTGTGAGGAAGCAGTAATTACTACACCAAAAAAAAAAAAAAATCTAGATTTGGAGATTATTTTTTTTAATGTATTGCACAAGAATACTACTTTAATGTTAACCCCAAATTTAGCCAGAATGTGTCCAGTGTCATCCCTTTGGAACTGATCACTGACAAGTGTAAAACTCTCTGGAAAGGAAAAAAGAATAATTCATGAGAGCAAGGGGTATAATTGTAGTTAGTTCTGAAACAGGACTTTGATACATTTATAGGTTTTTATTCACTGTGGTCTCAGTGTTTGCCTGTTCTGTTTATAAATATTTACCGTGCACTATCTTCATAAAATAATTATTATTCAGTGTGCACAGCAAAGAAGACATTAGAGGTCTGGCTGTGTGTTTTTCCAATCTCATCTGTATGACAATATTTTAATTTGGTTTTAACAGGCCAGTCCTTACAGCCGAACCCCCATGCTTGCTTTGCCAGGTTACACACGCAAACATTGACCGAAGCGGTATCTGCACCCATCTGACAGAGCTCAGAGGATCAAGCAGGGATCCCTGCTGCAGCTCACCCATGCCTGGAAGAGAGATGTTCTAGGACATTTTGGTGACACAGAGGATACCAGTGACTACAAGACTGTCAAACTCTAAAAAGCACTCAGCAATTCTGTACGGGGGATTTTAAAGAGTTGCTTAAAAGGCAGCTTCTACAGAAATTAACTTGACGTGCATGTGCTAAGCAAGGGCAGGCTTCACCCTGCAATGCTCCCATGAGCATCTCCACCAAAGTTCAGGATGAAGAGTCTACTATTCCCATGCTAACAGGGTTTTGGTAGGGGGCTTCATGTGGTGCAAGATGCCTTCAAATGATGAAGAGCCTCATGCTTTGGAGTATGCATTGGTTACTTAACAAGGTCACTTAACAAGGAACACACAGGTCTACCTTCCCCTGCAGACTTGCAAAAGTCTGGCAAGTGCCACAGGCTCGACCTCCTTCAGGTGAGCAGAACTCTCCTTCAGAAGCTGCAAGCTTCCTTCACAGGCATTTCACGAACATAAGGCTTAAAAAAGCATGGCCATATCCCACTTCTTTCCCAAACAGCACCCAATTTCACTAATGCTAAAAAAGATAAAAGAATTTCTTTAAATTTATCATCAGTATCTAGTTGGGATCAGCAGCACCACGATAAAGTACAAACAATTTGGTGATATATATATCACCTCATTCTCCCATTTATCATGGTTATAAAACAGGTACTGGCAGAACAGCCAAGGTTAGAAACAATAAAAGACTTTTAGGCCAGTTTTTATTTAATTTGATTGTATTTCAAGATAATGATACCCCTTTAACTATGGGAAACATGCTCCATCTGTTCTCCAGAGCCTCTGCGGGCTTGCAATTTCCTTCCATGTGCAATTCCAGATGTTAACCAGGACCCTGAAAGGCCCCTACAGCCCAGGTTCCTTGTTCTCACTCCCACATCAGCACAGGGGAAGACTGCAAGTGATGAAGACTGTTTAAAGCCCCAAGTGTCACACCAAAGATTTAAATGAGATTTGAGCAGTATAGAGCACCTTTTGCAAACCCTCATTTGGTATGAGATGAGATTAGCACCATTCTGGTGCTCTGAACACCAGGGACCCCAGGGCAGGGTCTGCAAAATGCCAGAGCACCAAACCCAGATCTACAGCAGCTCTCCGTCTTCCTTCAGCAAGTGCAACCAGAAAAACCTCACAGATATGGCCCAAGGCTTTTCCCTAGATGCAAATACAGAAATAGGTTTTATGGAAGTCTGTAAACAGTATCTCTCTGAGAGCCTTTGGCAACTGATACCACACAGGTACTTGTTTGTGGGGTTTTTTTGACCTCTCACGAATTCTCATCAATTGAAAACAATGTTCAAGAAAAATTAATTGCTGGAGATATCCAGATAATTGGAAATGCATAAAATATTACAGACCTTAAACACCATTAAAATATTTTTCATATATTTTTTTTAATATCTCCAGTTAAAGAAAATAATTAAAAATCAAAGCTCTGATGTGCAGAACTACCAATTTTAATTCCTGGAAGATAATTCTGTGATAATCACTAATCCCCTTCTTGTTCTCAGGTAAACTTAAGGGAGAAATACTCCAAAGGAAAAGGGTACTGCAGGGTAATTCACTATTCTGTTTTTACACAGTGGGAAGCTTTTCTAGCTATATTCAGCATTCAAACTTGCATATAAATAATTTCCAGTCCAAACAGATTCTTTATACTGCTTTCAACTTCATATTGCTTGTATAAATCACATTTATTCTTTTATATTTATAGAGTTTTTTTTTTATTTTAACGGAACCACCATTAATAGCATAGCAGATCAAATATTATTCCAAATTTAAATAAAATCTGTTCATCATTATGGTCATTAGCTAATGGTTTTATCTTCCTTTGGGACCATAGTAAACATTAAAATTCAATTTATTTAACATTTACTTCCCATAAAAAAAAAAAAAGCTCATCATTTTCTTGCTACAAATAAGAAACCCTTGGGGTCACAAAACTCCTGAGAACCAGGTTTAAAAATACACAAATACATGAAATCAACAAAATCCCCAAACCAAACTCACTTTTGAAGACTAATAAGGTACTGAGGAAAGGATGTAAATATACACGGAAGCCCTTACGCAGACTATGTGCCTAATCCTGCACCGATGTCCCTCGCACCACAAATGCTGCAATGCCTGTGGTTTTTAACCTTTTCGATTTGTACACTGCAAAACATCTCCCAAGGGGGTGCAGATCCCAGTAATTGTGGATTTAAGTCCACTGATAATTAATTTTATTTTCTTAGCTACACTGGTGCCTCATGGTAAACCCCCATGTATCCTCAAGGGTCCATAGCCCCAAACCTGGGACAGACCGAGCAGGTAAAACATGAGGTGTCCAGTACCCCAGAACCCCTGTGACAGACACCAGCACACACAACCATCCTTACAACGATCACAGTTTCTTAACAGCTGTGTGAAAACCTTTGTTTCCCCTTTGATATATTTGCATCATTTAATGAAAGTCTGATAAATGCTTTTCCCCCCCCCACCTAAATTGATTTTCTTTTCAAAGCTCCCTTTGTCAGCTGATCTGATAAGTGCTAGAGGACTGCACATCTCTCTGGCTGGTGCTCCCCTGTGTATTCCTTCTCTTTACAGGTTTCCCCTGCAGGACTACCGTGATCTCACTGATTATTTTTCAGCAGACACTTTGTTAGACTACTTATAAACATACTGACCTAATTGCTTTTAATTATTCCAGTGGAGTCTGCTTTTACAGTGGCTATTTGCTTCCAAACAAAAGGAGAAATACTACTGTGAGAAGCATTGAAAAATCCATAGGGCTTCTCTCTGAAGCCGAAATCAATCAGAAGTTTAACGCACATTGTAAATGTTTATGTGCACATGTAGCTACTGTGCATGTATGCATGCATTATATAGGCTTATTTTACATCTATACCCATCTGTATATCACATAAGCCAAATGGGGCTAAGATGATAGCAAACTCATTTAGCTCTCAGTTTCTGAGACTTAAGTGTTTCAGTTTTCTTAACAGCTTCATGAAGGACCCAAGCAAATTTAGTGTTTTTACTGTCTCTCCTAGGATGTTTAGAAAATTGTTTAAATCTTAGCTATCTCTCCAGCCTGTTAATATTCAGATATAAATTCCTTGTACACTACCTGTATTCACAATGCTTCCTGAAACAGGTGAGAAGTAAAGCTACACAGAAAGCAACTTACTCTACATCTACCCTTTTAGCAGCCAACCCGTCTTCAACTGCCGTAAGATCTGCAAAACACCTCTTGTGAACATCAGGATGGGTGGGACTGTTAATCTAAGTGAACAGCTTTATGAGAAATAGTTCACCAGCAAAGTGAGGATGATATGCAGTTCAAGAGGGAAATCCACAGTGGATAGAACTGGGAAGAGATGATACAAGGAAGTCTGCCCTGTACACGCTTCAGAGTCAGCAGCAGGGAGAAATCTCAGTTTATTTAGAACTACTAAGAACTTATTTTTTCCTTGAAGTTTTAAACTCCAAATATTAAGCAACCCCCCCCCCCCCCCAAAAAAAAAACACGAAAAGAAAATAAGTAGAAAAGTGAAAGTGATAGCAGATGGTAGAGGCACCACTTCACTTTCTGCTATCACCTCATTTTACCTCCAGGGACTGCGCAGTACATACAAGACTGCAAAATCTAAAGAGGAAATACCAGTGCTGATAGCAGCGTGCTGCCTAGAAGTCAGCAATATGCTGAAAGCCTAAGCTTCCTTCAGATTTTATATTCAAATACCAAAGGAAAATTGGTATTATCCATCAATAGAAATAAGGCCAGTTTTGAGAATCTTTTTCAGCCACAGTTTTGTGAAATGAGCATCTTGTGAGTTATTCTTATCATTCGGTTTAATATTTTTCAACAAGGAAAAAAGAGAGGCAGGACGTAGCACTTCAATTAAAACAAACAAATCAAACCAAAACAACACCCACAAGATGCCTGTGAAACTGTCCCTCCTGGTATGGAATAAGATAAGGCTGGAACAACCTGCTCGCTAAAGTATTCCAAATTCGTTTTTTTAATGTTTTACAAATTTGTTTTCTTGCACCAAAACAAATGCTTATTTTGACAATTACCAAAAGATTTTCATAGAATTTTAATACTTAAATAATATTGCTCTGGTAAGAATCTTCTATTAAACCTGTAAATAACCACTTCTGCACAATACAGCACTGACAGGTTGGCTATTCCATTAGTTAGTGGCTGTTCTGAGTGGCTGGATTATTCCTGGCACATCACTTGACATCTTGGAAGGCATTCCCTGAAATCCAACCAATGTGATGCCATCGTTCAGAAGTCCTGTTGGAAGGGGTTTTGCTACTTGTAAACACTGAGAGCTTGTATGAGCCACCTGGACAGCTCCACTAAATAATGAGGCAAAGGTTCATACCTTCAAACACCTAAAGTGCTAAATCCCTAAAGGGATTTCTTGGAAAGTCACCTGCTGAAAGCTTTGCCAAGTCCTTAAACTGGGGACTGTGCATAGCCTGACCCCAATCCATTCACTCACTGTGCAAGCCCAAAAAACCAAACCCAGATTTTCAGCAGTCATGCACTGCAGGTCTTAGCCCCAGTCTTCAATTCTAGTGTCTGACGTGATGCAAGATCAACTGAGTAGAAAAAAATTCATCACTCACACTGCAGGAGCATAATTCACATTTAAGATGCAAAATGTGCTCTCTCATTAGCGCATCTTTCGGGTCTCGAGCCTTTCATAACTGGTATTATTGTGCTATTGATCACTGCCCAGAACTGTAATATATAGTGAACCTTCAGGTTTGAAGAAAGGTATGTGCCAGTCAGGTTTATGAAGCCTATAAACTTTTACTGTGCTTGTAGCATAACCAAAAAGAAAGAAAGAAAAAAAAAAAAAAGCCGTCCATAAATTTAATTATTCCTGGCTTCTGTTCTTGGAGACATCTCTCCAGGGCACAGTCTAAAATTATTGTATACTGCTCGGTTTCCTGGATCAAGGTGATACAAGTTTGGGGTTTTTTTAAAAAAAAGAAAACAACCTCGATGCCAATTAATAGAATAATTTTCTCCCTTTCCTAAACATGGTGCTGTTATTCCCTGACCTCGGTGGGAACCGGCAGACTCGGAGGTGGAAGAGATGCCAAGGAATTCTGCAGGGCTGCTTCGCCACGGCTGGTTCTCGGTGCCAGCCACAGCCTCTGCTGAGCCACTGGCAGGCAGTGACTGATGCCCTCAGTCCAGGCGCTTCTTGCATCTCTCCTAACATGGGAACAGATGGTTCCTTTTAACTGAAATATTTCCATCCTGCTCCCAAAACCACCTCCACCTGATCTGCAATTAGAAACACAGGATCACTGAATCCCTCTATCCCACACTGGATAATGTTCACTTGGAACTTCTTTCTACCCTTTTAAATGTTACTTTATTCTCAGCAGTAGACAAGGGCAGAAGGATTTGCCACGGATGCACAAGTTAGTCTCTTGGGTTTGCTTATGTACAGAGTTTGTTTGCTTAAAAAGGCCAGTCTGAACTGGACTCCAACAAATCTGACACAAACTAGTCTAGTCTGATGGGTATTTTCAGCTAAAACAAAAAACCCAAACAAACATAACACCCCCCCAAAAACATTTTTAGAAGGTAACATAATCACTCTGACCAGTCTTAAATTAAATGTTTCATATTTTGCTTTGAAAAAAACCCAACTAATTTTTGTGGTGAGCTGCAATGTAGAAAAGGATTAAGAATGCCCTTTAAAGGGGTATTTAATTCAGCTGAAAACTTTTGGTTTGTTTTATGTTTCAGCATGAATAGATGGCATTCAGGATTGATCCGATACATTTCCTATGTCCAACCTCCTCTCCCTTGTTTTCCTGTACGGCCACTGTCTCAAGAGATGAAGTACTGACACAGCTACCCTGGGAAGAGATAAACCCAGCTGTAAAAAATTTAGTCTAAAGACACAGCCAGATAAAAGATTAGGGATCATCATTCAAAAAACAACCCAACAGGCATTATGAGGAAGTCGCACAGCTTTGCTACATGGATTACAACGGATTCATTTTAAACAGCCTTAGTTTTAAAAAAAGAAAAAATCATAGGAAAAACATCCATTAAAGTCAGGGATTATGGAGGGAAAGCAGAGTAGGAGACCACACATTTGCTGCTCTCAGGACACAGCTGACACAGTCCTGTCCTTGTGGACTGTGCTGCTTCTTCCCATCCACTTCACTGCAGCCTTCTCCCACCAGTTACCAGAGTTGGAGCCTTTTCCCCTCATCCCAGAACAGGAGTCCCAGCACCAAAAATGATGTACAGGTTTACACCATGACAACTCAATAGCAGAAGAGGGTATCAAGCAACAGATATATCAGATCTACAGTAATTAACTGCAAAATTGCCACTAGCTGCACACACCCCTCTATGTTGGCTTTCTGGTGAAACTTAAGTCACGGTTTCCAATAAAAAAAAACAAACCCTGAAATGTTATTCCATCTGTCTCAAGTCTTTCCATTCCTCAGCAACATCACCAACAGTTTAATTTCATTTCCTTAGGAATAATCGTCAGGCTATTTAAATATTAACTAGAGGAAAATATTAACACACTTTTGGGGAAATGAGACAAAACTGATCCCACACCCAGTAAATCTTCTTGTCCCTAAATAATCCTAAACCCTTTTACACCCACATCAAGATGCTGAGTTCTCAGAAATACACTCAGAGGACTGTTAAAAGACCCAGCAGGGCTCATCTGACATCAGGGTACTGAAGAAACATGACCCCATTTCTCCCTCCTCTCAGTCCCTGGATATTTGCTCCTGCAATGACAGAAACCCTGTCTGCATTTCCTGCCCTCCCAAATTCAGAGAGGCACCTACAGTCCCTAGTAACGGGGAAGATCTCTGACTTTCTACTGCATCAAGAGTCTCATCATGTGAAATCCTTTTACAACATCAGATTCTGATCCTCACATAAGCTCCTAAGGTATTTCTGCGGATTAATTGAAACTGAATAAATTTCCTTGACATTTTAAGCCCAGGTACTTCACGTGGCAGTTTGCCATCGCAGCCAGCTCAGCAGAGCACAGCTAAGCTTCCCACCAGTGGTCAGCCAAGGTCTCCAGCCTGGCTGAAGGCTCTTACTTAAGATTCCACATACAGTGAGAGACTGCAAGAGCAGAGCTGCTCTTCAGACAGCTGTGATGTTGCTGTCCTCCTCACTAAAGGAAAAAGAACAAAAATATCTGAGGTGCAGGATGAGCAGTGGCAGCCTGCATGGCAGGTAGACATCTAGGAAGGGAGACAGAAGCCTCTGGCAGAAGGGGAACCTTTTATAGCTGGGAAGGAGCACCTGGAAAGGTGACACTAGCATGCAGAAGATGCTGGATAATTCCAGAATGGCATCCCAGTCTGGTTGGATGAGGTTTATTTGGGGGAAGAGGCACCACAAGGACTGCTGACCCTCAGAAGTGTGACCTTAAGGGGATTCTTCTTTGTTATTCCAGTTATACAGGGTAAAACAACACACCCAGTCCTGCTTCTACCTCCCTGCTTTACCACCAAACACATTTGACCCAGACAAGGTGACGTTCAGTGCTTGTCATTCCTTCAGGAGTTGTACTATATTGTCTGAGCTTTTCAGCCTTCTTTTCCTGCTTACTCTCCAGTAATGATCTCACTTATATTAGTGCTTAACATTTTTCACTCTCACATAAGTGACACAATACTGTCAAGTTTTGCTTTAAAGATGGGAGATAAGGCCCTTTCTCACAACAAAACAAAGATGTAAGGAATTCTCCCCGAGAAGCTTCTGAGATGAATTCTCTATGGTCTAGAGCAAAAAAACCCCAAACATTACCTGACAACAATGCAGCTTGTGTTTGCACATGTTGATAGGAAAGCCCCATCCAGACACAAGCAGTATCTATTTTTGTCTTACAATTTTCCAAGTAATAGCTGCTCATGCCAACATTACTAGCACGTGCTGGTATAAACAACTGCTGCCTCCACCAGAGGCAGGTTCACAGTAGAAGAAAACCACACAGTCCGGTATAGCTGGATAAAACTTCATATTTCAGAGGTTCATATGCTCACATAAAACAAAAATCCACAAAAATTCACACCAGCAGTCCCTACAAGAGCTAGTTCTTTTCACACTGGAGGTCATCTCTGACTGACTTTCAAGGTCTTATGAGACCAAAAGGGTGTGCACAAAGATCATCATGTAGTATTAAGGCTCAGACCTTCCAAAAACCTCATCATCTTCACGCTAGAAAGCAGATACACCCCAGGCTTGAATATGTATTGTAAGTTTGGAGTTAAACAAAACCCAACTATATCACCTTCTAAAAAGTGTCCAAGATGCAGGAGAGTAGGGAGATATGAGGACAGAAATGCAGGGTTTTGTTTCTGTGGCTCTACCTTGTTCATCAGACACATTCAAGCCAGAGCATCTTTCTCTCCCAAGTGAAATCTGTTTCTATGATTTTGCCAAAACTTTTATATATGGCAGTGGCCAGCTGGCTGCTTGGAGAGCCATGTGTCAGCGGTCCTGGCGAACGCTTAATGTGTGATATGGATCTGCACAAACTGCAAGCACTTGGTTTGCAAACATTCCTGTTTTATGCATTTACAAAGCAGCTAGCAAAAGGAGAGGCTTCTGAAGCAAAGTCACACAACATGGCAGACATATATTAAGGTAATCCCTCAATATACAAATATATTGCAGTAACTCATCCCTTCTCCTGGCACGCTGTGCCCCTAGGGGCTGCAGTCAGCCTATGCAGTCTCTCCCTACAAAATACCACCACCTCCTCCTCCACGGAGACCTTCATTTCCACAGATGCAGGAAATCAACACCAACAAAGTTTCTCCAACAAGACAAAATATAGGAACACTCTGTAGCCTGTCTCCAGCCCTCTGGAGCCCAAGGGGAGCAGTGCCAGCAGATGTGACCACAGGGCAGTCTCCTCCTGTACCCCAGTTGTCAGCACCCTGGCTCTGAGGATGCTGCCAGAGATGTGTCTGATGAAGCAGACATCCAACCGTGGAGGGGTCAGTAAGTCAGATTTTAGGAATCAAAAGGGGAAGGCACAGTGCAAGACAGAGGCATGATTTGTGTCAATGTATTTTTGGCCTACAGACTGTACCATCTGAGAGCAGATGTTAGAAATGCATCGAGTGATGTGGGCTTTAAAGGGGAAAAAAAAGCAGAAGCTGCCTATACTGAAAGAGGCCTGTGGCTATATTCCCCATGTATATAAAAAGTGTTCATGAAGTTTAAAACAAGCCACCTATTTATGGATTTGTTAATGCATCATCCCATGTGGTCTGTAGGCCTGTTTACAAGAATATATATGGCTTATTGACTAATGTCAGGCAAAATAGACTTCCCAGCCCAGATTAGGTTTATCACAGTCTCTGCAATCAGTCCAGCAAGCAAAAGCCCAGGTGACGGATGAACCTGCCACAGTCTCCCAAATGCCAGCAGATACCAACCAAGAAGCCACAGCGGGAAAGGTAATTCTAAGCTAAGGCTGCTTTATCGAACAGACCCTCCTCCTGATATACAGCCAAGGGGCCTCCTGCTGATCTCCTCCACCCTGACAGCCCATGGCTCTAAAAGCAGTCACCAGCCAGGCCTCAAACAACAAAGACCACCACAGAGCAGTATCAAAGCCATGACTTGTCCTGGAGATGAAAGGAAAAGGGAGCTGGTCTCCACATCACTGCCAGGGCAAGCTCTGTACAGCTGCAAACATCTGCCTTCTGCACTGCCCAGCCATCTCTTCTGGGACTAAGTGTTTACAATTTGAGATTAATTGGGCAGATATCTTGACTGGAAGCAGGCAAGGGGAGGCTGGAACCAAAAAAGCTTCTCCCTCCCCCCCCGCCCAGGGAAGGGAGTTAAAATGTTGGATTTAACATTTCCAAACAAGGTATTTCAACACTTCAGATCAAAATTATATATCAATTACAAAAGCATAAGAAAATCATAGTGCAAAATGAAAGCCAGAAGTTTTAGTTTGTCCCAAATGTTGCAGCCCAAATCAAAGTTTCCACAATCTGTTCTTCAATATTTGCAAAACAAGAATTCTGGTGACACTTCCAGTGAATCTTGTAGTTGTTTCCAAAAATCCATAAAAATCAAGTCAATTCTAAACCATAAGAACCTAACAGTATCTGTGAGGACGTGGATAAGCAGTTCCTTTAAATGTACCTGTCTAAGTGAGGAGACAGAACACTGTACTAGACATCCCATCAAAATTAATCTTGATTTAAACAGGAAACCAATGCAGGATAGCGAGTAGGACGGAATGCTGGTGTCCTCCGGGTTATCATTAAGTCCTTGCTGCAAAGAATCTGTTCTTCCTCAAAATTAAGATCAAGGATTCCTTTTTCTTTCATTACATTGCCTGAAAGCTTCTTAGTAGCACCAGCAGTTTGTAAAGATGAAAAAACCTGCTTAATCTGTAATTGCAAAGGGTTTAGGAGCTGCTAATAAATACACAGGGAAGCTTGGAAGAGGAACACTCACTCAAAGCCACTCGTGCCACGAAAGTCAACTCCATACACAGTTGTCAGCCATCTGACCCAATGGATTTGTCCCAAATCCATTATTATAGGGAAGATTCTATCTCTTCAAACTTTTTTAAAAATCTGGCTACAAATGGAGACTTACAAGGCAAGAGTGTCTAGGGTCAAGGTGGGATTTTACCCCCAAATCTAAACATCTTATTGTTCCAATGTTACAGTTGCACAAAATGCTGGCCCAAGCCACAACAAAAGTCAATCTGATAAACACGCTCAGCAGTAAATCCAGCTGTAGTCTCAAGAGGAGCTGTAATTCATGATGTTTATGAGTGGTATCTATTATGTGACATTCTCAAAGCTGAAAGTGTAAATACATGCAGAAAACCCAAAAGGAGGCTTTCACAGATTAAAAATGACATTCAGCAACAGGGAAGATGGGTCGTTAGAACCGGGAAACGTACAAGAATGAGCTACATAATAGAACAGATCAGCAGCATTGACACAGGCAGTGGGGATTACAGCTGTCTGCTCAGCCTCTGCTACTACATCTGGTTACTGTTACGTGCCCTATGGAGGAGAACGAAAAAAAAAAAAGTCTTCATCTGATATGACTGCTCTGCCTGTTTAAGATTCAAAAGCTCCACTGAAAGCTTTCATAAAGCTGAAGGGAGCATGATTTATACAGAGCTACAAGCCTTTTACAGTCCATTTTGAGCAGAATGGACATCAGTGCTACCTGTCTTTCAAGAACAGTGTTCCCTATTTTATTTACATTTGCTCTTCATTATGCTTTTAGTGCAACTTACCGACCCAGCCAATCAATTCAAACTATTTTGCAAGAATTTCAAGACATTTCTTAGCATCAACCCATAGGCACTTGCTTCTACATAATCATTTTTCTGCAGAGATTTTCTTCATTCAAGTGGCTTTGCCAAGCAACAAGAAACAAAAGAATAACGATTTCTAAAAATAGGTAGGAAATATGTAGGAATCTCATGACCATATTAAACAGGGTCATCAGAAAGAGAGAAGGGGATAAATGTGTCTCCCCATGTCCTTTATGTCTTTTCTCACATCCCCCTAAAAAAAAGTGCTGTTCAGGGATTGATAGGTATGGCTCTGTGTTACAGCTCTAACTTATTTAAAAAGAAAATAAATCTATAGAAAAATTCAGTATTTTAAGCTCTTCTTGGGAGAGCAGAAATAACCAGGCTAGTGGTTGCTTTTTATTATCCATCACAGAGGCAAATTTAACTGTATCTTTTAAGGAAAAAAAAAAGAACAAAACCATGTCACTACAAAAAGTGCCTCACACATCAAAGTATTAAAATTTTGCCCTGTTCAGGTATTGATCTCAAGGATGAACTCTTCCCTTCACTTTAGTAGATAAGATGGCATTGAACTCGAATTAACCTGTCTGTTGAGAGGGTCACAGCTCCAGACCTGCTGCTCTCACACCTGACCAAAACACCAAAATCCAAAGACTGGGATTTTAAGAACATAAACTCAGAAAAAGGGACTTGGAAGAAAGATGCATGCCTTGAATCCCAACGATCTCCCAGTGGAAACAAAAGATAATTTTTCTTCAATTCAACAAATGTGAGTTCCCAGCTGCCCCACGATAATTTCAAGCCCAACGTTTCTCTTAAAAGTAAGAGGTACTATTTCCTTGGTGGCACCTCTCCTCTCTTTACTACTTCCACATCTATTTGAGACTGATTGAGTCAAAAATCTTGTACACTATCTGCAGCACCCAAGTATCACATAGCAACAGTCTTGTCAGTAGTTTTAGGGCTGACTTAAAATAAAAAACAATCAGAGCACTTCTTAAAACCAAACATCCTTCCCCCCCCAACGTGTTGATGTGGTCACTAAATCCCACTGGGTAATCTCCAGAATCCATCTGTTCCTTTTCATTCGCATCCTGAGAAGCCTCCCATAGCCCCTGATTATTTCTCAACTTGTCTGAAGAAATATCCTGTCTTCTGGCTTCCCAGACACTTGCTTCAGCCCCCTCTCCCCAGAGGTTTGCTGAAAAAGGCAGCTGCAAAGATTATCCACTCCAGTGCTGTGCCCAGGCTCTCTTTAAATCCCTTGAAGAAGGAGACATTTTCTCTAAAGGGAAAAATGTTTAACAGAGGAGAACAAACGTCCTTCAAAAATGAGTTTCTTCTCAGTTTGATCTTGGAAGCAAGACCTAGCTACAGACACCTTTTAAGCAAGCATCTTTGAGAGCATTGCTAAGGGAAGCAGGAATTAGAGCCCCACACTGACCAGGTCTAGCCCCTCCACCACCACCAAGGAGGACCATGCCTGCAATAAGGCACCACATTACACAGCAGCACAAATTAACAGGTTGAGAGATACTGGGAGTGTTCGCCAAAGGTCATCATCAAATAGCAGATGTAAGCATAAAAAGGATGACATTTTCCTAATGACGACAAAGCAGCTAAAATTACAGGAATGCATATCTTCTCCTTTTCCAGGTCAATCCAGCCAGCATGCCTGTGTTTTTAATGTATCAAACACAGCTGCACAAAACACTCTGAGCTTCTCATTTAAATTGAGGAATGTTAGAAACAGTGGAGAAAAAACCATACCTCTATTACCTGTGTTGTTGCATAAAATCAAAACACAAGAACCAAAGTCACAGAGGACTTTGGATTTAATTGTTCAGTTGTATTTTGTTATTGCTTTAGCTGTAACTTGAAGCCCGCAGGACTGCAGCCATCGTACTCTATAGATTCCCACCAGCTCTATGTGCTCCTGCACCAATCAAAAGTACTGACACTGCACAGCAAACAGCAGGCTACAGAAGGCTTTTGGTTTCCTTACAATTTCAACATTAGTACTGCTCAAGTTAATTCCAAGATTTATGGGGAGATGCCAAAGGGTTAACTTTGCTTGAAATTTTCCTATTTATCGTCATTTGCTTCAAGTAAGGCAAGTACCGAGGAATTTATGATGCCCAAACCTGACAGTCACTGACTGGCTAACAAATCTCTCCTCCTGTTTTTGAAAACAGGTTTGTGTTAATCTCTCGGGTCACTATCAAAGACAGTTTAGCATCCAATTTATCACCTTTTGGGCAGAGATCCATGCTGAAAAATTCACATCCAAACTGTAATTTGGTTCAGTTAATGATCTTTTCTCAGAGGAACCGGACAATTAAAAACATATGGAAATGGAATAAGCTACTCACTTTTCAACTAAATGTTTGCTCTATGTCTTGGGAAATAAATTTAGGATGAACAAGCTGAATTCAGGCAATGGATTAAAAAGAGTATCGAACTACTGTTATAAATCAGTTGTCCTCCTTTCACAAGGCACATAGTGGTATTTTTTTCTTTTTTAACAGACCATTATGTCCAACATTGGAAAAAACCCCACAAACCCTTGAAGAAACTGCAGATTTCAACAGGATCAGTGCTATTTAAAAAAAAAAGAAAGAAAAAAGCTCTTTACGCACTATAAACATTTGACATATTTAGGCACCTAGATACAGTAATCAGAAATGTCAGGTTAAACAAGAAAAGCACGACGGCAAAAATAGTCTAAAAATGTATGCATCAATGTACACTGGCTTTCATTACAGTGGCAATCAATCAAAGATTTTTGGTAGAACTATGACATTCTATTATGTCTTGAAAATATCATGGTACAGTTGACACCTTTATGGAAACACAAAGCTTGAAACATACATGGCATTTTAGCTGTGTTTCCTTCTCCTTTTGTTTTGTTTGTTTGTTTTTCCTTTTCTACCTGAAGTGCCAATCCCCATGTAACAATTCACAAGTGACACAAGCCCCCATCACACAGCTGAACTTCTCCCATGGGCTTTAGTGGGTGCTGGGTAAAGACATGAGGAGAATATCAAAGCTACAGGCATTCCTTCAATTCCTTATTTTTCCTGTGTTCAGTGCCCTGAGTGACTGTTTCTAACCCTTAGAAAAACTCATTTGTGAAATTCAGCATTAATTTGTTTATACACTGTCTGCCTCAAAGTGAGGTTCAAAATTTAATCCTAGTCTCCTTCCAGCCTTAGAAACATCCCATAGTGGTGAAGTCCTTCAGTATATTTTAAAGTTGTTATAGATCACATACCCAATTGCTTCTTAATAATGCTCCTGGTCTTAATCATCACACCCTGTGCTTTGCCAGTGTCATTAGCAATTAAAGCTACTGAGCACAGTTCTCCACCAGCTGTAGGAGACAGCCCCAAGGACCTCCAAAGTGAGGAGCATGCATTGATGATGAAGGCTCTGGGATTACACCTTGCTCCAACTGCATGTACCACCACTTGAACAGAAAGAAACTGGAAAAATAAATAATGCTGTCATGCTGTTTAGCTTCTAACACCATTATGGTCAATATGAGGGACTGAACTAGTGACTTGCAGAACCAAAATGATTACAGGTGTATATGCCAAGCTAAAGACTTAATGCTTCTGGAGCACAGCCATGCAGGCCAGTGTTTGCCAGGACATGGCAATGGGAACATACCAGCACACGGGATGCAGGAAATTTTTTTTCAATTAACACCAGAAAATGTATCCCTTAGCAACAACAGACACAGGATAAAAACAAAGACACAGTTAAAAACAACACACACGCCCCCCAGCACGAGAGTGGAAGGTACACCCTTGAAATGCCTTTTGATGTTAATACACTGCAATGAGTCTTAGCATAATCTGCTTCATGAAATACTGAAAGTAAATAAAAACTGGGAACACAGGCTTATCTCCCCCACCTTTCAAGAATACCTAATGCCTTCAGTCTTCCTTACGGCTGCATGGGGTTTTTAATTCTTGCCAGTGTGAACAGGACCTCAAAATGCCCTTTCCAATTCGTCTCTTCAATGAGGAATTGCTGATAAGATCAATTAAGTGAGATGAGAAACAAAGCCCGAGCTATTGGTTCGGTAAGTCCTCTGCTTACTGTGTATTTCATAAAGACCAAAGGTTTGATGTTAATTTTCTGTGATGCATTTTCCAATAATCCATGAGCCCGAGCTTGAGCGCTGACAGAAAGAAGTGTTGTATTTCACAGCCACACAGGAGCAGACAGTTTTAGGATCATTTATTTAATTATGCAAATGCTACTCTTGTGACAACAAGAGACAGACTCAAGCTGAAACCATACATTGGATAATAAAGTTCATATCCAACTGAAGATTCATTACCTGCTGCATCAACTCCAGCTATTACCACATTATTATAGCTTATGCTACTGTGTACTTAAAGTTGAGATAACACTTCCAATCTAAACCTCTATTTTTAGGACAGTTAAAAGTAAGTGTTCGTTATGTTTTCTTTAATTGGCTATTCTACGAGATTCTGAATGTACAAATTAAAAACAAAACCCAACCACTGCTCTGAAGCTAATCACCGTTGAATAAACAAAGAGGCTTTTTAATCAACATAAACCTCGCTTCTTTCTTGCATTTTACAGCAAGGCATCCCCAGAAGACGCGCAGCGATTTCCCCAGTTCTCATCCACGGGCTGCTGAGAAGCAGCCAGGAAACACGACCTGGGCTGAGGCCTCACGCATCTCCCAGGGCGCCCGCAGCGCAACCAGTCCCGCAGCAAACGCGCCTCGGTTGGCCAGCACACCGACCGGCAAGAAAGGCACCGAGCTCATCTCCAGACAGGCGCTTGCTCATTCGTCTGTCAGTCTTAGTGACTCCTTTCCCAGAGCTGGGCTGCAGCCAGGAGTGCAGAAAAGGCTGTGCCACAGAATCCCTACTCCTAGTCCTACCTGCTAATGCTACTCCTGGTCCTACCCACTCCTCTCATGGCATTATTCTGACCCAAACACAAAGCAAATATTTACACCATACTCCACTTTCTGTCAACTCCACAGGGTTCCTAGCACAGCTGATAGAGGAGCTAACAGTTTAGGAGATTAAATTGTGAGGTTATTATTTGGTAGTTATACCTACTTCACATACTTACTTTACAATCTTACAGGCTGTGGAGTCTGTGGGTCTGATTTCTGAATGTCACAGTGAAATACTAGTGACAAAACAACACTGAGCCAGCATGGGCAGCAGCACCTAAGGACATGCCCAACCAAATGGCTAAGCCATCCTAGCCAGGCACTGCCACTAAAAGGACTGGACCCTCCTCTCCTATGTACCCATCATCCTTCTCCATTGCTCTGGCTGCAAGGCTGCTCCCACAGGGGCCTGAAACTATTTCATTTTTTCCAAAGTTGGATTTTTCCTAAAGATGCTGCCAGGGTCAGACAAGTGCAGCAGGCAGAGCCCAGGGAGAGGCAGCAGCACGTGGCTGGGGACAAGGACAGAACTGTGCCTTCAGGGGTGGCACACGCTTCAGCTGGCTCAGGTGCACCACAAAACTGTGACTCTAAGGTAATTATATTTTAAAATCTTCCTGCTGAACAAAAAAGCTTTTGCATGTAACCAAACATTCCTCTGCAACTGATGGACCAACAGAGGATAGGAGGCATGTTTCAGCTCCACTTAGGTGTTTCAGGCTTAAAAACTAAAGCATTTCATCTCAGGTACCACATATACCATGAGACTGGGCAAGACAACTAGTCTCACCTCTGCAGTGAAATTAGTTTGTCTGTATCAAATAGCTATCTCTATGCACAAATCTTGGGCTGCTTAAATTACAAGATTTGGGGTACTTGAACATTTAGACTTGGCAGCTTTTTAATTAGTGCATTAAAATTCTACTTTTCAATATGTCATGTATGTATATAAATGTCATACAGTAAATATGTACACCTGGCTTTTTTTTAACCCAGAAAAAGGATTTTATTTTCAAAATGCTTTTGGTGATATGCAGCTATTGCATGCCAAACCCCCTGATGAAGCACCTTCTTGGGTAGAAAAATTAACGTGCTTACTGTTGGTTTGAGGAGAAGCTCTTTAATGTCACCAAGAAGTAAGGCAAATGCTTAAATACAAAGCACCACAAAAATCTATCCCAGTCTCTATTTTTCAGGGCTGAGAAAATATTATATGCATGTATGTATAGATACAGTGCTAAAGAAAAACCTTTCAACAAGATGAATGATATAGAGAACACACATCTGATCTCCCAGCCTCAAGAATGTTCTCTCTGCCAAAGTCCCTTCTCTGTTTGTGACAAGCTCCTCATGTCCCAGTTCCACACAGCAGAGTCTAACCCAGCACAATGGCTCCTCAGGATGCAAGTGCCTGACTTCAATGAAATCCAAAGGTAAGCAGATCCAAATCTCACCAGAGCTAACGGATTTGGCCCTTATCTTCTCTTGCTAAAGCACCCTGAGTGCCAAGAGACTTATGTAAGCATTAGGAATCAATATTAATATTATAGTGTAATATTCATGTATTATTCTCTCATCGGTGTTTCAACTTATATACAACACTTATGAGCAAGTGTCTATGCTAACTTTTCGTCTACCTTTTTACACTTTTTCTACTGAATACAAGAACATCTGAATCTGTTGAAGTTTATTAAGAGTTATTTTTAACCTGGGACAGTTCCCAAATAAGTTCATTGCATAGCTCAAAACCTGGCAGAAGAGGAATATAGATGGCACAGTGCCAGCTGGAGAAAGAGGGGTAAAATCCACTTGCACCCAATTTGTCACCAATAAATACAACCATAACCCATACCCTGAAGCAGAGAGAGGCCATGGACCCAGCACAGACACTCAACAGTACAGACACACGTCTGGTTGGGATTCCCAGAGCACAGATCAGGCGCTGTTTCCAACAAGTCCGTGGGATTAAAATGCTTAAATCATCCAGGTGGTTTGTGAATTCCCCTACACACCTTCCTGCATCTCTTCCAAACCTGGCCTCTCGTGACTTTCAAGGTCAACAGTGAAATTCACAGCAGAACATGTGGCTTCCTCAGCCTGGGATGGGAAACAGCCCATCTTAGCCCAAACTTCAGCAGCCACAGTGCTCACATCACAGCACCAGCTACTTTCCTTTGTCTGCCTCGACAAACAGAGAAACGCTTCAGAAGTTTTACGTACGAACGGACAAAAAGCTGGAGCTCCTCAGGTCTCTCTCTCAGCTGTGGATTTCCCATCCATCGATCTGCAGATGAAGATGCAGCTTGTGACCGAGGGCTGCGGGGGAGCCTCTCTCCATCAGCATCAGGCACCATTTCAGCACAGCACACGCAACCTGCAAGACTAGGGGGAAGCTCCAGGAAGCGCAGG
Organism: Heliornis fulica; assembly: GCA_013399135.1. Classification (NCBI taxonomy): domain Eukaryota; kingdom Metazoa; phylum Chordata; class Aves; order Gruiformes; family Heliornithidae; genus Heliornis; species Heliornis fulica. The sequence goes on along the minus strand of VXBZ01004997.1, from coordinate 1,480,113 downwards.
CGGCTGTACGGCACGCTCAGCGCTTAAACACTCTACTTCATCCCAAGGTTCCAAAATGATAATAGACTTTATTCTAATTGGATTGTCTGCAATGAGCCAATTTAAGTGCTAAATGCTGCAAATTATTCAGCATGACATAGCAATGCAATGATCTGAGCCACTGCAGGGCAGGAGGCTTGTTGAAAGCTACAGTTCCTGAAGCATAATAAGGAGATGGAAGTCTTAGTTGGCATGTCTCCACCAGCCAGATCCGTATCGTTTCAACAGCCACAGCGTGCCCACTAAGCAGTAAGTAATGCTGTGACCTAAACCACAACCACTGTCAGCCAGCACACCTGATTAGGAGATGATTTTTCTGAACACACCTTTAAAGTCCATATCTCTCTAATTGCCAGCTTTCAAAGAGACCGAGTACCTACAACATTGTATGTACACTACACAGGGCTCTGAAATACTGATCTAACCACCAGTTTTAAAATATTTAACCAACTGAGTCCGTGCCTTCGTGGTCAGGGTAAGAATGTCACATTTATTCACAATGATTTAAGGGACAGGAAGAGACAGACAGTTAAAGCTTTAGGTTATTCAGGTGCAATTACAGCAGCACAAATTACAAATGCAAATGAAGGACTCCTGTGTTACTGCTTAGACCTGCACATAGTGCACAGTTCAAAAGACAATTATTTTTAATAATTATGTGTAAAGTGGTTTTCAACATATAGTTTCACTGGAAAATGTATTAAAATGCTGTTGCTGTGTTAGCAAGGAAAAGGAACTAAAGGACAGGGTTCTCTTCTGATTCAAAAATTCAGATTATACCAACAATTCACAAACCAGAAAGAAAATAAAGAGGGAAAAAAAGTAGTTCATGAATCATATTCCCAACTCCTAACACACCACTACCATTCTGTACAACCCCCACAGGAGGCTATGCAGAACTCCCAACACTTGAGAGTTTTATAGGACTTGAGGTTAGTTGTGATTACAGTCCAGATTCAACAACAAAGCCTACACTGTCACACTTACAAGGCATGGAGTTTTACACCTGATTTCTGGTCACCAAACTCCGGATGTGAAACACCGGACCTCTAGTCCCACCAAGCTGACGAGACAAAGAGGCTCAGAACAGGAGAGAGCAGTCTTACATCTTGCCTCTCAGCTAGGGCTGTGCCTCCTTCAAAACAATTTAGCAGCACTCATCCTGAGTGGAAATCAACTCCGCTCTCTGAGAACTCTTGGATACAAGTTATCTGTCCCCACTGATATAAAAATGACGGATTTTAATACCTTCTCTCCAATATTATGCCTACTTGTCAGTGTGATGCTACGTAGTTAATCACCAACATCTAATATGAAGGCATCATCTGATTTACTGATCAGAAATAGTTATTAAAAATTTCTGCCCTAACTTGACTTTGCTTCTTGGCTTCTGGATTTATTAGAATTAACTCCAGTAGATGAGCAGTTTACTGTATTTTATTTTCCCACATATTTTCTAATCCACAGTGGCACAGGAACATTAATTCAGGAATTGGCTGCAATTATTTTTTGCTATTCAGCTAGGGGCAGTAAATGCAAACAGAATTGGCTGCAGTTCAATGTCATTGCATAAGATTTTGCTCTATTGTTCCCTTAGATGCAGATGTTAGGGTATATAATGCTAAACCAAAATAGTGACAGTGTCATTCTAGGCACTTTCTAATGGGTTCCCAGTAGGATTGGCTTTCTTGCTGGAAAATTAATCTCCTTTTACCTAAAAACAATCATAGAATCACAGAATTAAGACCAATTCTTCCATTACCACTATTTGGAAAGGTAAGAATGCCTCAGCTGTTCATTTTTCATATGAGCCTCAGAGTGCAGTGTGTAAGGAAGACCACAAGCTGCAAGCGTTCACCTTAATTATGAAGGCAAGTGAAAATGGTAAGATAAATAAGATATTTCACATTGCTGTTTAAACAATGATTCTTTCTCTTGCAAATGCCAATTCCTTTCACACTGAAAGCACTAGAGAGGTTTGAAAAACCTGTGTGTTAATCAGAATTTCAGCACAATTCTCCAGGTTCACAAACCAATCACCAAGAAATTCACTCTTTGGAAACATCGAGGGCAACAAAACAATAAGCAGAGGCAGCTTTTCCTGTTCTTCTGTGTCTATTAAAAATAATTGTTTTGTGTTTTAAAAGAAATGCAGATGACATCACTACCACTGCTTTTTTTTTTTTTAATCTGAGGGTGGTGGGACTAAATTATCTGCAGATCAGTATTATTGCTGTTTATTGCACAAAAGCCTCTTCAATGAGAGAGCTGTGTGGGACAGCACAGGATTTGAACAGGTATTATAGGTCCTTGCTGCTGTAGAAATAACTACAACTGAAAATACCAATTATCTTCCCAAACAAAGCTCCTCTGAAGCTGCAGTAGCCCAAGAGGGACATTACCACAACACCCCTAAGAGCAACCAGCCACCTTAAACTCATTTCTCCTTTGAAATGCTGGGAAAAAATTAAAGGAGGAAACAATGAGATTTTAAAAGGCTTTCACTGCTTGCCCCTCCCCACAGAAATAAAGATACAAGCAAACCAAATCCACCTATCTTCTCTCTGCTGGGATGCTCCCAACAACAGTTATTATAGCTCCCAGCTGGGAGCTCACTCTTCACCACCTTCTGAAGGCTGCCACAGCCACAAGTTCCCATCACATTAGCAGGAGTCAGAAAAGACTGCCAAAATTTCATACAGCACACCATACCAAAACCCTCCACATGCCAGCAGACACCTCCCCAATGTAAAAAAAGAAGCCCATGTAAGGATGAGCACACTCAAGAGATAATGAGCTCTCCAGGGAGGCATCGAACATCCTCGCATGAAAGAGGTCCGCCAAGAATAAGTTTTTATTTACACCCATTTCAAATGTCCACAGTTTTACTGCAGGAAGCTATAATCCTTACACTCTCTGGTGTCAGCTCCCACCCTTACAAGCCTTTTACTACTGACCTTCAGTGGCTCTTTAATTGCGACTGCACTCTTGATAAAATTAAAATATACATTTTAATGGCTCAATCTAGATTTTAAAAATGAAGATGAAAAGCCGTGCGTGGCAATTGAGAATCGTGGCCTGCCTGCCCAATCTGATCATCTTGGTAGTTATTTTCCACTGCACTAATGAAGAGAAAGCTAATGCTTTCAATAAAACCTCATTGCAGTTTTTCACTTAAACTTTTTAAAAAGAATAAGAAGTCAGAGATTTGACAGCAGCTACAGCCGGAGCAGAAGGGAAGGCACCAAGGCTCCCTGCCATGTCACACAAAGCTTCTTCCTCTGGAGAGCACCACGGCTGCTCTCTGCACACAGGATCCTAGGGAGATGCAATGCAGCATCAAGGATTCAGCCATAATGACATACATACCACAAAAAAATATTTACTTATTATACAAGTCATTAAAAGGTGACAGAGCACAGACCATCTCAGGACTACAGTTCTGAACTCCCCCCACAGACTTTTGCAGCTCTGAACTGTGCAGAAAGGGGCAGCAACTCTTCAGCATCTTTGAGCTGTAGCCTAAGCACAGGGAAAAGTTGCTGCAGCCCACGCACTGAACAGGAAGAAGAGCAACAGACAAGAGAAAATCACCACACTCATTAATTATGAAGCTAGATAAAACTCACACTAACAAGATTAACCTATTACACTATATGAATAAGCTTAAGAGTCTGCTTAGTATCAGACTATTAGAATCAATTCTTCGCATGCATCATGTCGTATTCCAACACTACATTCAGCAGGCAATAAACCAAACACTGATGGTTGGAAGCTGCACTCTGCCCTTTGATACAGTCCTCTTCACTGGATGCTATGAGGGGGGGTCATTTTTTTATTTATTTTTCAAGCCTGATCATCAGGGATGACAAAAGCATCTTGCAAAGCACTTTGGACACTTACTTGGCAATGTGTGCCCAAATTAGCTACAGAGAACCAAAGAGTTGCTTTAGGCAACAGGGCATAAATAGGAAGGGCAGGGACAGGTCAGATGGGAATCCACCCAAAGGAAGTCTCAGGCAGGGCCACACAGAACACCAAGAAAACATGGATGAGGGTGTAAAGATGGGAAACATCAGCTCACAGTGCCTACAGTCTTTTCAGAGCCTCAGCACAAAGCAGTCAGATCCTCCTTCACTGCTTCCTAAACACACCTCGTGGCTACTGGGAGGGCTGCAAATATAATAAAGCCATAGAGGAGATGACTTCACCTGGGCATTTCCTCACCATTCATGTCCTGAGTTACCAAGAAGTCCTTTTGTTACATACTAGTAGGACCAAGTGTGCTAGGGATCTTTTATCAAGATGATTATACAGATACTAAAAAAAACCCTAATCAAGACAAACAGAAACTCTAACAGTATATAGGGGTAATATAACTGAAAAACCAATGCTAATAAATAGTATTTATTGAATAAATGATAAAGTGACTGAGAGTTTAGCTAAACATAACTCTAAGAAACATAAGATCAATATGGAACTCCCACATCTTTATGCATTTTATTTAAGAATCTCCATTATGTGCTGCATGGCAGAAGTCATTGTGAATATGTACTCTGACAACCTCTGTAGTGATCCAGAACTTTACAGATCTATGATGATTTGTTAAAGAGGAAAAAAATATTATAAATGTCCATTTGTATTCGAAGCATCTAGTCCTGATTTAACGCTAAGTTTACAAACAAACGAGTGAAATTTGTCCTTTTTTTATGCACCAAAGAGGAAATACAAACATCAAAGTGGCTTCAAATCTCACTGGGGTTTAATACACTCAAGTCAATCATAATTACAAAAATCTGTAATCTGAAATTAAAGGGCAATTGTTTTGTCCTTATGTGAAATTTGTGGTTACAGTTTAATGAGGAAAAACTAAAGCTGAAAGATGACAAACTCTGGAATGTGAATCTGCATTTTAATTTTAAAAAGCAAGAAAAAAATGTATAAAGTATTGGTTTGCTTTACAGACAAGTATTTTGGTTTGTTGGGGTCTGTTTTTAAACATAAACTTGACCATTATTTTCTCAGTAGTGCAACAGAATCAACACTTTAAAATAATCACTAGCTGGTAGGTAGTTAGAAGCAGCATGAAATTCTGCAGTTTCACCTCACTTATGAGAAGAGATCCCCAAATGCCTCCCCAAATATGCTGCTTTCCAGTACTGAAAGAAACCTCTCGAAGAACATTAATACATAAATATTTGAGATTTAAATGCCACTGGGTCAAAGGGTTAGTGTAATACAATATTACTGTTACACTTTGCATTATTATCCTTATAGCTATGCTTGGTTTGCATTTTTTACAGCACATGAAATCAAATTAGTTTGCTCTTCTGCTAAGTGCACAGTTCCTGGTGGCCATTAGTATGACTTACAGGTCAGGAAGAACCTGGAATTTGGCAAACACATATCTTATTTCCACAGGCTCCTATCACCTATAAATCTGATTGAAAAGAGCAAACGGGAGAACAGCTCAACATAATTTTAAAATTAAGCTACTGCTACCCAAGAAACCTGAAGCTGTAAAGTTATTCAGAGCTGTTGGAGGACAAAATGAAACAGATTCAAAACAACAAAACCATTACAGAATGAGCATCTCTTAATTACCAGAGCAATGAAATTATCTGGCACATTACATGATAAGCTTTCTTTGCATATTATCTTGTGGATAGAAATGTTGTAGAATTCACAGAACCCCTGCGACAAAAATTTGGGGTAGTTCCTGCTGAGTTCGATAATGAATGAGCACATAAATATCAGACCTTGTGAACGCAACTACATTCATACAAGTACTCCATCCCTGCCTGTGATGAGCAGATACAATGGTATGACCTCAAAAGGAGTTTAGTATTCAGGTCACACTGATATTGCTAACATTATTTTTATATCAGTATCATTCATTTTTAGGTAGATTAATTATAATAAATATGTGCTATATCAACAGACTTTTCATTATGGTCCATTTAACCTCATAAAACATAATTGATTCCTATTTGCTCTATCTGATCGATGCTTAAGGCTCATTGCTGAGCTGTGTGAGTAAAAAAGAAGAGACAGAAAAGGGCCATCTCTCTGTAGGATAAATAGCATGGCTGATACCCCATACAGTTCTGATTGTCTGCAGAAATGCATGCACATATGGAGAACAGAAACTAATACTGATGCTTTCTTAACTCAAAAATCACGTCCAAGAAACGTGTAATTTATAAATCTTGAGTATTTACTAGCTTGCATCTAGACACGAGCACTAAAACTGGACTTCCCATGCTATGTGAAAAGAATATTAGTACAACATTTTGGCATAAAGAGCTCCCTCATTTGGCCCACTTTTCCCACAGTGCTTAGGAAGATTGGTCTAAAAGGAGGTGTAACCCTTCTGTCTTGAGAACATGTCATAAGATGTAAGGTAGGAAAAGGAGAGAATGGTATTGCACTGGTGTGAGAAAGAATTTTTTTTATGGTGAGGACAATGGAGCACTGGAACAGGCTGCCCAGGGAGGCCTGGGGAGTCTCCTTCTCTGGAGATATTGAAGACCTGTCTGGACACCAACCTGAGCAACTTGCTGTAGGGAACTTGCTTTGGCAGGGGGGTTGGACTCTGTGATCTCTGGAGGTCCCTTCCAACCCCCACAATTCTGTGATTCTGTCTCTTTCACCCTACCACTATGCTTCTTGTTGCAGACAGTTGCACTCACAGGAACTGAAAAGCTCCAAATTCAGTTTATGAATAACAGCAAACCACACAAACAGCACCTTCCACAGACCTGCAACGCGTGGACTTGAGTCGAAAAACAGCGGGAAGGATGATGTGAGCAAACAAACCATGCCAGGGGATACAGGCAATCTGCATCACTGAAGTCTGCCCATCCTCATCTGGGCTGTACTGACAGATGCTCAGAATGGGGGAAATCAACTCAGCATCACAAGTTAAGCAATGGTAAATGTGAACAACTACTCTGATTCATGCAAGGCTGAAAGATATTGTTTGTCTGACTTCAGATATAGTCTAACTTTGGTTATAGAGACATATGGAAACATGTTCAAAACTTAAGTGTGTTTCCTTAAAGAATATAACAATGGCACATCCATGTGATTTCTCAACTACTCAAGTCCATGTACAGAATTCAGCACTTCTGTAACTATCAGTAAATAAGAAAATTTTAATGTGTTTTAATGCAATCTGCTGGAAATAGAATCTTCCAAAAATATTTCACTACTAAGAAACAAGACACTAACTTCACATTGCTTCAGTGTGCTTCTTTAAAAAAGAAAGCATGCAAAAAATTAAACTTTGAGATGAAGTACAAATTTTTTATAAAAAAAAAAATGTTAGCATAATGCTTTCAGTAGTGGGTAAATAATTCATAGCTGAGTTCTTAACATTCATATTTAAGTATGAAAGAAGACTATTCAAACTTTATTTCTTCCTAAAAATATTAACGGAGCCAACTGGTTTACTATTGCACAGAGTTTTAATGTGACAGACAGGAATAAGATAAATACATATATAAAAAGAAAACATCAGAATTGTAATTCCAATTGTTGCTCTCTATAATCTTTCAATTACAGAGAAAGAGGAGGATGTGTATTTCTTGTACCAACATTTGAGGTAGAGATTTAACTGACCCAAAGGGACAAAAAAATCTGAAAACTTTAAACTTAGATGAAGACAAACTAGGTGTGTCAACCAAATCATTCTCAACAACTTTTACAATGTGAAAAGTAGTCTCCAGTACATATAAAACATACTTAATGTTTCTGAGAAACCATCATTTGAAGACTCACCTGCCCTGCATTTCTCTTAATGGGTTTATCAATTTTTAGCACACCCAGGGTACAGTAATATTTAATACTACATACTAAATGTTAACCAACTTTTCAAAGCAATAAAAAATGCCAAGAGACAGTTTGAAATTTCAAGATGCCAAGCTTGTCCAGTCAGCTAATCATCTCACAGCACAAGAAAAACAACAGGAAAACAGCTACGGCACCAGGACTTGGTGATTAATTTAACTCTTCCAGGTAAGCACCTCAGGAGGAAAGTCTGAAGGCACAATTAAGGGATGCTGAAGCAGGATTTTTGAAAGAATCCTTGCTGTGAGATGATGCTAGACCCAAAAGCTTTTACTTTCCTCTCCACTAAGGCAGAAGCAATTTCCTTTGATTACGGTCCCCGACGGCCCCTTAGGTCAAGATGAAAGATCTTTTTTTTTTTCCTAGGTGAATCTGACATGCCAATCACCCAGCCAGCCTCAATGGAATAGCATTTGGCAACTAAGGCACAAATAAGTAGACACAGCTGGCCAACAGCTCTTCAAGGGGGGGATCCTGAGCAGGATCTAGAGACAGTTGGTCTCCAACCATGACGATGCCAGCACGCCCTCTCAGCACACCGTCACTGCATTTCACAAGAGCTATGGGCAGGGAGTTAGCAACAAATCCTGCTGGCATGATAAGCCTGGGCTGGATTCACTCTCATAAATTAGGAAATTAAAGTTATTCTAGCAGGATGTGAAGATGAGGTTCATATCTCTAGACATCAGAAGAATAAAAATATGAATTTCACATTTGCTTTTGTAGAACCCTGGCTTAATAGGAATGAGAAACAGCTATCCAGCTAACCCTTTTCTAGCTATAGTCATAGCTGCTCTATGGCAATAGAGCTGAGGGTGCTCACTTTGCTCTGGGTGCTGAATTACCCTCACATGAGAGGCACAGGTACCCACATTCACATGCTACACTGAGCTGCATACATGATCTCTGCAAGGCAGTGCTATACATCTGCATGTATACTTTGTGCTCTTAACTCCAAGCATTTTACTTGAAAAAGAGCAGAATTTTGCCTCTATGGCTTGTGAAAGGCAACTGCAAAGGTTATAAAGTCTTAAAAATTGTAGATGTTAGGAGTGTCTCCTGACCTCACTGCTCATCTACCCTTGCCCTTCACGAAAAGTATTTCCTGACAGCTTCTCCAATCACACCCAGAAGTAACTCACTACTGTTATCACTAAGACTCCTCCCCCCCATTATAAGCATAATGCATGCTTATCTGCATTTCTTATGCAGATGAGCATGCAATGAACTCTACTCCAGCACCTAAAGGAGACAAGATCCACTGACAGTTTGGGAAATTCCTTCTATTTCCCTCTCTCATTGCTGTTGAGCTAGTTAACTTCTATTACTTATCCCAAAGCCACCCAGCTAAAGATCTTGCATCCATCACAGATTAAATACTGCTGTTCTGAATGGTCCCTGCCACGAAGTCCGTTTGCATCCAGAGAAATGCAACACATCTGGGCTAAGACAGGGTCTCAAGACATCTCACCCACAGGTGCTCATCTCCAAGCAGAGCTCAGTGCTCACTTGGCTTTTCACAGGCTGTATTTGAAGTTTCCCACATCCTATAACCAGTGGTGTGGGAACTAGTGCCAGAGCAACAGAACTCATCTCCCGGAATCATTTTCCATCTGCATGAGGTCAGAAAGTTGTATACTAGATTAGAGGGTCATAAAACTGGATTTTATCTGAACCTGCAGGGATTCACATCTCTATCTGCACAGGCTGTTTGCCCTAATTGTTGCTCTGAATCGGAGATATTCCAGCATTTGTCAGTTTAAACAAAACTTCTAACATTGTTTGAATGTATCTAAATGCATTCAGGAACGTAATGAAGTCCCGCTTCCCCCAAAAGTCTGTGTCGATGGCCCCCTAAATAGTTCAGCTGAGGATTTATTTGAATTTATAGGCAGCAACCAAGTCATATATGGCTTTCTTAAATGCCTTATATAAGCAAAATCGCATAACCGAGACATGAGGAGTTCAGCATAATAGCAAGCCAGTGCTACATAAAAAGCAGTAATTTTCTAAAGCATCTTTTTAAAAAGAAGCTTTCAAAATAAAATACATGTTTCCCCCCCCTTTCAATAACTGAAGATGATCAAAACCAAACTAATTAATTCCCTGAGCTACAGTATTTCTCAGAGAGCAATGTTTGCCTCCCCCCCTCTACCTTCCTGGATACCCACCCCACATTGTGAACCTGACATTAGAAAGTGCCACAGAGTCCAGAACTTAAATTGTAACATATTTGCTGTGTGTGATTTTCTGTCAATATGACAGCATGGCAATGCTCTACCAAGGTGAATTCAGCTCTTGAAATACAGCCTAGAATTTTCTAGGCTTGTGGCTTTCACTGAGAAAATGCAAGGTCGTGCACTGTGGTTCAATTTGCAAAATTAGCTACTGATCATTATTTATCACCGTTTCAAAATTGAGAAAGTGTGTGGTGACTCACATCCATGCTTCAGAAAACACTTTAAATTTAATGTTACAAAAAAGGAGCAAAATACACCATGAGCTTTTGATTACTGTCCAATTTCCCAATAACTTGCAAACATAAAAGACTTGGAGATGGTGCAGGAAAGTTAAATGGGATGTTTAATTTTACCAAACTTGCCAAGATCTGCTAACTTTAACATTTTCCAGTGCTGCTATTTCATGCAAATGAATACATATACTTTTCCTGGGGAGAAAACAAAAAAAAAAAAACCAAAAAAACAACCCAGAAAAGAAGAAAAAAAGGGTCAGGGAGGAGGTGGGAGGAAGAGTCTTAATAAGTCAGATAACAGCTTTTAAATTTTAAGCACACACAGATGCAAGTGTGCTTCAATGGAGGCTTATTCACCTCTACAACATCATGCCCCTAGGGTATTAAAGGCTCTTAATCAACAGTTGTTGATAATGATGTGTCACCTATCAAGATAAAAGTCTGAATGCAAAAACATCTGTTAGGTTCCTTTGTTAGGAAACTGGTAACATAGTTTTTGAACACATAAAATTTGACTTTTAATTACCCTCCTAAACCTTCTGTTCGGCTATTAACCAACATTAACCCATAAAGAAGTTTAACATACTGAGAACTACAAAACTTACTCTTATAGTGTTCCAATGGTCATCTTTCCATATGAACAAAATAAGAGAAATTTTAATATAAAATTAATGTTAAACGTGTTGTAGTTTGAAATAAAATATGAATTTGTTTCAATTAAAATTCAGCACAAGTAACATGCCAGTAACTTAAACAGCACAGGGTAACTTTTCATAGTTCTCCTTAATAATAAAGGCACCTTTTAGAAACATTCAACAATCAGGAAACAAAAAACTAGGTACACAAATTAAAAGTGGCCTATTCTATAATCACAGCCCATGTTATGTGGAGTTCTGCGTTCATAACTATAGTGGTAACAGACAGATAACTACACAAAGCACTTTCCTTCTCTTTCCAACATCTGCTTGCTCAATGTTTCACAAAGAGGTCAGGAAAATGCAATGCCTTAAAAAAACCACAAAACACAACAAAACAACTTTAAAAGCACAAATCTGTATCTCAAAACCATGATGTCTGATAGGAGTATGGGCAGGAAGATTTGCTCTGCCATTTGCATCCCAGGTCGGCCAAGACAGAACCATACTGTAGGGTCCCTTCTTCTACCACCCTGCTCAAGCTCGTTCTCATGTGTCCCAAACAACGTGAGTTTTGCCAATGACTTATGACTTGTGTTTGCTGTTACTCAGAACACAGATGCTAGTCTCAGAAGATAAAGCAGTACAACTTATTTATCCATCGTGCCACCATATGCAATCATCTTTGAAACAGATATATATAAACCGAAAACTACCCGTCTGGACTGTAGAGACATACTGATCTCTAGATTTAAGGGACAAAAATGTTCACAAAATATTTACAACAAATACTCCAGACAAATAAAGCATTTTCTGTATTGAAGCACCAGCCATTTGGAGTTATGTTAGCACTGTACTATTTAGGCAGCAGTTACTCTGTTGTGTTGAGTGGGGAATTGCTCACTGCAACCAAATCTACGCCTTTCTATAGCCCCCAGCAGCAGTGGTACCCCACTGCCAAACACAATTGTGATATATAGCAAAGTGGGGTCCAGCCTCACCTAAGCTGCCCAACAGAAACATCTTCATCAGTCAGGCTTCCTCCCAACATGGCAGAAAGAAGAACTTCTAAAGAGTATCTAAATCTATATTATTTTAGGGGGAAAAAAAAAAAGTATTTCCATCATACTCTGCTCTTATGGTAAATTTCAATCAAAATGGAATTGGCTTCAGTACCACACAGTTACTGCAGTTGGGGATTTAAAATTGTTATGTCCACTATGGAATATTCTAGATACACACACATTCATTTCTATTAATAAACACACAAAAAATGAAAACCATTTTTGTTAGCCGTTAGTTATTTCTCAAATACCCTCCAAGCAGAAGTGAAGAGTTTTACATGTTGAAGCATTACTGTTATATTTCCACCAATAACTATATCCATGGTCTAATGCCTGCAGAACTATATAGACTTTTCATAAATGCTAAAATAAGAAGAAATATTACAGTGAGATTATCAAAAGACATAATTTAAAACTGCACTACAGTTCCATTTCCACGCAGGCCAGAAACTACTACTTGTGTATTAAAAATGAAAGCTAATGCTCCTGTATAGTCATTTGACTACACAAAACTAAGAGACTGCAAAAAACATGGCTCAAAATGTTCATGTAAGCACATGTCTTGTAGTGAAAGAGATGAAGATACTTATCTACTAAATCTACACAGAAGCAAGAGGGGTTTACATCTGCTGGGCTTCCAGGGACAGAGCAGCAACAAAAATTACCATGAAGAATTTGGGAATAACTAGGCTGAGTATAAAAAATTGAAGGGATCTGTAAATTTTCTTTTTTTTCCCAAATTTTAATACTATCTGGAATAATTAGTAAGAAGATAAAAAGCCTTTGTATCTAATGCCATGTTAGTACTTGCAGGACACATCTACATCCAAGCAGTCTGTGGCTGCTTTCCATGTTTCTCTAAGAGTGCAACCGCAGGAATCTGCAATCTCTTTGCCAGAAACAAAATGATTAAAAAGTGTCAGAAAAGATCAGGGAAGAGGTCTCCAATTTCTGCTGTACCTTCTCTGTCAACCTCTCCACAGCCTCCAACTCCTGTATAAATCTCAGCCCTACGTTGAGATCAGTGGCTCATGGCCAGCACAACTCACATTACCCAGCAAACACGACAACAGATACATTCTTCACCCTCACAATACACTTAAACTGGGGCTCCCAGAAATTTGGCCAAAGGAAGGCTTGTATTCATTCAACTTCTCAAGCAACTCCTTGTCATTTTGGCACAAGCACTTTACAACTTAATTTACAAGAAAAGTGGCAGTTTAGTTCCAGCTGCAAAGCTCCAAGAGTAATATCAGGAAAATAGGAACCACATTTCACCCTTTATTGGCAGGATATGCATAACACCTCATTAATTTACTTAGCACCCAGGAGCTGCATGCACATATCGATTGGTGCTTTGATCAAGCTTTCACTTACTTAAGAGGCTAGTCCCTCCATAGATCAGTTTTCTAGCACAGACCAAAAGCAGGCATGTAAATAAAGAAATAAAAACCCAGAACACTTAAAAAAAAAAAAAAGGCAACAGGCAATCACTTGTTTATACTTAATTAAGCATAAAATAACACCCCTCTTCCTTTGGGAAGGCTGTAGATAAAATAAGAATGGAAATAAAAGAGTGGCTAAGTAATCACTGTAGTTCAAACAATATTTCACAAGCAAAACAAGTGTGATAAGATTCAGTAGCCTGTGGCAGGTGTTTGTTTGAGCGAACAACAGGATCATATTTTCATACTTTTTGGCCATCTCTGTAGTCTGAGGCAAACCGCCAATTCCTACTCTTCTACTGTCAGCCCCCAGACCTAATGGAGATGAAAGGCAAAATATAGCTCAGCTCCAACTGCATTATTGATTCCAGCAGGGCCAGATTCGGGCTGACAGGGCTGAGGTCATAATTTAGCCATTAGCAGTAGGAACGGCAGGATTCGTCTGCCCAGAACTGCAGGACTATGGGCCATGCTCTCTCTTTTATGTCTAATCAATATTATATCGTGTGGTTGTCTCACTGGGCTAATGGAAGAACAGCCACAGCACTGGTTTGAAGATTACTTCTAGCAAAAAGCAAAGACGGGAGTCTCCTTGCAGACTATCAGTAGTCACAAACCTTGCACCACTTCTGTTTTCCTGCTGGAATCCCTTGGTCACATTAAACTTTGTCTTCTCCCCACAAAAATCTAAAGTGAGCACACAATATGTTTAAAAAAAAATTTCTGCTCATAAGAATGGCTCTACCTACACCTTGGGGTTTTCATACCTTTGCAATGCTGCAGGCAGCTTCTCGTATCTACACATGAAAAATCTCAAACAGAACCCAAGATAAACCCTATTGCTATATACTATAGTGGCACAAGTTACAATTTATCACATGGATCTTGAAATTTTTACTTGCCTGTGGGCATCCAGACCTACATTTTCCCTGCAAGAAGCTGCTTCCACTGCCATTCCCACGCTTGACACGACGAGTGAAAGGCCTGCAAACCCACCTTCAGTGATGATTTATTTCCTCCAGGAGCTACATTTATATTTTTGTGTTCTCCCAACAACTTTCTGGTGGCCATTACAAATTTGTCTAAACGCAAACTACTACAAAAGTTATTTCCTTCCCCTTTTAAATGGACCTTCCATACCAGGATGTTGACTGGAGGAAGAAATGGACTCTTGCATTCACAAGCTTTTTTATCCCCAGCCTTGGACTCCACTCCTCCAAGGGCTAAGTGGACTATGTGTACTGAGCTGTACCAAGGTAGGGAAACTCAGATTTTCACACCTGCGAACTGCGAAATGACTGGTTTTAAACACCCACTTCAGATGAGACCTGCATCCTCTTCACAGCTCCTCAACTAAAGAGATTTCTAACTTTCCAATTTTTTTCTGTTATTTCTTTCAAATCCCTCCACAACCTTCTTGAATCCAGTTTGCTTCACTGGCCAAACTGGAGCCTGTAAGCAGGTAGAGATGATGATTTTAAACAACCAATGTGTCATTGGTTATTTTTATTTTGGTTTGGTTTTATAACAATATAGAATGACAAGAATTCTCCTGACTTCAAAATCATCTGCTGTAGTTCATTGCTCTTAATTATTTGATGAAGAAAAAGAGTTCCCTAAGCGACAGCTCCTGAGATCCTTAGAAAATAATATATGATAGAGTTTTATTAAACGCTGAAATATTTAGCTGAATTCAGTGACTCAGACAAATCTAGAGAATATAAATTCAGAGCAGTAACTTTATATATTAAACAGCTGCCTTAAGGCCCCCAATTTATTTAAAAATACATTTTATTGATTTTTTTTCTTCACATTTTGGAATTAAATGTTACTGTCAGCTTCACACATGCTCATCTCTGTAGAGATTTCTCACATACTATGATATCAACTCAAATTAAATTCTAATCCATTTGCATTAAACTCATACAAACGTGGTAGGGAACAATTGAGAGTGTTCCCACTTAATTTAAAACAGTATAACCTACTTCTACCTAAAGTAAGTATATCCTAGTTGGGGTGGCACTGACGTATCAAAACAAAGTCATGTGCACATGATATGCTATGTTGATGCAACACTGTTTGAAAATAGGAAACAAACACTGGTAATAATTGGTCAGATTTTTTTCCCTGGAAGGGAAGTTCACACTGAAGGGATTCCCACTCCAGACAGAAGCTCAAATCTTGACTGGGAAAAGGAGTTCAAAAGTTATACGTGTATAAATTAAAAATAAACAAGCCTGGCAGATCTTGCCACCTGCCTTGCACCAAAAATCACTGCAAAGAGCTATACACGGCTCTCACAACACTGCGCAATAAATAGCAGATGAAATTCAATGACAATCAATGCAGAATCAACCCTAATTATATATACAATGATGGACTTGAAATTAGCTGTTAATATTCAGGGAAGACTTCAGAGTAATCACTTAGGCCGGCACTTCTTTATGTGTCAGCTCCATCCTCCGCAGCAGCCTGAAGGCAAACAGAACCCAAGGAATTGCTATGAAAGAATTAGAGAAAGATGAAACACCATCGCAACCATCTCATTACAAAGCCATGTCCTGAGCACCGGGAGTGGTTCTGCTGACTCTTCTCAAAACAGATGGAGAAGAGTTACCAGGAAAGGCAGGAAGGATGAGCAATGGTTTGTGATGGTATGCAATCATTTGTTTCAGATGGAGGAGGAAAAAAAAAAAGTCTGGGCCTGAAAAAAGGGATGATTCAGAGTGGAGAGGCTTATACTAGCAGTCTTTAAAAATCAGAAATTGCATGAAGATGATCACAGAGCTACTGTTCATGCTTTGTGCTGACACAAGAGCTCCCGAGCATCAGGTGCAATTTTGAGGCAGCAGGTTCACAGCAAACAAGTTCTCCTTCCTTCTGCCTGATGCACACGTTGCCACAGGACACCGCGGAGGCCAGGAATACTAAAATGATGCAAAAAGTCAACAAGACAAATGATTGGAAAAAGAATCCAATCCAGGATGGTTAAAAATAATTATGCAGATATCAGCTCAGGCTGAAGAAGCCCCCCAGCCACAGACCACCACTGTCCAGCTGGGCAGGCTGCAGCCCCATTGTCGTTGCCTCATGCTCGTCCCCAATCAGTGGACCATCACATCACATAAACCAAATACACAAACACACAAAATAACAGACTCCTAATTTGACCTCTGCAGCCACTTTGGGATTTTCCCAAGATGAAGCTGAGACATTTAACTGTGGTGCAATGGGATGACACGCTAAAAATACCGATATCCACAGCTTCATCACCTGCACTGGAATGTGCAGAAAATGTAAAGAGCTTCTGAGGCAATGTATAATTCATGCAAATTTTGCCATCTAAGCTCTTTAGGCTTTTCCTAAATAAACAAATAGTTCATCCTCCTCATCCTTCTGCAGTCTGAAGCTAGGGCTAATTATGTTGATATTCAGGTAGAAGTCAGAGGACCAGCTGAGGCCATAGTCCATCCTATCCTGTGCAACAGAGGTAGAGACCATTCTTGCCTCACAGAGCCAGCAAGAAATTTAAAAAAAATACAGTAAAAGGATTACAGGGAAGAAGACAAACAGAGATGGTGCAGCTCTTCCTCCTCCAAAACACAGCACCAGGAACAGAATCTTTTTGTTTTTTATTTTTGAACGTCAATGTCTGCACACTCCTCCTAGAGAGGCTCAGAGACAAAACATGATTTTTTCCACACAGGCATGCTAAGTACCGTGGAAAAGCATTTGAGAATCTCATGCCGATAACATGCCACATCTGAAGATATGATTCACTGAACACTTTTATGTATTTCACATATGCATAAACCATGACGCACTTAAACACTAACTCTCCTGTATGTTTCAGGCAATTTAAATGGAAACCATGTCCATTAGTCTTGGGCTAGAGCTGTGGAATCTCACGAGATAGGAAAAACAAGCCAGTACAAAGAAGTACAAGATGTATATGCAAAGACATCTGGTATGGCTTTCTGAAATTTCAGACTTCAGCACTGACAGCAATGAACACAGTAAGTTTCTTTTCTTGAGGGGTATGATTCTTCACTTTTTTTATCATGCAATTTCTCCTGTCCTGAGTCTATCACAAAGTCAATGATAAAGGAACAAACAGTGCCTGCTCTATAAATCAAAAAAAAAAAAAAAAAAAAATCAGGCTTCAGAAAGAAACAAAATATCCAAACCAAGAGAAAAATAATAGGGTCCACAGACATGTCAGCAGTTGTTTTTTGAAGGGCTTTTTTCCTTCATATCACCTTTAATTTACACTGCTATCTTACACCTTAAGCAATGGGCAACACAGACAAGGTCCCAGTGGTGTAAAGCAGCGTGAGATCCTGAAAAGAATCAGCCTCAAACTCTGCAAACATACTGTTTGGCTTTTGATATTTTTCAAACATTTCTGGTACAGCCTTTGACATCCAGTTTCAAACAAGACAAGAAGTAGCAATGTTAGTATTTTAATCTGAAAAAAAATCAGAAATATGAGATCCATCAAGATGATGCAGTCTAGCATTGCTTTAATTTAGGTGACAACACGAATGAGTCATAGGTAATTGCCAGGTAACTCAAGGAACACAATTACCTTCAGTTGGCACTGCAGTCTCACTGCCAGCCACATGCATTGGTAATGGTTTTCTGCAGTGGGAAAACAACTCAAAGAAGCAAAACAGCAATAATCAGAGTCAAGAATTCATATTAAACTGATGTTGAATATGAGCAAAATATTTGATGAAAGGATTTCATTACTGAAGAACAAAATAGTCACAATAATATTTACTGTAAGGTTTCCTAATCTCCAAATTAAGAATGGTAAGATTTTACAACTACCACCAGCAAAAATGGATATACACCCCTCCTTAGAAAAGCATTTTCTTTCTCTGCTCAAGGCAGTACTAATTGCACACTGGTTTTGTCCAGTTTGCTCAAAAAATGTTGCTAGACTGCAGATATATTTCTAATGCAAGGAGTGACGACCAACTCCCAGCATCTGGTAGAAAGATGCATCAGTATCTCTTTAAATATTTAGTTTCCTGCCTAAAATTAATACTGGAATATCAAAAAGAACTCTCTGACACCTCTAGTGAAAATTCTCTCATAGAAGAGTCCCAATTTTAACAACAGAGATCTCAGGAACTACTTCTCTAACTTAATGAGCCTTGGCAGCCATTCAAATTAAACACTCTATTGTGCAAGGAGCTAATTATGCTGAGATTAAACCCAGAGAATGATAGGGACATTTACTGTACTTCTGGCAATTATAAGAGCTCTCAGCATTGAGGAATACAGCTTGTATTTCATAATTCTGAAAGATGTCCCTACTAATCCAATAAAAAAATTGCATGTGCATGCACACACATACAAGATTAATTAAATTTTAAAAACATTTTTCAACTACTTCCAACACACATTCACAAATTACTATTATTAATATTATTTGTTTTGCCCTATTTCTCCTGTATCTGAATGTTCATCCTGTATCCCACATATTCATTTGTCATAATCCTCCACCATTTCTCTGATAGGCAATTAATGTTATCTCTTTTCCTAGAAAAGCTTAAGTAATGACAGTAAAATATTTGCTCATTTAGTATTCTAATTAACTTTTCCAATATCTTCCCTGATAATGCCCCTTTCTTTCCCAGAAAGCCAAGTGGTCAGTTATCTTTTTCATTGCTATCTAAAGACAATGCATGCAAATATATGGAGCTTTCCTTACTTGGCACACACAGGCAAAAGCACTTCTGAAATTTCACGACTAAAACCTGTCAGAGAATGATTTCCCATGTCCTGTTCACTAATGCCTACTCAGAAGAAGTTCGATTATGCAACATAAAACCCTTTAAATCCCCCAAAGACTCAGGAGAGGATGAAGGTGAGTGAACAGTAATGATCAGACTCTAGTTTATAAAGTTTCCAGCATCCCATAGGAACAGACCTTTGCAAACACAATGGGAAGCCGGGTACCAAAACGAATAGAAGTTGGATTTCCAATGGATTTTGTGCTTCGCTGTGAGCGTCACCGGTGTCTAACTGTGTGTGTAATCTGATTTAAGGTTTCCCCATCCCTAAGTCAAGGCATTCACAACAGCCATTTCTCCAGGGGATTTGCTGACGTCTAATGAAAGCACAGCACCCCACAGCACCATTCCTTGCAGGGAGAGGTATCAACAGAGCTGTGTTTCTCTACCCTGGCCTCTGTTTTCATCAAACTTGTCAAACTGCAATGTGTCCAACACCCCTAACCCTGCTTTTCCTGCCCCATCACCTTCAGGAGCCTTGCCAACAGGTGCAAAGTTTCTTGAGAGGACAAGCAGGTGGACAGAAGCATCAGCCTGAGAAATTAAGGCACTAATTTGCAAATCTGCAGTTTTTCAAGCTTTCAGCAAAAAATGATCACCTAGAAGGAGGCATTCCTTATTACCTTGAGCCCATAGGCATCCCCTGAAGAAACATCTCCAGAAATAGTGAGGCAAAGCCCTTGTTCCTGGGAGCAGCATTCATACCCAAATTCTTCAGTAGTTCTTCTTCATATTCTGTTCTCTGTCACCATATTGTTTTAAAGATGGAAAACATAAATGTGAAAGGTCTGACCTCACTGGGGTGTGAACCAGGGCACAGATGAGCTGCATCTGCAAGTAATTATTACTTAAGCAAATCTCTAGAGGGTTGGAGGCAAAGCAAGGCTGCTATTATTAAATGTAGCTTACTGTTAAACAAGATAAATCACAGACAGTTACAGGTAATTATTAGTATGTTGTCATTGGTCAATCAACAAACTGCATTTTAAGAAACTGTGATAAAGTGATTTCATATTTAACCACTCATCACCAACACTTTGAGAGAGTGTAGTAGGGGTGAGCTAATTGTTTTAAGATAAACAAATCACAAGTGTCAAGCAATAGATAGTACAGCAAAACACAGAATGAATGCATCTTCTAAGCTTGCACTTTGTTCTCTAGGTAGTTTTATTTCTGCTGCAGAACAGGCACATATAACACTCCCCTAACTCTCATTCTGTTTATGAGAAATATTCTCACTCAGAGGCATTCAGGAAGCAGTCACTGTGCTTTCCCTGTGGTGGCATTATCACCCAAAGAGCATTTCACCTTTACTCTCACTTTCCCTCACGTCACCTCCTGCCAACCCCCGGGTTCTGATGACACCGTTTCCCCTTCCAGCCTGGGGCTCCAGTGGGAATCAGTAATTACAGAAGCAGCACTAAGCCTCCTACACTGTGGGACAATCTCCTGTTTTAAATTGTACCTTTTTAACTCCAGAAGAGTCCAAGTGGGTGCAGAGCCACTACCATGCCCCTTCTGCTCTGCCAGCAGCCTTCTCAGAATACATGTCAGCCCTTCTGGCTGCTGCTGTGATCATGATCTTACTAATACCACCTGGAAACCTCTGCCCACAAAGGTGTCTCAGCTTAACATACAAGTTTTGGTAGGCTTTTTTCCCCTCCTAGGTTTTAAATGCTTGTTTTAAAAATAAAGATAAATTAAAAAAATATAACTTGATGGAAATGAGCATCGTAACAAGCCAGTCTCAAACAATCTATGTTACATTTTAAAGGAGCAATGATTGCAGAACACCAGCACTATGGGAATCTTCCCTTTTGATTATGTAGCCAAAAGGTTTCAAAAAAGGAACAAATCCGGTTAATTAAGTATTTATAGATCACTTACATGTCACCATCCCCACCAGCTGTTTCTTGGGCCAGGACACAGTATCTGTGTTTGAAACCCTTTATGTAACTTCTGAATTTTTCCATCTATCTCCAGCAAGCTAATATAATGTTACTACTTAGTCCTCTGTGTCCCTGTGCACATACTCACAGTGAAGTGTGAATGCTGCAAGGGAACAGTTTAAAATGTTTCTTTAATATTTTACCATAACTTTGGTTGATGTTTCCTTGTGTCCCCTCTGATCCCAGGTGTTGGCAGGTGGAATTTTTCCCTTTTTAACTATCAGAAGATAGTTTTCTCCTCTATCACAGATGTATTCTTACCTAAATATATTTCTGTAGTTTTTCCATTCCTCACCCCTTCCTTGGAGATTGATTGCTTGCTTGCCTGGTAGTCTTTAAATAATGAAAAAAATTTATATTTTCTCCTTGGGTAGACAGACAGGTTCTAACATTCCTTTCTTCATATGACTATTATGTCATGTGATAATTACCAAGAGATCAGTAATTCTCCTATATCAGTATATGGATTTTTAATATTTTTTTTTAAAAAAAAAAGACAAGTATATTAGAAAACACACCAAATTAAGTAAAAGACCTATATTCTATCAAAGCCATGCACTGCTAAAACCTATCTCCTCATCATTCTCCAGTCTGCTGTAATTGAGGCATAGTTTCACAGATTAATAGATACAATATCACTATTTAATCCTGCCCACAGAGACAAGGTATAATGGTCTGATGAACATGCCACTTTATGGGCTACCTGAGAGCATTCAAATACCAAGGTGATAATCACAGGCTAGAAAACTATAGAAAATACTAGAACAGAATGAGAATCAGGATATATATCGGCATGCAAGGAACAAGATTTAGTCAGGTATGTATAGAGCTTTTCCTTTTCTATAAGCACATCCATTTTAAGATCTTCCTTAATGCTATTTATTGTTCCCACAGCTTCAAGTCAATGCATTGGTAACATCTAAGGAATAATCTAAATGATCTTGCAGACCAAGGCTGATGTCTCCCACAGATTAATACTGGCCCAGTAACTTGACAGATTGGCTGTATAAATCACCAAAAGATACACGGTGCCTCCCTGTTTCAGTATAAATATAATTCACCGTGAATTTATTACTTATAGGACAATGTACTGTCACTCTGCAGTTGTTATTTATTTGTTTATAAATTCAATAGGACAGAAATTAATTTTCCAGCCATACAGACTCACTGAGCAACAGCTGACCAGTGGGCTCTAAGCTCCTGGAAAATATCCAGTTTTAAGCCACCCCAGAGTGACTGGGGCAGAAATGAGCTAAACCTTGCAGCAAGGGGTGTTAACCAAGCTATTGTGAAGTCCAGCTGTTGGTAAAAAAAAAAAGTGTTTATGCAAAGAACAAGCATTAGCAAGGACTTCTCTAGCTTTCAAAGTACTGACAGGTTTTTATGTTGGTCCTGCACAGGGATTGGGACTACACAATATTTCCAGCACTCCCAGAATTTATATAAATAGGATTATACTGGTATCCAGTCTTTATGCAACAACACAGTCCTGAAGAGTTACTACACAACCTCTTGCAACCATCTACTTCAGGATGGCACCCCCAAAAAAAGAAAAAAAGCTTACAAAAAGTTACACACCCTACTTCATGGCACACAGTGAATATAGCCAGACCTATATGGACGTTGCCACCTGTATGTTTAAGTAAAAAATTAGTTTATCCAAGGAAAAACACCTTTTAAAAGCCCCACGGATATAAGATTCGGTTTCCCAGAATGACTGTGAAGTGCTGATGCAAACCAAACTTCCAAAATTTTACTGTTCTGGAGAGGGAAACCAATTGAATTACCAACATCCTTACATCTCAATCAAGTACCAAGTTAACTTTGTTTTTAATTACTGATGAGATTAAGACCATCAGGACTGATTTAATAAACAAACAGTACAGAATCCCTTCAGGTTTTGACTGTTCCTATATAAAATTATAAAAAGGATGTATAAAATCAAGTCTTTACACCCAGACACTAATACAAAGCAGAAGAGATTTCATGTAATAAAAATCTAATGATTACAAACATTCTGTAAAGCAGAACTCATACAAAAAGCCTTTTTTTTAAAGCACATTAGATCATCAGGATACACACACACACGCTGCCCATGCAGGGCTCCTGCCCAAGGACTGCTGCTTGTCTCAGCTTCTGATTCAACTACCATCTAACAGCGAAGTTTCAGTGGACACTATACTGCTTCCCACGTGTCTTATCCTTACATATTTCACTCATAAAACATCCACCACTCAGAGGACTTCGGAGAGATGAGCACAAATCCATTTTATCATCACGACAACCAAGACACAGAGAAGAAAAGAGACTCAAGGTCAAGGTCCCAGTGCAGGAAGGGACCATATTCATCCCACCACATCTCCCTCCATTGAAACACACCTCTCTGTAGGGCACTAAACCACCACCCTTAATACATCTGGCCCATGTTAAACACTCCCCTTGTATTTTTCTGTCTAAAAAGCATTAGCAAAAATAATAATTTGAATAGACAGGCAATGTATTTTCAAATTACAGCTCCTGCAGTTGAAACTTAAAGGTGTTACATAGGTGATTTATACTTTGTACTGCATGGAATGAACGAGAATAACCTGTAACTTAAAGCTTTCAATTTAGATCTTTAACTCAGTTCAGAGCAGAGCTATACTTGGATGGTTACATCTACATGGTACTTTTTCAATATAAACCTCACTTTTCTATTCCACAAACTAAAAACCTAGAAGCTCTAAGAAAATAAAAAGGAAATCCATCAAAAAATTAAAACCTAAAAGGCTTTCAAAGCACACAGATAGTGAAAGGCTGCTATCTTCTTATTAGCCTTATCCTTTCCTACCTAGTAGAATGCATTTGAAGAACCAACATTTTAGACAAATTTATCAATAAAATAAAATATGCTTTATAGGTTTTTTAATTTTTTATTTTAGTCACTAAAACACATAATTATACTAATTCAGTTGCAAAATGGAAACCATAGAGGTTTCCAAATACTTTGCCTATTAAAAATACTATAATCACTTCATAGTTTTACTTACAGTCATTTTGTTATAAATAACAGTGCTGAATTTATTTCACAGATACAGAGCCAATGATAAACCACTTAAACACAGCCATGGGTAGAAGGTTATAAAAAGTTACTGTTGGTAATGCGTCCGGAGTATGATTTGATATGCATCATCATGCCACCTGCAAACACACAGAGGTCAGAAATTAAACTGCACAGCTGGCTGGTGTACAACCCATCAATGATTAACAGCAAAATGCATGATGTTGGGTATGGGTGTGGATAGACAATTCCACCACGTGTTCAGGGTCTGCATGACGAGGTGAAGTTAACAGCAGTAGGGTTGTGTCCTATTACCGTTAACACGCATTATCATGCAAACACTTGCAGACATAAGAATTCCTTTTTGTCAGCTCATATATATATCTGGTAAGTTAATATAATGACAATCCCAAGTTTTATTTCCAGTAACAGATGCAGCCTGAGCGTTACAGCACAAGTTGAGTCTTATGTCTTACTACTCCATTTATCAGTCTCCACGCCGATCTCCATCTGCCTGGCCCTTACATTAAGGTGCTCACTATGTTTAATTTGTGCCTCTCAGCCAAGCTTCTCACCAGCTGGCAAACAGACAAAGAAAACCTCAGACTCTACTGTTGGTTCAGGACCTAAGCACTCCCACCAGGAGCCAGCTCATGTGTCAGGATTAGCTCACCCAGAGCTACTGGTTAATGGGGAGGCTTATTAGCTCAAGGCCTCCACCAACAAATGGTGCTAAACAGGAGTTTGCTCCCCTAAGACAGAAAAGGGCAGGGAAGAGATGCCCAGCTCTGTTCTGCATTGAATTAGCTGAGATAACATTGCTAAGTGTTCCCTAGTTCTTCCACACCAGGTACTGTTGGCACAAAGTCATCCTTTGGTGCATCCACCAGCAAAAAGTGCACCCAGAACACCGGCACAGCTGATCCTGGATTGGCAACATAAGACCTCAGGAACATAAGAACTGCTCAGACCAACGGTCCTCAACTGCACATCTTTTTTACTTGTGAACTTCAGCTCCCCAATGCTGATTTTCATTCCCCTCCTCAAAGATTAAAAGGCCTGCAGTGCTGCCACCCTGAAGAGTTGCATCCTTGCTTCTTTGGAAAGGGGGCTGAAACATCAGCCCATTCTACATATGTCACTGAAAGCATCAGAAAGGCACAGCTAACACCAAGGCCAAAATTAAACCAGTGACAAACAGACATGAAATATGTGATTCCCATATAACAAAAACAACTATCATCATAGCCTACTGTATGCTCACATGGCATTCTGAGAAGTTTGAAAACATCCTTACACAACAGATGACATTAAGGTGGCACATTTCATACAACTCACAGATCCTATCATAAAAAAAAAAAGTCAACTAGCACAAACTTCTTTTGATCAGAAAACAATGGCTTGAACAGAAACAGCTTCCAGGGCTGTTTGTCCGTATAATTAGAAGACTTAACTCAATTTTCAGACAGCTGCATTTAATGACAAAACTTGTGTTCCTGTTCAGCTAGTTAATAACTCAGATTATCCTTGCAAAAATATTCTGAACAAAGGTTGCTAATACATTAACCCACTTTGCAATATTTTATTTAATTGGTAACCCAAATGGTTTTGGGTATGGCATGATACCATCCTTTGAAATCAGATGCAGAGATGTGGAGATAATTGGGATTGATTATAGCACTCAACCAAGTAGGAACAAAGACAAATTATAGTTCAAGAGAAAAAACTGGAGCTTTTTCTGACTAAACCATGAAGTCACAGAGAAGTGGGAAAAACACATTCTGGATTGTGAAAGATCATGTTTTTGTATAAGAAATACTTTCTGCTGTACAACTGTGTGACTGAGGCACAGCGGTATCATTCTGTACCTGTAATAGGGATCCTATTTATTATATTTTATTGACTTGAATTTTATTTGCTTTTACTCACACAGGCTCCAAGCTGCAGTGTGAAAAAAAATAATACACATATATATGCTGCTCCAGGTGATTCTGCAGGATGTAGAGCAGGTAACTGAGGCAGATCAGCAGCCCTCAGAGCCCAGAGAAGGGAATGATATTCTGAACAATGCAAGAAAGAGTGTGCCAAGACAGACTCCTATATATGCTCTCTAATTTCTGTAGCTTTTTTAGATAACGGCCTACCCTAGGAGGTCACCCAGAGAATTTGCTCCACTGCACTAGAATTTAACTACATGCACAGGCTTTTCAAATCTCTCGTGAGAGGGCTGAGCTCAGCTCTACCTAAACCTATTTTTTGTTAGGTGAGGAGTGTAAACAAGGGACTTGGCAGCACTAGGTTAACAGCTGGACTCGATGACTTTAGAGGTCTTTTCCAACCTGAATAACTCTATGACTCTATGAACTTCTATGTCTCGAGTGTGAGGCAAGGATTTTTGTCTTACGCACACTGTTCTACCCAGATTCCCAAATACCTCTGCTTTTGTTAAGCATTCCTGCTCCCTTCTCAACTTTGTGTAGGAATAGTCCTGACTCTGAACCAAGCAAGCAAGCACCACAAATGAGCAAAACAAGGAATAAACCCATCTCTAGCCAGCTTTGCCTGTCATACCTCACGCAAACAGCTACAGAGCAACTCAGCAAGAGTGTGTCTAACCGTGGGAGCCCACCTCTCCTTCCAGACAGGTACAGTCTTCCTCCTGCCAAATTACATTCTTGGTTAGTAACACTTTAGCTCAGCTGCAAAAAGGAGGATACACTCAACTCTAAGAGATCTGCAGCAGTTTAACTGCAGCAGTATGATGAAGACAAGTAAACCTGCTGGTGCTTTCTTCGCAAGGCAGCTCCTGTTGTGTCAGCCACCGCATAGGACACATGTTCAAAGGATGACGACAACAACTTGGAGACTAAGATAGCAACTCGTTCCCAGGTTCCTCCAGCAAACCTTGGAATGTCAGCAGTTCCCTGTTTTCAAGGACTGTTTCAGCATAAACGAGGCAGAAGCTGGACTAAGTCACATAATCAGCTTGAGGATTTCTTAAGTTGAGTAAGTCTATCAGAAGCTATCATCCTTCCTCTCCCCTTCTCTGGCTGCTGAACTGAGTATTTTTCCCTTGGAGAATCAAACATCGGTGACCTATTTCTGACTTAAGATATCAAAGATACTAGACACGTTTCATCCAAGCTATACTGCATAGAACATGGCCTGAAATGACAGATATTGGGAGAGGAAAAGTAACTTAGGGTTTCTAAGGCTGGAATCAGACCAATGAACTTACTCCAGATTTATAGCAGCATAACTACAAATGAAATTGGACCGTTATCTCCGGTTTTACAGCCACTGGAGTGGCACAGCAGGTATCGGGCCAGCTGCCACAGACCGTATTTGTTAGGGAGGGCTTCTTCCCCTCATAAACCATATGAGCCAATTTCACCAGTCAGAAAATAATTATATGGGTTTGCATACTTCAAAAGCCTGTGGAAAAAAAATTATACATTGGCTGTCAATTTAGAATTTGAGTCTATTGTTTTACTTGATTCTGCTCAGACTATAAAGCCATTACATGACTAAAATTAAATAAAACCATTTCCTTGAGAGCTGTTTAAAATATTATAATGCATTTGTCTTAGAGCTTCATTAATCCATTTCTAATTCATTCTGCAGGTTTACTCAACAGCTGTGCTTGATGTAAACTACAAGTCTGGATAAAATTAAAGCTGCTATACCACTGATTCACTTTATTTTCAAAGACTTAAAAAAAAATCTTCTGCTACTTTGGATTCACAACAGCTTTCAGGTTATTCTACCTATAGGCAAGAAAAAGTATCTTTGCTGTAACAAACAAGCACGAATACTAGAGTTGAAGAGCGAAATTAATTTCGATACCAAGTACAGAAAGTATTTTGCCCTGCCATCTACACTTTTTTTCAGCTGGAGATCAGTTTTCATTTGAAAGCTTCCATGTACAATACTGAAACAAATCTGGAACTACCATTTTATTATTACTTATAGTGTTGTTGTAGCAGCTATCACAACCTGCAGTTTTTGTTAAAAGAGACTGGATTTCAAAGAACAGTGAAAAGCAGCTGTAACTAAGTATTGTTTATGGCAAAGATGATTTACTGTAACAAACTCACATTCCTTTTTCTGTTTAACTAAAAATATAATTAAGGAGCCTAGTTACATAACATCCTCTAAAGAAAAGGAAGCGCTGCCTTTCAAGCATTTTTGGCGATTCCCAGCACCGCAGTACCTACAACAGAAAATCACTCCAGGCTCACCATTCAATAGTGTCTCGGGGTGCAAGTGTTTGAGTAATGAGCCACGGTGGTTCGTTATGAATTGTATCTCTGCACCCTTCAGGCTTTGCTATAGTATTACTGTATGGCAGCGCTCCGTTCCAATTTAGGAAATGTTACACTAATTGAGTATGCAGGCACACGCTCTCCCCATCTCTGATTAATTAGCACCACTCTAGCTCCTCGCATCAATCTTGTGAAAACCACTGTGACTGATCTTGTCTCACTTGGAGCTGAAAATTACTTTGCCAATAGCATAACATAATACTTCGGTATAAACAACAACAAAGACGGGACTCTTTGGTGGCCCCATGATCATTCCTCTTATGTTGCACATCTCTCCGGTGCTTTTGAAGACAAAGGACAGGACTTTACTAACTGCAGATGAATGAAGTCAGAAAAATTAACGCAGCACACCGGATGCCCTTTATTTTCACAAATCTGATCAACAGCGATGCATTTTTTGCAACTGCTGGTTTGATAGGATCACTTCAAAGGTCACTTTCATCTCCCCACCCTTCCTTGTGACGAGGAAAAGGCCAGTTTAGGAAACAATTCAGGATCTTGAGGCATTCCCAAGTAACTCTGGATGATGACTGTTAAAGCTTGACACAGCCAGACTACACAACATGACCCAGGGCTGCTCCACTGTGTTTCCCTTTCTTAAACTCTGGAAAGAGACTTTCACTCCCTTGCCCAGCAGCCATTTTACACAAACGCAAAGGAACAACATGAATTGCAAAATGTTTTTTCTCACGTTGTCTTTTGCTACTGACAAGTCAAACAGCAGAGCCAAGAAATGTCAGCAATACAGCGAGATGAAGGCTGATGATTTCAGGGCAGAGTGAAGTTTTCAGGCAGAGTTTCCCTACTGGACCAGGCTCCTTTCAGCAACTCCCAGGCTAGCCTAAGGCTCTGCAGCTCAGCTCCCATTCCCAGCCTGCCTCCAGCCCCCTTGTTTTACACATTCTGCGTGCTCCGTCACCAGCCCAGATTTCACTGGCCATATTGTCTGTCTCTGAATTCACTGATGAGTTTTAACCCAGAATTTACTAAGCTACTCAAGCTGTAGGTTTCCGAACAAAACTGCAAGAAAGGTTTTCCAGCTAATACCAGTCTTTCTCTAATCTCTTCTGAGCTGCAGATATCCAGCTGAGCATCCTTCTATTGTAGGTTCATGCTCCAAGATATAAAATACAAGTCGAATGAGATGAGCTCTACCCCAGCTCTTAAATCACCCTATTTCAGCAACACCACAAGAATTTCTGTGTGGCTCCCTGCACATGGAGATAGGAAGGTGCAGCATGCCAGTGGGAGACACGACATTCACCACTGGTTCACAAGCACTGGGTTCCTTCTGTGCCTGCAAAGGCTCTCCCTCTCTCCCCTCAGTCCTGGTGGGAAGCAGCTCGGTTGGAGAAGACATCCTCTTTGCTTGCTGAACTGCAAAAGCAAACGGAGCTCCCTCCCAAAGAGGCATCAGGATCAGAGTGAGGTTGTGGCTGTGCTCCTATTTCTGCTTGTTTTGGCTGTCTCCCTTGCCCAGAACTCCAAGGAAGGACCCAAGTTCCTTTTATAGTTGTAAAACTGGGTAAGAAACAGATTTGCCGCTAAGTTAAAACTGAAAAGATTTTTAAAACAGCCATTACCAGAAGGTTTACAAAGGCTGAGATTTTAAAAGTGTCCTGAGGGAAGTAAAGAACCTCTCGGAAATTAATGGGAATTAAATGTCCAAAACCCATAGGCGATTCTGAAAATCCTATCAAAGTATCTTAATACTTCCATCTGCCAAAGACACTAACATTTAAAACAAAAGTGATTTTATCATGGGTTAAGAATCAGTTTTCAAGTGGAAGAATTGCAAAATATTAAACCAATTAGTCCGTTTGACAACCTGACGTGATTCTTCCCAGATGATGAGAAGGCTCCAGCATGGCAGGAAATAGTAAGATCATGACATAAAACAAGAAGTAACTTATAAGAAGTCTCAGAAATCTGTAGGTCAGAGCTCAGACTTCTGTGTGAAGAAAGAATTGTTTCTTTGTATTCAGGAAACATAATGTGGGTATTTGCTACATAAGCATAAGATTTATGATCCCCTTAACTACTCGTTAACTTGCTTTGAAGTGCTTAGGTTTTTATAAATGTTGTGATAGCTAATAACTTCTTTGTGCTTCTATCTTCTTTTTCTGTCACCTAAAACAAAAGTCTCATATATGCCACAGGGGTATTTTAAAGTAGCCTGTACTAACCCTTCTCAGAGGCTCTTCTCACATAACCTCCAGCAGTTACTCACTTGACACTCACGCAGCTTATGCAAGACCAAGCCATGCCAATGTGACTGGTACAGGAAAGTTAATTTAAGCTTCATTTTACATGGGGGAAAACCCCCCGTTGCATTTGAGAGCTATACAGAAGGTCACATCAGTAAACAACTGGGACTGAGAGACACGAGTGTAAAGTGCTCCCTATGCAATTTAACACATAAGAGTTTCTAAAAGAAAAGGAAAACCGGTGACATTAAGAAACACATTTCCTGCTACTTCAAACACTGTGGTTAAATTCAACCACGCTTCCTTACTTAACCTATGAAATTAAGCTATGTACCTCCCATCCCACACACACACACATTTTCATGCAGTCAAGGTTTATATGAAAATGCCTCGTTTGCTGTTAAGAGCGACTTGCCTACAATTGGTTTCCTGGGGACCCAAAGCAGGATCATCACCAGCCCAGCCCGCCAAGGAGAAAATGCCAAAGCAGCGTTTTACCACAATTCCCCAGACTTCTATTTTCAACTGCTGTGACGTTGTAAGAAAGGAGATTCAATTAAGCAGATTCTTTAGGCTTACTCATCCAGCATTTTATGAACCATCTCACCTCTTATCAGGCTAAACCAGATATTTATTATAACAATAAGGACATTTCATACTAATGTTTCACATTCACTGAAGCCCAGAGATATTAAACAAGATCATTTACTGCTGTCTGCTACCATTTAAAAAACCGCATTCAGAAAATGTGAGGCGTTCAAAGGTTAATTTGGATTAATGTCAATGGATTTTGCTAACTTCTCCCAATCCCTGACTCCTGTACCTCCTCGAGGCCACAGAGACCTTTCCAGATCAGCAGAACAGAGAGAACAGAGCCTGGATACATGGAGACAGAACTAGCTCTGCCCCAACTATGTGCTGTAATGGCTTTGTCCAACCCCACTGCTCCGTCCTGCCAAGTAGCCTCCCAACCGTACCTGCACTCTCGAGACATTCAGGTGGAATAAAGCAGATTTCTTTATTACACCCTCATGACCTGGATCACCCTGCTGCACCACTTCACTCCTCCCAGGACACCTGGAGGGGCTCAGTCCAGCACCCATCCCACCTGCTCCTGACCACCCAACACCTTCCTCTGCGTGGAAGGGTTTAGATCACAGCCATCGCTCTGCCTTCCCTGCACTACAGGGACTAAAGGAGGTTAACGCAGACTTCAGCATGGGCAATTGCTGTCATTGCCTTATTCCTGCAGAGTGGAATCACAGGAAAACCTCTCAGCAGGTGCTGCTGCAGAGTACAACCAGGAAGGATCAACAAACACATAGAAATACAAAATAAACTAAAATCTGAGTCCAAATAGGGAAGGAGTAACTACACAAAGTTGAATATGGAATTTCTTTGTCTTCCTTTCTTTGGAGAAAACTAGACTGACAATGTACAATGGGCCAGTTAATGAGAAAGCCAGATGGGTGGATCTTAAGGAATTTGGGAAACAAGAAATGAAAGAAGTGTTCAGAGAGGAAAAGGCAATAGTGTTTAAAAACCATTCTGCTGCTCAAGACAAATTTTAAGATATTAAAACCATATGCCTTTTCTTCCTAAAACAGTACTAGTCACTAGGCCACTGAAGATAAATCACACTATACATGCTTTAAATCCTAACCCAGCATCTATTGTTCTAAGAACTGAGAACCCATGTGATAAGACACTATTTCCCATGTAAACCTATCTCCACCTCTATACTTCCCCTGTCATTAAATTTTCTAAATCCATCATTACTTTCCTCCTATCAAGCAAAATCATAGATGTATCACCCATACCATCATCTGCTGCAGTGTATCTGGCTTCTCCAGCCACTCAGCCACAGCACCACAACCACGCTGTAGCGAGGATATTATTCACAAAAGTTGGTTTCAGTTTAAAAATAAGCTGTGCTTTAGTACCAGAACACAAAACAAGTTTACAATGGCAATTAAACTATGTGTTTAGTAGAAAAACCCTTCTGTTTATTTCTTGACACTTGTAATTAAGTACAAGTTTCTTCCACGGGACATGCTCTGGGTCAGGCTGCCTGTATGGGAGTGCAAGATCATCACCATCACCACTCTCTAGCTCCCAACTCAGACCTGAATAATCACAAGGGAGAGGGAAGTGCATGGCTCTCTCCCTGCCTGCTTCATGCCCCACAGCCCTGCACAGTCCAGCTGGTGCTCCAGCATGCAGCATTGCCAACCTCAACGGAGAGGACCAGCAGGAAAGTCCTTCAGGAACAAAAGTCGATTTTGCATCCGTCTCCAGCCTTAAAGCTCATTTCATAAACAATAAGTGTAGCTGGGGAGGAATTTGTGGGAGGAAGGTGGGGCAATACACAGGATTTCTGCTTCGTGGAGAGATGTGCTACACAGCAGGGTGCAGGAAAGAATGCATCAGGCTGCCTGGCGCATAAATTGCTTTGGTGGCTCCTGAAGTGCTTAAACCATGGAAGTGTCCTCAGACAGCAATGCAAATTACACTAGTATGTGAGCACTGTCCCACTGTGGCAATTGCAAAAGAAATTCATGTTCAAGTCTTCTTCCCGAGCTACTGAACAGTGAAACGAGTCTCACTTTTGCAGGGAATAGAAAGAGGAAAGTAGGTACTTAAGTCACTTATCCAGTTAAGAGGGTAATTCCATCATACAGAAAGTGTAACACAGATGTGCAAACATAGTGTTAATATTATCCATAGACTGTAGCCATTGGTGTTGGGTTTCCATAGGCTACATGCTCTACAATCACACAAGAGGAAAACTCTAGTAGAAGGAAGTGCAAGTGTGAGTTAATCTATAAGGTCTTACTCCTTTATTCTGTGGTGGTGTCTCTCAGAGGACAAGAAACAAATGATAATTCTGGAAAGCCACTAAAAAACAGCTTCTGTTTCAAAGCCTTTCTCTTCTCCATTTAGAAATAGTCTGTTCTTTCTCCTCCTGCAGAAATACCATAGTATAAATCCATGGCAGCAAGGCATGTTTGGCCATCCGGGCAGGAAGGAGCTCAGCCAGCACAGCAGCTCAACCACCACATATTCTAACCCCATATTTTTCATTCTTAACTAAACCATCAAATACTTTCCAATGCCAGAGAGTATTTACTGCCAGAAAGTTATTTGCTGCTTTGTACTCATCATTCAAATAAAGAAGAGAAGAGAAGAGAAGAGAAGAGAAGAGAAGAGAAGAGAAGAGAAGAGAAGAGAAGAGAAGAGAAAAGAAAAGAAAAGAAAAGAAAAGAAAAGAAAAGAAAAGAAAAGAAAAGAAAAGAAAAGAAAAGAAGTTAGCAGGAGGTTAGGAGGTTCTGGACCTCCAGAAACCAGCAAAATAATTATATGCTGGTTTTTATCTAAACATCATATAAAACATTTTAGAGGTTTGTGTGTGTTTTCTTTTAATTTTTAAACAGAGAGAAGGGACTCTCCTTAATGAGTCTTCCATGGAATACATTGAACTAAAACCATACTGGAAGCGAAGTCCAAAAGATTATGTTCCACTTACCCCAGAACTGGTTCTTAGTAAGAAGCTTCTGGCTATCTTGGACCTGTTGAATATAGCTAACAGTCTTTTTAATAAAGCAATGCAATTTCTCCTAATTCTGCAATACTCAAGATTTTTGCTAATGGCTGTTCAAACCATCCACTACATGCCCTTCAAACTTGACCTCACACTTCATCATCAAGGGCATCCACTGTGACTAAAATTGCTAGTCCAAGCTTTGCAGCCACTAAGAATTTGGCTTGAGTGCTGAATCACGTTATTCTACTGGAGGGGCTGAGAAAAAGAAGACATCACAATTATTGGTCATCCTATTGAGCAACGAGGGAAGTTTCAGTCTTGGTCCCTGTCTGGACTCCCACAGTGCTGAATACCCAGAACAGCAAGAAGAAATACAAGGCCCAATGCCCACGCAACAGCACTTGCATGTCTCTGTGTATCAGTTCGTGCATTCTATGTACTTACTCTTTATTAGTCCTCAGACACAAATTAAATTTTTTTTAGAAACTAGATAGGCATTTATATCCTTTCTCAGACCACAGGGCATGACTCCCTGCACAAAAAATGCTTTGATATTTTGTGAAGTTTTGGTTATATTTAACTTAAGTTGTGGTTAAGTTTCATTGGCATTCCTGAAACATTTTTATGACCTACATACATCAGAAGATACAAAATGAAAAGATTCAGGAGTAATTTCTTAATATTTTGGTGCAACAAAACTGTTAACAGTTAATATTTAATCCATCACTTCTTTCCTTAAGGGCCCATAGCATCATTTCTATCTGAAGATCCTACCATCTTCCTAACCTTCTTCTCTCAACACTGACTAAACACTACATCTACTTCCAGATCCATTTCTCAGGAATGTTATTTTTACAGGAGTTGTTTGTCTCAGCTGTTCTTTGTAACACAAGAAAAACCTTGCAAGTTCAAGTACCATATGTTTAGTAATGAGCTTCAAATTGGACACTGGACTAAACTCATTCATATTAAAAAAAAGGGTAAAAGGGTAAAGCAACTTATAAATTACTATCGTAATCTAAAAAAATCTTTAATTGTGGCTAGTGATTTAAAACAGGAATGTTATCTATTCTCATCTTGAAGAATTTAGGAGTAGCCATGGTTTCCTGTTATAGGGTGTTGTCCAAAACTGCTCAACAGAAGTCTGCAAAAATAATCTTTCTAGTTCAGTTTGAAAATAAATGCTTGGAGCTTTTCCCATTAAAAAAGGAAATAGGCTTGTCTGAAGTGCAAAACCTTCATATTCTTCAAAGAATACAAACAACCAAACAACTTAAACCTTTTTGGGGGAGCCGAGGGAAGAGAAGGGAAGTGTTTCTAACATGGGATGACTGGATTTTTATCTTGATGCCATTAAGTAGACTTAAACATGCAGTATGACTAATATTTGTTTAACTCAGCTTCACTAAAGTAATTAGTTTAATATATAGCACAGTTAGATGACAAAGCAGCAGGAACGTTCTGTTTTAAATACAACAGTGAAATGAAAATTTCCCAAATAACTCCTAATCTTTAAAGATAAAACTGCTATCTGGGTTTACACTAGCAGAATACAAAATGGTTTCCTGAGATATTCTGGACAGTAACTATGTGTTATAAAGGAGCTGCTAGACAAGAGCCATTTTTTATTTTAAATTACCCCAGCCAGTCACCTCTCTGCATTCTGAGGTTTCTCATGTTGCTATCCATCCCCTTGTTTAAAACGCCACAGGTGATTTTCATCACCCTGATGCTGCTCTCCAGAAAAACAGGATGCTGCAGCCAGGAATGGAAGATGACCCCATGTCTGAAGAGCAGCCACCACCCATACAGTCCTACAGAATTCTGCTGCTCAAGCATGAAGGGATCAGCCCATGCACATGGGTGTCTGAGACAGCGGGGACGGCATGGTTCTGCCTTCCACAGAGGAATACATGGGAGGGCTGTGTGGCATAAGACTCCGTACAAGGACGGACTTCAGACTTCTCATGTACTCTCCTCCCAGTTCAGATTCCCCTCCTCTTCATAAAGGAAAAAATGTGTATGTCTGCTGCCAGTCACCCTTTTGCAAAGGAAACCCCAACACCTTCATACCACCACACAGGAGAGATCGGGTTTTCTGCAATAAAAAAACTACAGGAAAATCTCAGCAGAAGGAGACTACCTCTGTAGGGTGTAAAATGACTAAAAGAAAAGCTAATGAGTGCCCAGGAAGAGGGCCAGCCATAGCTGAGAAGTATAATCTGGAACTTGGAATCAGGAGTACTTTTGCTGCCAAACATATGTCATGAGCTGTTCCAATGACTGTCTGTCTGCTCTTCTATAGGAGCCAGCTAAAAAAGGCAGTCAGGTCCCCGCAAACATTCTTCCCGTTTTGACCTAGAGCCTGCAAAGCGAAGGGATTACTCCATTTGCATGAAGATTGTGCTTGAGGCAGTTATGAAAAAGTGCAGCAATGAAATTCTAATCTGCTGATGTATTTATAGCTGAAACATGGCTTGCAAATAAGAATTCCAAAACACTTAAAGAGAGTCTTGCAAACAAGGACAATTTCATACATTTCATATGATTTCATAAAGACACAGCACCATAAAAATGAATCGTAAAACCGGTGACAAAGACAACCAATTAGTTCATCTTCTTCATTTCCTGCTATGGCAATTTTTTTTTCTCCAGAGTATATTTAAAAGCACCTTCTAGATCTTAACAAAATTAGTTAACCCTGTAACTATGTGCAACACAGCAAGAATAAGTTTTTTTCCCATACAGAAACAGCCTAAACATTAAGGAAAAGAAAAAAAGTCATAAAGATCTTGCTTGCCATGGATCTCTTTCTGCTATGAAATCCCAAAATGCACAATCCTGGGATACTGCAGCTGCCAGAAAGTCTGTTCAGGTTGCAGAGCCAGACTATTTCATAAGGTTATGAGAAGCATGACAGAGGACACAATCAGCAAAGGACTTTAAAGGATTCAAGTGGATTGTGAGTCTGAAATTTTTGGAAAGTGATAAACCAGTCAGACTTTTGCACCTAACTTCAACCCTTACTCCTGGTACACGTTCTGCTCCCTAAACCACATACAAAAATCCCTGTATTGTCCAGTGGCCCTTGCTGATCTCCTGTTCCAAAAAAGTGACAAATTCACCTCCACACCCCAGGTTTTCTACTCTTCCTTTTGGATGTCACTGTCTTCTGAGAAGGTGACAAGACTCTAACACTATGTGCTTCACCTGTAAGCACCTTACTCATCCTCTTGGTATTGTTTTAATCTCCCCAACACTGCTGTGCAAGAAAACATCTAACAAAAGGACCAGACAACACCTCTGTTCACAGGCACAATGCATAGCAGATGTCCCACCTTGCTGTCCAAATACACAAGGCTCACATGCCTTTGTGTGACTTCTCCAGGGTACCCATGTCCTCTCCATAGGACCCACAAAATTAATGAAACACCATTTGTACTCCACAGCACCTTCTTTGTGCAAAAGCTGCCAAGGTAAGAGCTTAGTCTTGTCTGACTTTGAGTCAGTAGGAATGCAACTGAAAAGGAAAATACACAATGCCAGGTATCTTCTCCTTGGCGCTTTTTTGACAGTGCTCTCATATCTTTACTGGGTTTCCACCATGCACAGAAATGATTTGGCTTATTCTGGAAATCCTGTAAACAAAGCAGCTCGAACATCTTGGCTTTTACTGTGACAAAGCAAAGCCAGAAGAGACCAGCAGCTAAAAGAAGTTAGAGGTATTTACAGAAGAGGTATGTCTAGGGTATTTCTGTTGTCTGCTTTCATTTAAATCCCTAGACTCTGTTAAGCAGCCAGCATTCCAGTGTGTGAAAATTATGTACAAGATACAAATGTTTTTTCTAAGCGTGTAAAGGGTTCACACTCTCATTCTTAAAAAGAACATTCTTGCCGTCTTTGATGTTGTAAATCTTATTATGTAAAACAGACTGTGGTGTAAAATAAATGATGGTGCATGATCCTGCAAGAAGTTTAGTACCCATAAGTGGTTTTAAAGCCAATAGGAGTAAAGGGCACAAGGCATCAAGCAAATTTCTACCGTAAACTTGTGCTAGCCAATTACTGAATGCAAAATCTTCTGAAGGGTTGGGATTGGTTTTTTGGGGTTTTTTTTGGTTTTTTTTTAAGAAAAATCAAAGTAAACACAACCTGCCCAAATTTCAAGTCCACATACTTGAGAAAAAGCTTGCATCCAGGAAAAACAAGTACAGAGTTTTCAATTGTTCAGGAAACATCTGAGCTACCAGCAAGACCGTTCCTCTTCAAAACTAATGCAGGAAGAAACTAGCACACCATTAGCTTTGCACTGTAATCCTTAGAGACCCAATGGAAGACATGGGTGTCATAAACATACGCAGTGTATGAAGTCACTGCCAAAAGGAACTCGCCAGGCGAGCATCATTCAGCTCCATCGATAGCTGTTTGATGCCTAAAATGAAAGATGAATTTCAGATCCACAGATGCCAGTAGCAAAGCTTCCGTTGGTGTATGGAAGACTAGGGCCAGGAGGAAAGCCTTTAAAGAAAGTGCTATATTGCCTGTGAAAAGTGATGGATTGATTTCACTCTCAACTGATGCCAAGCTCAGAACACAAGCTGTTGCATGGCAGTCTTGCCTCCAACACACTCATGCTCTCCTCAGAGTCAGCAACTTCCAGAGGCAGAAGAATAGTTAATCCTCTATGCTCTGCCAAACACTGCCTCCCTACAGTCTACAAAAAGGCACAATTAGAGCACGTCGTTCTATTAGGAGCTGGAGTAGAGCCATCCATTCATTTTTACTGTCCCCACAGAGCCAGCACTGGTAATGGCTGTCCCCCTTCTGCTGCAGGTGAGCTTGTGGCCCGATGTGGTAAGATGACTTGAACAACCTACCAAATCATCCATCTTTTTCTCTTTCCTGTAACAGGACCCCAGACACTTGCTGAAAGGATAAATATTGTGCATCTTCACCTTTGGATCTGGGACACAGCAGGAGACCATGACCCCGCCACAAGCAGCAAGCTTGTATTTACCCTGCTCCATGGAAACGACGTATGCCAAGCAGATACTTATTTTTAGCTGGTCACTTGGCATAAAAATGATCACACCATGTTTATTTGCATTTTTAGCTTAATTACCTCTAGCCTCCTGTTATACTTGAGAGAGTTCTAATAAGATGTTAAGAGAGAAGCAGTTCCCTACATACATTGCCTCAGGTTAGTTCAATGCCCCATTAGCCCCTCTAATGGCTTCTCATCTGCAGGCTTATGTGTGGGTGTCCTGAAGTCAATGTAAAGAAAAACATGGAGGCTGAGGGGATACAACATGTCTTCCTGGACTTGACCTGTTCAGTCATGCTCATTTTAGCTATCAGCATCATTGCTGATCAGAGTTTAAAAACTTACCCCAATTAAGATATCAATAGAAGCCACCTACACAGAAAGATAAGAGTTTAAAAAAAATTGTTGTTGCTTTTGGGGAAAAAAAAAACCCCACAGAAAAAAAAATTAAAATCATCACATCTTAAGAGAGCACCTTTTTCCATGGTGTTTTTACTAGGTTTTAGAAACTATATATTGTTGTATGAATTTATGCAGCAGCAGCATTGCACTGTTTTCAGGTAGAAGAAAGGTACAGGTTTTTTCACTGCTTTTGGTAAGAGAACCCTTTCTGGCTCTACTATGGTAACAGATCCCATTCTATGGTGCTACAACTAAGCTGCTTATAACTGGTACTTCCCCACAAAGAATCATAGCAGGAATTCACTTTGTTCCTCATCGATAGCTCTGTGAAATAACTTCCAATCCCTACCACCTTCTCACCTTTCACTGCACTGACCACGTGGGAATAGCAGAAAACAGGACACGTTTCGTGTCTACACTCCTACTGTTCAGCAACGAATAACTGAACGTGTGAGCTCAGCTCTGGAAGGAGCAAGGAGGATGTTCTTTGCTCTGTAGTGGGCAGGGGACTAGAACATCCTCACCATCAATCACCATGATGCAAGAAAGAAAACCTGTGCTCTGACTGTTGTCCTTCAACAAGGTTTAAGATGCTATAGCACCGTCCCTCAGCTGGATGTAGGAAGAAATGGCAAGATGAGACTGGAGCCCAGGCCTCAGTACTCTGGTTTATGACTTGGCTTGTTAAAACAAATACATGCTATTGCTGCCAGTGAAAGCCCACATGCCATGGAGCAGCCAAGGACCAGTCCTGCTGCACTCTACAAGCTCTAGGACAGCACTGATGGTCACCAAGAGAGGAGAAGGGACAACCTGCCTTTATCTCCATCTCTGCATTTTGGGATGGTATGCCCACCCTGCTCTGCAAACCCAGCTGGGAGAAAGAAGACAGCTGTGTAGCAGTTAGCAGCATGTTGGCAGTGAACAATTTTGTGGAGACAGGATCCAGTGGTACAAACATTCTCTGTATCCTGACAAGGAGGGTAACACCACCCTGCTTCCCAAATTACAATAGAAGTAACAGCACATTTCCTTATTTACAATCTGCCTTGATTTGAAACAATTTTTAAAATAACTATGATCAAGAATGTGAAAGTGCATTTCTCAACCTTATTAGATGCTTGCTCCTCTTTGAAGGCACGTGTCTTTCCAGGGAATTCAGCTCTTTTACTGCGACATTACAAAGAAGCAAAAGGAGCAGGGATATAACAGCTCCCTTTTCCTTCATTCATTTGAAGCGAAACCACTTCCAGAGTTACATACTTACACATCACTTACAGGACAACCCAATTCATCCACATAAAAAACTTATTAACTGCTGTTAAGTCAACAGATTTATAGATTACCAGTTCATTATTTATTCCAGTAGGAGAAAAATAACAATCAAGATGCATTTAACAATCAAGATACATTTATTCAAAGCATAATTGCACACATAGGGTGTGACCTTCACAATAAGAGGCAGTTTAACTCCAAGTGGTTTGGGTGTGAGCGGGGAAAGGAATAAATAAAACCAAAGCATCCCAATAAATCAAACCACCAACAGCATGACTCCCCCCCAGCAAGTAAGTATTTTTCCTGTTGCAATCAGTTATGAGAAAAGAAATAAATTATTAACTCAAATGGTATTGAGGTCTGAAAATGCATATTTAACCTATGTATCAAATCATCTCTCCTCCCCCTCACAACCCCAGTGACATCAATACTTCAGAGCACTGGAACAGGCTGCCCAGGGGGGTTGTGGTGTCTCCTTCTCTGGAGATATTCAAGACCCCTCTGGACACCGACCTGTGCGACCTGCTCTAGGGAACCTGCTTTGGCAGGAGGGTTGGACTCAATCTCTCGCAGTCCCTTCCAACCCCTACAATTCTGTGATCAATTCTTTGTATTGTCCCACAAATCTTGCACATTGCTTCCTCTTGAGTAATTTATTATCACACTTAAAAACATGCAGAGTATTTTGCTTCATGCAAAGTACCTCACATACCCCTTGTAATGCTTTGCTAAATTGCAACAAGTACAACCCTCCTGAGACAATACCTAGTAACAGGAGATATCCCTGTTCCTTTCAACTCCCTATTTCCTCTCACTCTGAAGTAGAGGGAATAGTGTAGCAAAAGCAACTCTTCCTAGACATCGATCCATAATATCATTTAAATTTTTAGCAGGGTTTTTGAATACACAAATACCTAAAATGTTGAAAATAGTCATATTATCCAATGCATTTACTTGAAAACAAGGCAAAAACAAGTTCCAAATAACCATAACTCAAATGAAAAGCAAAACATAGAATTTGCACTTAGAATAGCAAATACTTCTTGAACCAGTTCTGCTGGATATTTTGGCAGCAGAAGCAGCTACCATTTCCCTTTAACTATGGTCAAAGAAAAATATTAGTGTGTTTGGGGTTTTTTTTGACAAAAGAAAAAAAGGCTCTGTCATAGATGTTACACAAATTGAGATGAAGACAGTATAAATCTATGGCTTTCTGTAATATGTAGCACAGAGAGGTTTTAAGTTTAATACAAAAATCACCACTTGAAACCAATGAATATAAAGCAACAGATTCGTTTGGGTTGGCAGGAATATGCACAGATGAAGTAAGAGCCAAAATCTGTTTTGTTCCTGGGAGCTGGTCAGATATTTATGCTAATATAGAACAACCTTGGGTATCTGAATGTCAAAGTGACACGGGATGTGTGGGGAGAGTTGAGGTTTTGGATAACTGAGGTAATTTTCAGAGTAATTAACTAATGTCAGGGGACATGACCATGTTCCAAATAACAGGGAAGGTTAGATAATCGAATGCTGCTGCCTTACCACTTATCTTACTGAATACTGTAACGGTTTTTATTGAAAAGCTTTTACTGAAAAGGAGTTCAAGATCAAATGAGCACAGAGACCATTAATTTCACATGCAAAAAGCACTGCTACGAGGTATTTTGTGCCAAACCACATACTGCTCATCTGCCAGACAACAGAGGAGTGGTTTGAACCTTGAGAAGTGAATTCCTCCCTCCAAAGAATTTGCCATGCACCTCAACTCTTCAGCTGCAGGAGCTACAGCAGCACCCACCCAGCTGCTCGAGTGCCAGGGCAAGGTCCAAGGATAAGAGCCTACCAGCTTTCCTTTTCATCTCCAAACTCAAGCCTCCCTACATCACCTCAACTGCAAGTGCTGAATTTGCCCGTGTCAGACCCACAGTGTCCTTCAGAAACACCCGGCAGCATCTGGAATTTGCCAGTCCCAGACAATGCTATTTAATGTAAATGATATTGAAAGAACAAAGACTTTCTAAAAACAAGCTGTGTGATGCACCTTTTCCAACAAGCAGGTAGGAGGAAGTTTCCTTAGCATCTGCCCTAACCACAAATTTGGCCTGGACCATTCATGCTCCAAGGATTGCTTCAAGACCAAAATCCTCTCTGTAATCTTTCCAGTCCAACAGACTGTATTGAAAGAAGCGTGAGTGTCCCTGGGAGACATTCTCAGAGTGGAGAATACAGTCCCATCCATGTCTTACACAACTGAAAGGCTTTCAAGTTCACTGACATAGCACAGGGTGGATGCTGGTCTGCTGTGGTCTCCCATCCCTCTCTACCTCTGCTGAGCTACCTCTTATTTAGTGTTTCTGAAACATTTGCAGTAATAGCAGCATAACGGCACCAACACCATTGTGTCTATTTTATAAGGCAATAATCCACTTCCCTCCTTTAGATAAACTACTAAGGGGAACAAGAGTTGGGTTATTGGCTTGTAAAACAGTGTGATGATAGTATTATTGTCTAAATTAATGTCATTTAACACTTTATACCACAGTTCCAGAGGTCCCACCTCAAGCATTAATAATGCATTTTGCTTTTTAACATGTCATATGGGAAAAGACCAACTTCTGACAAGCAAGGATTGTACCAGTAAAACATAACTAATTGGCACAATCTGCAAGAACAAAATAGGAGACCTTGATGGTTCCTAAGAACAGTTCAGGTATCTCAGTCTCCCTGCTCTCCTAAATACAATCTTTTTTGCATGTTACATTATTCATTTCTGAGGAGTATGAGCTAAAAATGTAACTTCTTCATATACCATTTCTGTGCTAAAAAGTATATCTGTTACCTTTTCTGACCTAACTCATTCTCATTCATATATTCTATCCCATTTATCAATGTTAGAAATTGAAACTTTACAAAGGAATCACCCCAAAAAACCCCAAAGC
This sequence comes from Heliornis fulica, assembly GCA_013399135.1. Classification (NCBI taxonomy): domain Eukaryota; kingdom Metazoa; phylum Chordata; class Aves; order Gruiformes; family Heliornithidae; genus Heliornis; species Heliornis fulica. The sequence goes on along the minus strand of VXBZ01004997.1, from coordinate 1,436,074 downwards.
CCACAAAAAACCAAAACAGGCCCCACATTGCTAAGACACAGTAAACAAGCCTTTGGCTGATAAATTTGCTTATGACAATATTGGCAGATATTTGATTCACATTCCAGTAAAGTCAATTTTGAATTATAGCAACCAGTGATGGAAAATAGCTGCTTTTCTTAGCTGTTAACCCCATAAAAGCTCCTTTTTTGAACCATAACATAAGTCCAAGATATTTCCCTGGTGGTGCAGCTTAAACCAGTGATCAGTGTAAGTGAAGCATGATAAATAGCTCCTGCACTATACCCCATCAGCTGAAGTCTGCACAGGTCTAGCTGTGGAAACAGAAAGGTCATTCATTACTCAGTGTGAACAAACAGACGGCACGTTTGTGATAAATAATAGCTATTACAGAGCTACAAAACACACTGAGGCTTTCTGCTTCTTAGCTGTGCATGACTTCCTCTGTATTACTCTTTAAATATAATTATTTAAAACCTGCTTCCCTGATAAAGACCCCCAAACTGCTATGGACTAAACTCACAAACCTAAGTATGAATATATATACGTGTGTGTTTGTATGAATGTATGTATCTACACACACACACATATCTTTAAAACCATTTGTTTGGTTATGGTAAGCAGGGCATTAAGTCATTTGTCTCATCTACTACAAAAAAACCTCCAGGATACAAGCGGCATATTTGCCTTTATTTTCACTTCCCTCATCAGTCATGATGTGAATCTCGGGATCGTAATAGAAACAGTAATTAGTAAGCCAACCTCTGGTCAGGAAACTCCCGAGATGTCAGTTCTCAGTGGTTGCTTTAAAAAAACCACATCCAGCAAGCAAATAACCTCCACACAAGGTTTTTCCTTTCCCTGCCACTTGGACTAGAAGGGCAGGCTATGCCAGCACAGCTTTCACTCGCTGCTCAATCTTCTCAATAAAACATCATTTCTTACAAGTCTTGCAGGCTTTCAGACCAGTTGGAACCTGGTAAGCACGGCAGGTGCAGAGAGTCACCCCGACACTCAGAACAGTCGTGTTGTTCCAGCTCTCACAATGTGAGCGACTGCAACGGCCATAGTCTAGGAAGTCTCAGCACACTGCCCTTCCCAAGCACTCCTGGTAAAAGGACGGGATTTTCTGAGACCTTTTTGTGAAGTAAATCACTACCACATGAAGTTAATATACTAAAATACATTTTTGACTTATCTACCTTTGTCCAGCATCTGCAGTGTCTGCTGCCTTTTCTCCCTCACTGGGGCACACAGGAAGCAACTCCCATTTAACTGGATCGATTTACTGGCTCCCTGCACACCCTGCCCTGTGGGCTTCTGCCATCCATAACACAATTCAAGCCTCCTATGGCACAGCAGGAGTACAGGGTAGATGAATAACTACCTGTTTTCAAACCATATCAAAGGTTTGGAAGGATTTTTAGAAGCATTTAAGATCATACTGTCATCTCACCAATGTACCTAGTCACACGTGTTCAACCTCACAATACTGCTTGGACTTCAAGCAGCATTAAGTTCAATCTTGCAACCTCTGCTGGCTTCCACCAGTACTTCCCTGTACTTGGGTTTGGTTTTGGTCAAGGACCACTTGCCCTGCTCATGAGGAGCACCTCCAGTCATACAGGCGAGGGAAATTAACTGGTCACTGCATGGATGCAAGGAGATGATGCCCGGGTGCCTGAATCCGGTTGCAGGAAGAGTCCGAGCAGCTATGTGCTCCGACAGGCAGCAGGAAATTAACTCTCCTGCATCTCCATCCCAAGGCTCTGCTGAACATGCAGCAGGAGCAATTAACTTTTACAGACAAGGGGAGGGAGGAGAAAAGGGGTGCAAGTTTGGAACTTTCACTAAACTTACACCATTAATTGCAATCTGTAAATTCAGATGAAGAGACCAGAGAGACAAACAATTCCCTGTAAATTTCAATTCTTCATTTACATGGCAAACAGAAAACACAGGTCGTAACTCACAGCAACTGGAGTGCAAACTATCAAATTAGCCCAATAGAGTATGTCATTGTGCAGCTTCAGAAACAAACAACAGCCAGCAATGGAGCCTCCTGAAATTCAGAGATATTCAACTGAGCATACTACACAGTGAGCTAGGATGAGCGTGGTGATTACTGGGAGTAATGACATGAATAGCAAAATGATACAGAGCCTTTATTTCCACCATGGAAATCAAAGCAGCCTGCAGCAACTTGAATTTTAGGCTTTACAGCTAAAGGCAAAGCAAGCTCTGTAAAAAAATTTCCTAACATAAAGAAAACTAGAGCTGCTTATTTCCTGTTAGGTAGGTATTTTCCTAGTTCTCTGTGGAAACGGTACAAAACCTTGAAAAACAATGCCCAATTACAAAACTTTCCAATAGCTACATGCAGCATTTTCTATCTTTAAGCAGAATATAGGTTAGATATACTGTATGCATATAGGATCTCTGCATATGTGCATATATATGAACAAAAGTGTACACATTTGGTGCATTCTTATAGTGTTGGGCTGTTTTTATTAAAAAGAAAAAAAAGAGAAAACAAAGCACATTTTTTGAAGTGTCACTGATGGAAAGCCTTCCAAAAGGCTTTACACAGCTCACCACCTCCAATGCCTAGAGCAGAGCCAAAAGGCAAAAACCACCTAGTTACCAGAGTGGGTTGGCACCTCTTACCTGGCACCTGAGCCCCAGTATTTATTTGTTTTTTAGAAACATGAGGCACTTACTGTACAGCACCCAGTCAGACAAACAAAGTCAAAGGGGAAAGGCTGGATCCAGCTGCAACAGAAGCTGTTGCCCTTCCAGCTATCCCTTGTTGAGGGTCACACCATACTGGCAAACAATTGAAGCGGAGAGTCCAGTGAACTGACATTCAGTGTGAGGGGTCACTGTGACAATCACATTAGCTCCTACCCCAAACCAACCCCTTACCCTGCAGGCAGTGAAAAAAATAAAAATATTTGGTACATTGAAAACTCTCCCATGGAAACTCCAATTCCTCAACAAACTAAATTTCAGGAAGCTTTGTTCTTCCAGACAACACGATCCAGCTGTCCCAATTGATCCAGGCAATCACAGCAGTATGTTGTTCGCTCCAGCCACAACTACAAAACCCAGCTCTGCATCCACTGTGAAGCCAAAGCAGCACTCATTCAGCATAGAACACCTTTCAGCATCGCTCACCTGAACTGTCTCCTCTCTCGTAAACACCTGTTTTATTATTATTTTTCTTGTCTGGTTAGTCCATGGAAACGTCCTTTGGAGGCTACAAAGGATCCTCCTTTTATATGCTTTAAAAAATGATTTGCAGAAGTAACGAGATGCTGTTCTGTGAGGTTGATTGGGGGTTTTGTTCTGTTTCTTTGCCTTAAAACTCTTAGAGGTATAGTACCGCAGTTCAGAGCCGCAGCCCTGACAGACACCTTGCAAGCACACCGACTGCAATAAGCCTCAGGCAGCAAAACGTAGAGAGGAACCTGGCAAAGAGGGGCCTTAGGGTAGGGCTCTCATTTACATTAAGATCGTCTTAAACCACTCCCAAAGGGCAAAGAGTGGTGTAAATGGGTTCTGTGTGGGAGTAAGATACATGTGTACAAAGGGTCAAAACAATGCCAACACCATGCATACAAAGTGATGCCCTTTTTATTCAGAATTTGAAATTACTTTAATCTGTACACTGCTTAAAATTCTTCATAATACGATTTTTCTTTTTTTTTTTTTAATTTCCAAAGGATCCAACCCTTATCTAAGGATTAGATAAGATCCAACCCTTATCTAACACTTATCTAAGTATAAGTATTCCCTTGGTTTTCAAACCTTTGCTAAAAGGGGGGAGCTGAAAGATCCATAGTTTCTGATGGTTCTCTGGATCAAAACAATACTGCTCTAGGAAGCTTCATTTCAATCACTTTTCAGGATATTACTGGGCAACATCGCCAGAGGCATGCTTACAGACTCCCAAACACTAATTTCATATCCAATTTCTACATACTCTTAAGTCTTACAGACTTCCCAAGCATTCACACTTGTTCTACAAATCTGTGTGTTGAAGACCCTGAACATCTCTGTCATGCTCTGCTTTAAAATCAACTGTTAAACATGAATCCGGATCAGAACTAACTTATTCAGCTTGCTCAGTTTTTAGTTCAGAACATGAGCAAAGCAGAGAGGACTGAATCCTCTGCCCCCCAGTTCAGAGAAATCCTCCTAAATACACACTTTGACTAAGTGTATCAGTAGTCCCCTTGGTTCAATGGGATTTACCACCACCACAAACAGAGCTTAGTTTACTCACACAGCTAAGAATGAGTCAATTTACCTACTTCAAAAGTCAGGGCTGGAATGCCCAGGTGAGGCACAGATAATAAAACAGGTTCTGGGTTATTAGTCTGATCTTAATGACACAGTTGCAGCAGCACAAGGGTATAGTGGAAAAGTAAACAGATACACACACAAAAAAAATCCTGGGCCTTCCAAATCTGAAAACATTTTTCTCCAAGGAAGGTGCATGCCATGAAATTTAAGTGGGTTAGGTTTGCTTATTCCCAAATCCTTTCATTCAACAATCAAAATCTGGAAGAAAGAAGCTTGGGTTTTTTGTTTGTTTGCCATTCGTGGAGGTGGTTTGTTTTTGGAGTAAAATAAATTACAGTGTGAAGAAGAGTGCCTGACCATGAGCTGGCATACCACCAGCTTTTAATGGTAGTCTGAATGGCTCACACACTTTCCTTTTAGTCCAAGTCTCTTGATACTCCTTTTGGAGTTTGTTCACGGATTTTTTTTTTCTTTTTTTTCTTTTTTAAAAAAGAAGCCTGAGGATTTAAAAAGTTTTCTATCCGAGTCATCTCTACATGATTTGGGTGAGCAAGCCTTTCATTTCCAGTCCTTTTTAGAAATAAAAACTCCCTAACGGAACGCGGTTACATCTGGAGTGGAATTTGCCGTTTGATCAACTAGAGATGTAGAATAGGGAGGTCTGACAATGGCAAATTGACTTTCTGCTTGGGGTAACTCAAAGTTCAAATTAGCACTGAAAGAAGCTGAAGCAAGGTGCAGAAGTACGGTGCATGGTTACAGGAGAGGCCTGGGAGAGAAGCCTGCAAACGCTCAATTCCCAGCCTTGGCAATGACTCACTAAACCCGATTCCACAAAGCACTTGCAAACGCTCAGGACGTGGATAAAATTACTGCACTCCCTTAAGAACCTCACCGGCTCCGAGGCTGGATGGCTTGCATTTGATTTAACTTCTCTGTACCTCAGCCTGTGGTGTGTGCAGTAATTCATTTAATCTGTAATATGATTTGAGATCCCTGAATAAATATGCAATTCTCATAAATATTAATACTTTATTATTAAGTAAGTACTTCTTGCTTGTAACTGACCTAGTAAGTTCTGAAATATCTGTTGCTGTCATCAGTGGGGAAATTTTTGAATTTACATTAAAACCTGTTAGCGAGTTCAAAAGGTATGAAAAATCTGCCACTTCGCTCTTTTTACAGCAGGTTTTACTACAGCAGTGCAAACCCCAGAAACATCCATTTTCCATGCTGCACTTCCTCAAACACCCTCAAAAACCTAATTCTAAAAATCCAAGGCACAGAAATGGTTCTGAACTTCCAGACCCCCAACAAATCCAATGAAGAGCCAAATCTATCAGCACTCCTTGCTCTCTGTCCAACACGCCACGATGTCCCAGGAATAAAACAGCAGATGAAACGCACCCACAGCGCCTTTCGTTCCCCTCTCTTCATGCAGATTTCCAGGACAGCACAACTCATTTGAGCAGCAGCTGGAGGGTTGCTGGACACATAACTGCACTTCATAAAATAGCATCTGACCTCCTGCACTCCTACCACTAGAATGCGCTTAATTAGTTGCAGCCTGGGAATGGCTGGAGATTCCTAAAATAGTCAGCTAACGAAGACTGACGTGCACCAAACCATGACAGCCAGGGGAGCAGCAGAGCAGCTAGCTCGGGGTTAAAGCATTGCACATGTCCAGGATTGCTATCAAAGCTCCAGCACTTCTCCTGAGCTAGAGGAGTTCCATAAAACTAAAGCAAATACACTCACCACCCCCCACAAATTATTTCCTAAACTACTTTTGTGACATTATCAGTTTATGTACAATGACTCACTGCGTACATTGAAATCACTTATAGCATCCATGTGTTTACATAACAGTCACTGTTATGCATGTTTATTGCCAGAGGTAACCAAGAACCTTTATCTCAGTATCTCTTACAAGAGGCAGCAAATTTAAACAGCACCAGTGTAATCCACAATCATAAAGACGAAAGCAAATAAAGATAATAAAAAAAATAAAATCAAGGGTCACACTGGCACGTGCTGCTCAAAAATGTTTATTACAATTAAGACATGACAGTGCATAAAAAGAAATATATAATTTCAAAGCACTCCAAAGTGTGTTAGCAACAGACAGCAGATGAGAGAAAAAGCTCTCTGTTATTAATCAGAATTCATATTTAAGACACAGTGGTTGTTAAGTAACTCCTCTGAATCCTAATCACAACTAGGAAGGTACCAATTATTCTGACTCTCTGTTACTATTCATTAATATCACACTGAAATCTTATTTGCTTTTACAAGCTGGGGGGGGGGGAAGGGGTAGAAAATCAACTTTGAGGGGGGTGCTTTTCTTTTTTTTTAAACTGCATCCATACGTGAAGCGCAGCCAAAGCCACAGAGATCAGGTAATCAGGATACAAACCAGAACCCACAGCCGACTAATTGGAAGGTCAGGTAAACAAAGCGCCATTATCATAATAACAAGACACACACTGCCTTGCAGACTTACCATTATTTTTATGCATCTCTCACCCTGACAAGCAAAATCTCTATTGAAATGAGGGAAATATTAAAATACTGTTCCTTACATATTACTTTATAAACAGCTTTGCCCCCTCCAAGATTGACCTAATGCATAAAGCTACAGTGAGCAGCAGAGAGAGATGTGAAGCTCTAAGTCAGTGTCGACTAAGAACTGGTGGGTCAGGTTTTCAGTATAATGATACTCTCTTTTGGGCAGAAAAAAGAAAAAACCCAACAAATGAACTGTAATAATGGTCAAGGTGTGTTAACACTCTTTGGGGAACGCTTTTTTTGGTTTTGGTTTTAAGCCACTGCCGTTTTGGAAGGTAGCCAAAGTATAATTCTGCCTCCCTTGATTGACAGAGCCTGCTATACCTTTTAATTAAATCTGTGGCTCATACCACCTTTTTCAGTTAGTGTAAGGAATTAAAAATTATTTTCCTGGAGGAAGAAACCCTTCTCCTTACAGACAAACAGTATATTTTATATATATACATACATATCATGATTAGCTGAGATTGGGTGTATGGCATTTCTAGAATAAAACTAATCAGTGTTACCATGCGCTCCATCACACTACTCTATTTGCATTTTTTCCTGGAAGGCGTCCAAAACAAAACACAGAAAAAAAGAAGAAAATCTGCTTAGGAAGAGGCAAAATGCCCTGAACGTACTGTGAAGGGGAGAACCAGCAGAGAACCACATAACTGGAGCCCGCTCGACCCGAATTCTCCTTCCATGCTACAAGTCATGCCTGTGTGACTATTATTGAGACAATCAGTGGACACAGGCAGATGACCTTGACCTACAGAGCACATGCAATGACAGCAGGTCCACCCACACCCCTCACAGTTAGAGGAAGAAACAGAGCAGACTGTCAGCTCACCAAACGCTGACCCTCTCCTTTCCCTCCTGGAGACGCGTCCATGGTAGAGCGCACCAGGAGTATTGTGTGGTGCAGCTTCTCTTTGGGAGCTGACAACCTCAGAAGAGGTGAGAACTTCAGTAACTCATCTTCAAGCTTGTGACAGTCAAATCATAGAATCATAGAATCATAGAATTTTAAGGCTGGAAATGACCCCTAAGATCATCTGGTCCAACCATTAACCCACCGCCACCAAGTCTACCCTTAGACCATATCCTCAAACACTGCATCTACCTGTCTTTTAAACACCTCAAGAGATGGGGACTCAACCACCTCCCTGGGTAGACTGTTCCAGTGCTTGATGACTCTCTCAGTAAAGAGGTTCTTTCTAATATCCAACCTAAATTTTCCCTGGCACAGCTTGAGGCCATTACCTCGAGTTCTGTCGCCTGTTACTGGGGAGAAGAGACCAACCCCCACCTCACTGCAACCTCCTTTCAGGTAGTTGTAGAGAGCAATAAGGTCTCCCCTCAGTCTCCTCTTTTCCAAACTAAACAACCCCAGCTCCCTCAGCCGCTCCTCGTAGGGCCTGTTCTCCAGACCCTTCACCATCCTCGTTGCCCTTCTCTGGACACGCTCCAGAACCTCAACATCCTTCTTGAAGTGAGGGGCCCAAAACTGAACACAGTACTCGAGGTGAGGCCTCACCAGTGCAGAATACAGGGGGATTATCACCTCCCTGGTCCTGCTGGCCACACCGTTCCTGATACAAGCCAGGATGCCATTGGCCCTCTTGGCCACCTGGGCACACTGCTGGCTCATGTTTAGGCGGCTGTCAACCAACACCCCCAGGTCCCTTTCCGCCAGGCTGCTCTCCAGCCACTCCTGCCCAAGCCTGTAACGTTGCCTGGGGTTGTTGCGACCAAAGTGCAGGACCCGGCATTTGGCCTTGTTGAACGTCATATTGTTGGCCCCAGCCCAACAATCCAGCCTGTCCAGATCCCTCTGCAGGGCCTTCCTACCCTCCAGCAGATCGACACTTCCACCCAATTTGGTGTCATCTGCAAACTTACTGAGGGTGCATTCAATCCCCTCGTCCAGATCATCTATTAAGAGGTTGAACAGAACTGGTCCCAACACCGAGCCCTAGGGAACACCACTGGTGAACGGTCGCCAGCTGGATTTGGCTCCATTCCCCACCACTCTCTGGGCTCGGCCATCCAGCCAGTTTGTAACCCAGCACAGAGTGCACTTGTCCAAGCCATGAGCAGCCAGCTTCTGCAGAATGCTGTGGGAGACGGTGTCAAAGGCCTTGCTGAAGTCCAAGTAGACAACATCCACAGCCTTCCCCTCATCCACCAAACGGGTCACCTTGTCATAAAAGGAGACCAGGTTAGTGAAACTAAAAGAAGGCATTTTGTACCAAATCTTGGAAATACAGCTGCCATACATAATCCAACTTCTGGGATCTTGTGGTTACAGGAAGATCTTACAGATTTCCATCCAGAAAATAGGGTGGGAGGAACAAAAGTCAATCCTTTTAAGTTTTACAGAACAGTTAAAGAAATACTGCCCAAGAAGAATCAGAGAAAACCTCAAAAGAAAAATCAAGAGGATTATTTTTTCTTCCTTCCTCTCAATGGTGTGATTTTTAATACCAATCTCTTGATAGATTGGGCTTTTGAAGGATTAGGGCTGAAAGAACAGCCGGAATCTGAATACTTTCAGCCCCACTGGAGAGATGATCAAGATACTAGAAGGAAAGCGAAGAGTTTCAGGCACCTTTCACTATTATTATTGGATTATCAGGTCTGCAAAAGTCCCTCCAATTCCATGAGTACCTAAGGGAATAAACAAGCTGAAAACAGGGCAGGAGAATCCCGAGCTATCTAAATTGTCTCCGAAGAGAACAACATGAGTCCTACTGTAGCAGTAAAGGTCACTAAGGAAGAAAAAGGGAGTGCTCATACCTATGGCTCTGCTACATTAGAAGATGAAGCGCTTGCTGCACTGGACTACACCACAGCCTCCAAGTGAGCATCTTTTGAAGTCAGAATTGCAGGGTTTAAGGAAAAAAAAAAAACAGTTCATCTGCAGGCAGAAGGGGAAGGGACAAAGTCTGGTGCTTCAGCCACGTCCTGAGAGAGAACATTTGCTCCTACAAGCAATGACAAGCAGTTGCCAAGTGACAAATATCCTCATGAGTATCAAATGTCAGATTCAAAGGGTGTGATACAAACTTGACATCAGCTTTAAGGATGAAGTTCCCTAAAGCATGTTCCGAGGGATCTTTTGAGCTTATTTTGCTGAATTTTGAACGAAAGTACTGCTCTGGGAAGTTTTACAGGGTGCATTGAATGCAACTTGCACATGCAAAATTGTTCTCACTGAACAGCAACTACATTTCTGCCTATGGCAGGGGGGCTGGAACCAGATGATCTTTAAGGTCACTTGAGATGCAAACCATCCTATAACTCCATCATAGTGTCTGTACTATTTTATACATGATACAAACACGTGGGAATGAATAAGTTAAAATCAGGCAACCAAAAAATCAACAAACCTAATCCACACAAAGGGGTCAAAGAACCTCAGTTCTGCTCACCAATGCCTGCTTACTAATACCCACTAACCACTCCCATTCATCAAGATTCATATGTCTACTTGGGCTGATCCCACTGAACTCCACAGTGATAAATCACTTTGCCACCATCCACCAGTGAATCCTAACCGTGGCTTATCTTCAACCTAGCAAGCTGATTACATGACTCCCTACAAGCATCTCTGAAGGGAGAGATGTTACCAGCATGGTGCTGAAGATCTGACCATCAACCCATGGAAGTTAATGTTAAGAGTCCTCACCAGCTTACATGGGTACCTCAAATCCCACTGTGACAGCAGAATCCTTTGGCATTCAGACCAGCCTCAAAGCAGCAGGAAACCATTCTCGCATAATTCTCCAGTCAAACGTTGTGTCAGATGTTGGTGAAAAATCACTGGACTTATACACCTTTCTTCCTAACGGAACGAGCCACCACATTTTCCAAATGTTCTGACAGCCCACCTTGATATTCAATCCAATATACATAACATAATTCAATTCCCAGCCTACTCTCTGGGGTGACTAAGCTCATCTGCCAAAGCTTGCAATGATTTGCAAATGGTAGGATATATCTAACAGAGACAGACTACAAACAGACCAGTTCTGGCAAATAGTTTTTCCTGAAGATAAGAATTTTGAGTCCCCAGTTTCCATCTCTTCTCTGTGCTGGCAGCTGTCATCCTCAAGCACTGCCTCCAAAAGTTGTAGACTTGTGTCTAGATAGATAATACATCAATCTAATAAGCACCGATGACAAACGCTAACTTGTTTCATTACCAAATTAAAACGGGCATTTGTGAAGCTTAACACATGTCCTATCACCACGTCCAAAGCATTTCTGGCAAGTTCAGAATAGTCAGATTCACTAGTCAGAAGGAATACAAGAGAGTGACAATTAGCTCCAACACTGAGAGTCCTCTTACCACTGCAGCTAATGTCAGGGCAAGAAAGGAAACAGATTCAGGTTTCACAAGCCTCATCTTTCAAATGCGCACGCACATGCATAATGCAGCCAACACAACTGACACAGGCAAAGTTGTACAAACACTTGAGCAATTCCAGGATCAAGCTCCTAGTTGGCAACCTGAAAAGATGAGATTTGATGTACTCGTTTTCAACATTTCTCCTCTCTAGTCCACTTCTATAATCCTTCTGCACAATCCTTAAAGAATAAAAATATCTCTTCTTTCACTCAATGGCCCAACACTACAATGACCCGTTGTAAGCAATGAGATTCTTCAAAGAACTAAACTGTCTCTTTTTTCCAGGAGGTTGGCAGGTTTTGATTTTTTAATTCAAACAATTAGGTTTCTACCAGAAGTTCTTTGCACGCAGGATGGCAGCCAGCAGGTCATTTAATTATTTAGTTGCCAGAGGTCTTTTAAGGTGACTCTTGGAATATCTGAGCGTCTCCATTTGAGAAAGTATTGATTAAGACAAAGTCGTTAACAAGTGAATGTGTAACTGCAGGAGGAACCGTGGCAGGTCTGTAATGAACACTCAGGCACTAAAGAGAGCTCTAAAGAGTATTTTAAATATGTAAACAAATATATTTATCTTTAAGCATAAGGCTCTTAAAAATAATTATATTGCCTTTTTTCCCTCCCCTAAATATTGCAACACAAGACTCTTTAAAGTCTGTCCCCTATGTCTATGCTAATTGTCAAGCATTATACATTATATCATTAATCACTCTGCATGTTCTGAAACATTCCTATGTGTATATGACTAGTTAATGATGTTTCTTCCCTGGAACTTACAAAGAGCCATCACTTTTCCATTTCCTTAAAGGTATTGATGAATTAAATCAAGGATATCTTCAAAGGTAGTTCTGGTACGCAAGCTAGGATACTGTTTTTCAGATGGAAAAACGTGGTTTCTCTGAAAATGAAACATTTCTTTAATCTGTGGCACTACTTAAAACCAAAGCAAAGTTGAACCAAGGAGCAGAAAAATGTTCCCAAAACAGGAAAAAAAAAACAGGCTCACATCTATGAAGGTATTTAAACACCTAATTCTTATGTACACAGTAATTACTGACATATACAAAGGATTTAGATTTCAGGGACCAGCTGGGAAAAGGCCACCATCAGCCTCCAACTAATACACCTCTTTATAAACATTACAAAAAATGTTGCACTGAGTATTGTACAACTTTGCGTTCGAGTGGGCTGTTTTTTAACCCCGAACACATGAATCTATCTTCATTTCCTAAGCTATAAAGTAAGAGGTTTAACCATGTTCCTTCACTGTTGACAACGCTGCCTTGACTGCTGGTCACGAAAAACCAAGAGAAAACGTGGGGTTTCTAAAAAATTTTGTGAATACTTGACAACAAGCCAGCTTGAGACAAAAGGGTAAGTTGTGTAAAGGAGATGCAACTTCCTCTCCTAGCTTTCCATCTTCATGTGAAAATTTTATCAAGACTTGTCCAGAGACATAAATATTTTGGGAAAATAACAGCCCTGCCTCTTGCAAGGACTTCAAGGAGGGAAACTCAAGAGTTTACTGAGGAAAACCAAATATTTAATATGATGTTGGCTCTATCCTTCACACACTTAAACTTACATTTTTTTTTGCTTCTTTCATGCCAAGTTGACCTCATCCAGCACATGACCTCCACCAGAAGAAACCTGCTAAACTCCACACACCCCCAGTCTGCCTCAGCAGCATCTGCAGATGAAGGACTCAATTTTGCATTGTAATACATAAATCACTGCAGCTCAGGTCAGCAAAAGGCCTGTTTGCAACATAACTCTCTTCTGACGTTCCTCCATTTTGTGTTGCAATTTCCTGGTAATCAGTGCTCTTCCCTTCTTTGTTTTAAGCCTTTCCTATTTGAAACGGGAACAGGTACTGGGTGTGTTACGCATAGGGACCATGCAGGGTATCGACCCATTAGTGAAGAGGCTTTTCATCAAGAAAAAAAAATCATAATTACTGTCATATTTTGAAAGATCCTCCCTTTCCACCCTAACAGCTTCCTTTGCAGACAATGGGCATTCAAAAAAGAAGATACACTTCTCAAATTTGTTGAGAATTGCCAAAGCCTGCCCATGCAGATGCTCTAGGAGAGGGTGCACTATAGTCCTTGCTACCACGCATCTCTTGATGATTTTATTGGTGTTGTCACTCAACCAATCTACCACCATGTCCTGCAGCCATCTATTTTAGGAAAATGTATTACTGTGTCTTGACACATAGAGGCAGCATATATAAAGGTTAGAGAAGGAGACTTAGTCATCACTGCTGGGCTTTGGTAGCTTCCTTTCCACCTCTGTAGCGGTAGCTGGGTCAGGTATTGAAACCAGTGGTTTTAAATTGTGGTCGGTGGAACAGCAATTGCTGAAGGAACATTTGCTGGTTGATGTTCTGAGAAATTGGCTGGGCAAGTATTGCTGGCTGTCCTTGTTCCCACACATGTATGTGGGATTTATTGCCAGGGCAAAGGCAAAAAGGCATCAGATATTTTCCTAATTATACTGCTCCACATGAACAGCTAATGTTGTTGTTTGAAAGAGTGTCATGAAATGACAAATGGCTAATGCCTGGAATATGGGACTTATGAACCAATATATCCACTCATCGGGGAAAAGATTACAATTCTTACTCCAAAATATTCCAATCTTCAATTTGTATGGAAAAAAGGGTAGTTTTCTGACACGCCTAATGGGAAGCTATCATTCTTAATTGAGTTCTATTTGCTCTATCCTTAGAAAACCACAGGTTTTGCTGAAAGAAAACAAGTGTTTTGTGACCATAAATGCCTTCCAAAAGCTGAACTGGGAAATAAAACAAAGATTTGAGTGGGATTCTGCTGAGCTGATGTTACACAAGGGCTCATCTGTGCTGATGTGTATCAGCAGTGCTCTATTGATTACATTGATTTTACCCAGCTAAAGGTTTGACCCACACTCTCTGAGGAAGAGCTAGAGCTAAACAACCTCTAACTAACTAAAACCAAACAATAACTATGGAAGCAATAACTATCTTTAAGAAAGTAAGGATCAAAGCCAATGACCATGCAGTAACAGCAGCATGGGAATAAACAATACACGTGCCTATCCCACACATTCCAACCCAAACCAGAAAAAGCTCAAAGTGGGAAGAAAGTACAGTATGCTGAGAAAACATCAGAAAATTCTGAAGGACTGGGGATGAAAAGAAGAAAAAAAGAAAAAAGGAAGCAAATAGCTGTCTAATACTGACCCTGAACCAACACAATTTCATCTAATACTGAAGTACAACATAGATCTTCATTATGTTTCTCATTCAAACCAGGAAATCAAGACTAAGGACCACAGTCTTCAAAATCCTTTTTGATACATATTTTAAATCTCCAAATTACTTTCCATCTATCAAACTTTCCGGCAGTATGAGCATCAACCCTAACAGTTTATGGACACATCCATATCTTTTTAGGGCTTTAGTCAAAGCAGCAGCACTGCAGCTGTGCCCACCGCTGTGCCAAAGGGCTTAATCCTTCAGGGGTTCACCCGGTCCTGGCCAATGCTCAGGATGTGTCCAAGCCAGGTTCAAGACTCCCAGCAGTACCTGCTTTGCTACAACAGCTGTTAGCTGATCACTCACTACTAGCACCCAACTGTGGTCTGAGGAGTTGCTGAACTTGAAGCAATTTGGAGAGTTTTTCCTTATACATTCACAGGTCAGTTCATCAACACACAGATATGATAGCAAGGCAGCTTTACACTTGAACCTAAATGATTGTCCTTGCTCCTTCTAGCACATAAAGGCTACAAATCCACGCTGTTATCCTATACAATCAAACAAAAAACCCAACAGAAAATAAAACCAAGCAGCCCCCTCAGTACCTCCCGATATATATACTCTGTTCACATTTAATCTCTCTGTAACAGAATCCCCTAAAGCATATGCATACAAAAACATTTTCTCTTAAAACAGTGCCACACATCTTTGTTCTGAGCTGAATAACTGACTGTACCCAAGTTCTGTCACATCTCCTCACAGATAAAGGCCTATCAGTAAAATCACCCTCACTCCATGCTGTGTCAACACGAAATGCCACTGACAGGCATTTGCTGACCATACAACTGCATCGTCAAAAAATACGGGGATGAAATAGATGATCAAAGCAGCCTAATGTTCAAACATAAGTTACTCCCTGCTGTTTCTTCTCATTTGGTTTTGGTCAAATTTTACTTCAATAATGTTCCAGCACAACACTTTAATGGGCTGTGTGGACAAAGGAGATGTCCTGGTGGGTCGGAGCGATGCCTGGCCAGTCACTGCTATCTCTACACCAGCAGCAACTGAATGAGATACTTTGGAAGTCCAGGAAAGTGGGTTGGATCAAGAGTGGCAAGAGCTGCATCTCTGACAGCTCCTGATAGCTCTTGTTCACAGATCTGTTCTTGCAGTTAGTACTGTACCTTTCCTGAGGTGTGAATACCGGCACTGAACAGAGCACTCACGCTGCAGGCATACCAAGGGTTTATGTAGCAGCAAGAGAAAGTAAACATAAATAAGTCTTCCAGAGACTTCCTAGGCTGGCTATACATCACTATTAGGAGATTACAGTTATGTATATAGCATCATTATGCTACAAATAATGTCTATCAACTCACGGCTCTACTGCCACCTGATGAAGATTACTGGCACAAGGAACAGTAACCACTTTAAGCCCATTGTATCAATCATCTTCATCTTAAGGGGTCTCCAAGAACAGTCTTTAACAGTCCCACAGGACAGTGATGCTGTATATGCTGCCCACGAGCCAGATAGCGAGGCATTACCATTAAGGATCAGAGCTCTAAAGGCGCTGTTCCGGTCTACGGTCTCAGTGATCTGGCATTAGAGAGTTCCCAGACAGGCCTTAATATAGGCCTTTAATGAGCAAGTCACAGGTTGTTGTGTCATATCCTACTTGGGGACACTTTAGTTCACGGATCACTTAAGTGAAAGGCAGTAAAGGCAACTTCAGAACTTCTATCAGCCAGCCAGCCATGCAGCAATGCCAGCTCCTTTAACCCTTACAGACAAATTGTAAATCCTCCCTGTTCTTGCTATCTTTTTTTTCTCTGCTGGCAGAAAGGAAACTATATTAAAAATGAAGCATGCCTTCCCCCATCCTACTTTAGCCACCAATAGATGACAAGAATGTAAAAATACCATTAATAACTAGTTTGCTCACTGTAATTAACACCTTTGCAGTCTTCTTACCAGGGAGAAATTGGCACACTTAAATAGGGCTCAGCAAGGTGTTATTTACTTAAGGAAAAAGAAAACATTAAAGCTTTATGCGAACGAAAATTATCTGTTATCTCTCATGACTCTCAAATACATTTACAGCAGTGACTTTTCAGCCTTCACTTAAAAAAATATTAAAAATCCCCAAACAACCCTTTTTAAAAAATCCATTAGAAACTTAAAGCATTATCTACCACTTTCCTACACTCCCTATTGAAACTGCCAACAAGAATTTCACAAGAATGGGTTTTTTTAGGGTTGTTTATTTATTTCCCTCTGTGCTGATGACAGAGACAAAAAGCATCAAGCAACCTGGTGCTTTTAGCAACGGATACACAACCTCAGCCTGGAGGAGTTCACAGCTGCCCCCCAGGTACAGAGAGCCCCCCTATAGACATGATACCCTCAGCCTCCCCTATAGGAATGAGAATGGCAGCTGGGACGTGGAGACTGCAGTGATGGGTGGACATGATCCTCTGCCACCAAGTGGGGATCCTCACCAAACGCCCTGAGTGGCACTGGGAGAGCACCACCAGGCCGATCACGCTAGAGGCCTGTTCCTGACTGCACACCAGTTCTCTCCCTGTGCTGCAATTAGAGATTCATTTTGTTTCCAAAGTGAGAACGGAGACGTGAAAGAGAAAACTACTGATCTCTATGATCACAACGTGCCACATGAGCCAGATCCCACCAGAGGCTGGACCTTCAACTATTTTTCTCACAGTTAGTGAGAGAAGGAATTTCCTTATTCTAAGGGCTTCTTACTTTGAACTTTGTTCCTGCTGGGCTGGAATTGTCATCTCCTGTTGTCACAAGGCATCATTCCTCTCAAGCATAGTTATGGCAAATCTCATATGTTTAGTTATTTATACTACTTGCCCAAGCCCAGGATGGACATCTGTTAACCATTTAAGACCAAACAAACACACAGGAAGAAGACAATCCCTTACATCTGAGCTTTGACCAAGGCCACCAAAACATCAAGCCATTCAGAATCATGTACACAGCTTTGCAGTGGTGTGGAGCAAAAGCATGTCACAGACAGGCTAAGCTGGCAAACCAGAGTCTCTAGAACAAAGCTGCTCATTTCTTCCTTCTCAACTGGTCACTAGAACCTGAAAAGGACATTTGATCAAAACTTTTGTTCTTAGCTTTTTTTTTTTTTAAATTCTGTCTTTGCTAAGATTTTTTTTCTTTTTTAGAGTTCTGTTTATATAAATTCAGAGGATAAACCCCCAGAGATTATAATAATTTTTTTTAAGTAGCTGACTATCATTTTCAAAAGAAAATACCACCCCCCTCTAAATGTACACAGCTTATAGGACATTAAAATATTTTTTCAACATATTCATAGAAATAATACAATTTCATACTTGCCTCAGCAATGGCATGAAAACGTAAAACCTCCCCCATCTTAATGCTGTACATTTACAAGTGACAAGCATTTGATCATTACTGCAACCACTTGTCAAATATCACAATCAGTTTTCCCCTATTTCATGAGTTAAAAGGGTTTATCAACTACAAAACTGTGCAAAATGCAAAGTGCATTAAAAAAAATCAATATCTATCTAGGTACCCTCTTAAGGAAGCTTATTTTTGATTAATTTTCTTGACTCTTGAGAAATCTGGGAACAGGAACAGAGGAAGAACACTTGTATTTATAAATTGGTTTGTCTAACAAGTTTGAAGATTTTCTTTTTTTTCAGCTCTCATTCTGCATGTAAGTGCTTCTCCTTCTTTGCAGGAGATCCTCTGCCATATGTTCCTGTAAAAGGTGCTCTTTTGAAAGCCAGAAAAAATAAATCATTTCCAAATCAGTCAGTGGATTAGCTCTTACAGACTACCCGTTTTTGCCAACATAGAAGAGAGGTGTCATGTTTTCAGCCTGGCACTGACCACATTTGCAATATATCAATGGGAATGGTATATAGAAACGTGGGATTTTAAAGGTGCCTCATGATCTCCCTAAGTTCACTCCAAAATTCCTCAATATTTAAAGAAATCCCAACAATTACAGCATCAATGAACCAAAATAAAACACCAACCAAAACCTCAGTAAGTTCACATTTTGCCCTAAACAATTTGAAGTATGCCAAGAAGGGGATACCAAATCCTGATCCTCCCACATCCAACTCTACTAACCACTCCAGCTGTGCTCTCAAGAGCTTTCAACTCTACAGCTCAGGTCCATGCTTGTGATGTAAAGGACTGAGTGTGGTCTGTGGAGCAGGACAGTACACACACATTCAGCAGGCTCATCTAGCCAGCTGCTGGTCTAGTCTTTATCCTTAAATCAGCTGCTAAGTCTACTGGGTAAGCAGTTCAGGGGAATCTGTAGATAAATACTTATTTTGGTATATTTTGCTCCAAGTAAATGTTTGCAAATACAAATGCAGTCCCTCCTTTCTCTGGCAATCATGGGATCCAAACTGACATGTCCTACAGTCTCATCTTACTCCTCTTTAGGGCAAGGTTTCTTAAAACCAAGGGGACAGATATCTTCATTTAACTGATGGATAAGAAAATTGACAGTACCACATCTTTTCTTTTAGGATGACAAAGGATAATCATGATTTTGAGCAGTGTAAAATTGAACATTTCTCTAGGCAGGCAATAGAGCTCAGAAAAGAGACAGCAGCCAATGAGGCAGTGCCAAGAAATCCATGCCAGCACAAACCAAATCTCTGACTTTTAAAACATCCATGCATGATCTTTTGCCTCTCTGACCTGGAATTGATTGAATGCTGACCTGCATTAGGCCAGTATTCAGTGTATCCACAACTCATTCATCACGTTTGATTTGGTCCATTCATATTGGAGAGACAGCCAATAATTTTCCCAGCTTGGGACCCAATTCTGATTTGAGAACTAAGCCCACTAGAAACAAATGAGGTATTCTGCCTGCTGCTACTCCCCCCTCCCCCTGCCCCCGTTCAGTGCTCTTGTTTTAAAAAAATAAATAAGGCATTAATCTGGTGCACAGAGCCAGCTGAAGGATGGTCCAGGCAATTCTACTGTGGCAAGTATTGACAGCAGTTAATGCTTAAACAATATAGTTTGCTTTAGTCAGAGGAGAATAATGGTTCGTGACCTATCAATTCTTTCAGGTGTCTCACTCCTGAATTTTCCTATACATTGTGGGTATAATACCCTGTCTCTTTCTCTCTCGGATATTTGTCAGTGCACAAATGCATTTCTGCTCTATATAATCATGGCAGCCAGGGACAACATATTGATATACAGCGCTACTTTAGACCAAGGTATGAATATTACATTAGCTGTGTTATCACTGTAGGGTTCTGACCTTCAACTCTGCAATTTTAAATTCATTCATTTTCAAACTATTAAACCCAACTCTATCACATCACAGAAATCAACACTACGATGCTACATTTTCCTGACAAGGTTTAAGTCAAAGCAAACTATGATGTATCTGTAGAATTTGTAAAAATATGTTTGTGCTATTAACCATCTGTAAGGACTCTGCAGCCTGTGGTCAGGTTTGACCCCGAGTACTGAAGCAGAGAGAAGTGCTGGGTGTGAGACTGGCTCCTGTTCTTCCCCACACATGGCTGAGGATCAGAAAGCTCAGCTGTTGTGCCAAAGACAGAAAAAAATCTAGGCACCATTGCCATTCCCTACACCCTCAGTGGAAAAGAAATAATAAAATTTAACATCAGGGTTCTGTCCTGTTCTGAGTAGCAACTACTGCTGTTAATGTGCCCTAGATTAAGGGCACAGGTAATAGGCTAAAGGGAACTTTTCCCCAACATGTTACTGGCAAGAGGGGAGGATGGGGGAGCTGAGGAAAGCTGTCTTCCTCAGTTTGCTGCCCTCGAATCTCCAAGCAAGTTCCCAACCTGGGGACACATCTCACCATTCTCACTTTCCCCTAAGGCAAATTAAAAGAGAGAGGTTATTTTGGTTATTTCCCCCAAAACAGATACACTCTTCTGGCATTTAGCTGAAAGTAGCTACTTTGTCTTTCTGAACTACAATGCATAAATTTAAAATGAAAAAGCCAAACCAATGTAAAATCCCTCAGAACAATACCAACTGCTTGCAAACAAGCAGCAGGGATTCCACTCTGCCAGCATCGTGAGAGTTAGAGAGGAAAACAGCATCAGCATCACTGCTGAATACAAGGGAAACTGCCAATGCAACACTTAAATACAGCTACACATCCCCTTGGCTCCTCCAGCCCTCCTACCTGTACAGGCCACTGCAACTAATAGTTTAGAATAGAAACTAATAGAAACTAATAGCAGCAGGCTGCCACCAGTACGCAGCCATCCCTTAAAGAATACACAGATTAACATTTAGATAGCAATTAGAGAAATGTTTTGTGTCAGGTTTTTAGACCTGCTTAAAACAGCCAGCATCTACTTCCATCAAATGTTTAAACAGGGAAAACTTAGCTAAAAAAAAGCATGCAAAATGCAAGGGATTGAATAGATGGGGCATAAAACGCTCTGATATGCATTGAAACGGTGCTGACAGAATAACACAACATTTTTGTTTCCATTTCACTTCCAGAATCAGGAGGACACAAAGATGCAAGTTACAGGGTAGGAGCCACAACTGCTTTCAGCAGCTTTCTCCTAAGTGCTGTAGATCTGATGGCCATTTCCCTCCATTCAACAAACAGTGCCTGAAAAGACAGAAATATATCCACGTGGGAACAGAAGTCATTATTTTATCAAATCGATTACTGCTGAAATCTTTGAGCTCTAAACAAGTCTTCACTAAAGTCCTATTGACATCTGGGTTAACAATTATCTTTTTACAAGTTCTGAAGACATACTGAAAGTAATAGCACTCCCTGGTTAACAGAGAGCTAATTGATGCAAGAGAGATAGGCAGGGAGATTCTGGGATCCTATTATTAAAACCAAATCAGTCAATGGGTCTAACTTTGCTCTGAACAACAGCAGAAGAAAAGACTTTCAGGATTGTCTCATAAGGAATGAGAGCAGTGGGAAACCTTATGAAATCCTAGACAGCCCAGTGAAAAGGAAACCAAAGGCAATGGAAACATCACTCTAGTTTAAGGTAAAAGGGAGAACACTAATTCAAGAGAGGGATTTCCCTTTAAGGATTTGCGCTCTAGGCATGGTCAGGTTTAGGTGGGTGGCCATTTTAACCAACCTGTTTAGCATATATTTTGCATGTCTGTATTCAAAATATATTTCTCCTTAACAGCCTTCTGAAAAGCCCTTTTAATTGAGATACTCTCTCCTCTGCAATGTCTTCTTTTAAGAGTGACAAGTCAATGCCCTAGAATTACAGGAACCTAGGCTAACAAATACACTCTACATAAGCATAGGAACATCATCTCAACTCAGAAAACAGCAATTCTTGGACTTCAAAGTATGGTAACTTCTATTTCCTGCTCAGCTGAAGATTTATCAACTATTAAAACTACAAAACTGTCTTCCTTGATCCATTCTTCCCTTTCTCGGCACCTTCCTCAGACAACACGGCTTCTTCTAATTTTTATAACCTATTTCTAAGGGGTCTTAATTTATGCCAAGAAAAACACTGTCTGTTAAATGGCATCATTAGACTCACATGATTTCTTCTGGTACATGTGATGTTTTTGGTCTCCTGCATACTAAATGATCCTTACAGTACGAAAGAAATCGGTATAAACAGCTGCTTTACTTTGTGCTCTGGTAACTGAGGAAAAACAGCCCTCAGTGAAGGAGTCATCCTTCACTCGGGGGAAAGTAAACGGACAAGTAAGCAGCACACAAATACAATTAGCAGATTGGACACTGTTTTCTTCACCAAGGTGCATGTGGTCTCAAGGTGGATATCCCAGGAGATGTTTTTACAAACAGAGCTCTACCTTTTTGCATGGATTGATGTGAGACGAGGCTTCTTGCCTGCTTTATTTCATTGACATAAATACTGTGCAGATCAAGAAAGAGGCAGCAGAATGAGGAGACACAGATTCAGATTCCTTTTGGTTTCTGGATTTGGAACACATTGACAGCAAGCCCAAGACATCTATCCAGCCTCAAAGTCACCAAAAACGGGGCAACAGCCAGATATTAGCAAACAGGCTTGTGATGACGTCCATTTGGAGTCTGATGACATAAGTTCAAAAAGTTTTGCAAGACATTTTCAGGGTTTAAATAAAAATAACTGGGGAATCACTTCTGTGTGTCACTACATTATCCATTCAGTGCCAGTGAGTAAACTGGGAAAGGATGGAAGTGAGAAGTGGGAGCACAGAATAAGGAATGATATGAAATCGATCCATTGCTTTCACTAGAGGTGACAAGTGGGGAGGAGGTGGCAGGGGGGGAGGTCACATTTCTCTTTCTACCTCTTCTGAGCACAGGGACACACAAAAAAAATACAGAAATATTCTGCTACCAAGGAAGTATATTTCTCATAAACATCTAAACTTTTTTTTTTTTTTGCATGCTTTGGGTCTGATCCAAAAGCCTGACACAGCCACTAGAAATGGTTATTGGATTAAATTCTTAGACAGCACCGAAAACAGCAGGCTAAAGAATCTTAGCAGAATTTCCAAGACTATTCATTCATCTCTGGCTTGGGAAAAGCTTTCAAAGTGTCAGACTGAAGGAGAATATTGCCAGGAAAATCTGGTTTTGAACCACAAGAGTGATTGCCTGTAACAGCATTGCCCAAAGAGGTATCAGACAGGTGCTATAACAACAACAAAAAAAAAAAACCCCAACCCACAACCAACCAAACCAGAAAACAAACAAAAAAAAAAAGGACAAAATTACAAAGAACAAACCAAAATGACTTAGTGCCCTGTACATAAGTTTCTCTGTCATGCATAACAAAGCTACAACAGAGGAGCTTCTGAGAGGCAGAAATGTCAATTCAGCACCCGGCTCAGGCTGACCTTTACAGAAGAGTTTTTCATTTTCACAATCACTTTCTACAGGAGTAGGAACTGCTTTGAAAACCCTCCTCCTGGAGACTGCTGGAGAAGCACAAGCCCTGGGAATAGAATGAGTCAGCCTAATAACCCTAGAAGCCGGGAATTTCCAAACCCACCCGGCTAGTTGCAAACTGCAAGTGACTTGAGCAGGGGAAAAGCCAGCCTCCACCTCCGTGACTGCCTGCCCGGCTATCCCATCCCCGCATCTGCTAAGCATCTTGGCGTGGCTGAGCACCATTACACCCTGGGCAGGATTTCCCCCAGCGAGTCACGTTTCTCCACAATCCCAAGCAAAGGGTGAAACGATGACAGCTTTCAACATTCCCATGGCAACAGCTCCTTCCCTCTGCCAACTCCAGCTCCGCTGGCAGCCCTACCGCAGCACGGAGTAGCAGCATACAGAGGCGATTTGACGCCTGTACTCAGGTAGCGTTATTTTTATTTAATAAAAAAAATTCCCAAGCACTAACCACTGACCACAGCTGGAGATCTAACCTTGAACTGAGGCACCTAATCGTTGCTCCAGTATGGATCCTTCCACATTTCTATCTTTGCGATAATGGGCTTATCTAAAACATTGGAAATTGGGTTATTAAGGTCAGTAGGAGACCTTTAAAAGCTCTCCAAATAGAACCGAGGTCGTGACTACTTGCGGTCACTGACGTTACAGCAATTTTGGTAAGTACAGGGATATTAATCCCAGGAGCCTGACAATTTCAATTTTTGTAATGACATTCTGTCCCCCTAAAACTTTTAGTGAAGTTTAATATTATTCACATACTGATCTGGTTTGTGCTGTTCTTAAGTGGTCATTTCATTTCACTGTGGAGCTGACTGACCAAATTTCAGCAGTGCATGGAGTAAACTATGTTGTAGCATCATTACTCTCAGAGGATCCTACATCCTTGGAAAATATTATAATTTGATTTTTTTTAAAGTACATTTTGTAAGAGCAGCCAATTATTTACCTCCCTAGAAGGAATACAATACAAAAAACTAATTATGCCATGCTATATTTAATTGAATTTCAAAGTGGAAAAGGCCCACTGGAAAAACACCTACTGTATCAGTAATAGTGTTACTTGGGTTGAATCAATTTTTGAACAAGCTTGAAGAGGATTACAACAATATTCTTATTTATTTCATGTACAGTTGGATGCCAGCACCCTATATTTTCAAGAGCATATATGCAGTGTAATTCACATGAATAGTTTTACAGAATTATTTATATTAAATAAAATTCATGATCGCTTAAGTTACTGCAAAAACTGAACTCACAAATTTATTCAATTTAAATACATTTTGGACCAAAATCATTTGAATTTTCTCCAAATTTATATTACTCTGCTCTGTAGCAGGAAACACCTCCCAAGACACGTATTTGGCTGAAAAAAGGGTGTCCTTAGCACGGTTAACAGCATCAGCATAGGCATCTAATCTCTGTATCATGCTAAATATTTTCTTCTTTGAAGTGATGAAAATCCAACTGTCAAGAATTGCTTGATCTGACGTAATGCCTGGGGAAAGCTAATCAAAAGGAAGTCTTATAGGTTCCCCCTCTACTTAAATCCACCCACCTGAATAAGCACAAGTTAGAATTTTTATGAGGTAAAAGACTGCTGTCACAGCCCAGTGTTAATTGGCACAAAGGTTTGAGAATACCTTAGTTTTACTGAACCGCTTTGATTTCAAGACTTCTGAGCTGAATTTTCTTGCTTCTTTATAATCCTGTCTTAACTATCACCAAGTTTGAAGTGAAAAAGGAGCTTACAGATCTATATCGGTGTTCATTCATGCCAGATTCTTGCATTTTCATCACAAACAGGGTTTGAGAAAAATGCAGGGAATTTTGAGGGCAGGAGTAGCAGGTGGAGCACAGGGACTGTGAATCCCCAGGGAATGAGAATCCCCTGTTCAGCTCTCCTGGGAGCAGCAGGTGGTGAACACCTATTGGCCATCAAGGCAACAAACAGCCTCTTATTTTCTTCTTCAACCCTTCTAAACAAGGGGAGAAAAATTTTGAAAACTTCCTCCCTTTCCCCTCCCTTTGGGGGTTTGTACAGCAAGCCAGGACCACCTCCCAGGACACTTCCCAACCGCTACATCAAGTAGGAACATTCACAATTCAGCAGTGAAATAATCTCAACACAGCAAAAGACACAGCTCAGGTTTGACTGCCACCTACAACTTGGATTGCAGTGGCCCTTTCTGTCACAGCTCCAGCCTCACAGCGTTTCATTTCTGTTACACACTCCTTCACTGCTTCAGTTCCCACTTCAAGAGCCTGGATGTCCTCTGTTTTCATCAGGTGAACATATCATCAATACTGGAGAACATAAACCTCCACAGGTCTCCACCTCCTACTGGAAAACAAAACCCAAGGTGCAGGCATGGGGGTGAGTGCTACACCCAGGCATGTGCTTCTCGCTGGTATCGACTGGCCTCAGAAGAGGCGATGAAACCCCCCATTAACCTGGAGGGAATATCACTGCTTGGGGACTGGCAGGTATTCTGGACACTCCCTGGCAAGCTGGCAGAGATGAATAAAGAACCATATTTCACATGGAGCATCCAGTTTCAAGAGCTGCTGTGGATTTTTTTTTCTTTTACATATTCAGCCACATATAGACATTATAAGATTCCCTCTGCCATTACAAATGAGCTGATGCCACTTGCATCCTCACCCCAATGACTAATCAATGCAAGATTCAAGCCATCTCTAGGACTAAAAATAGAATTTCTAATTTTCATAAAATTATTTTCTGTGGGTTTTCAGTTTGTTTTTTCTTTCTAACTTGATGCATCTGATGAAAGGCATTTAGTGGTCACACTTCACACCCTTTATCACGTGGCTTTTGGGTTTTTTCAGTGTGCTTTTAATTATGCACTGAAAGGGACAGACTTTCTGCCTCCTTATTTTCACAAAGCTGCCTTTACTAACAAAAGTACAGGACCCCAACTCTGTCAGCCTTGCTTATCAAATCAGAAAAAAAGTGTAATGAAATGGCTCTTGGACAAAGATTTTAACAGGGTACCTGAACATTGTAATTTTCACAATATTATGTTCTACTAATACCTCTCTCCCAATATTTTCTCAAAAGCTTATTTAAACCATGAAGTCTTGCAATGATTGCCCACATTTTACAACAGACAGTACACAAGCTTTAATCTAATTTTACCTTTTTCTTTTTAAGTACCCATGCAGCTTCCAGGGTCTAGTAAATATTATGTCTTGTCACAGATAACCAACCATTCAACTAATTGGAGATTTCTATTAAGATTTCTCCTAAATTATTCTTTCCAGTAGTATTTATTCATCCGAATTCATCTCCCTGGAAATGAAGTCCTACACTTTCTCTGTATTATCAATTTCTGTAGGAGATATTGGTATCATTTTGGATTAAACAAGCCAAAAAGCTTTAAATCTGCAGAATTTATTTATACCATAAGGTCTTAGAAGTGCCTTCTTATGCCATTGAAGACATAACTCTCAGTCTATTTTAGTGCTGGGGAATACATATTGCTCTCTTCCATCGGTTGGCTTTGCTTTAATACCCAAATTCCATTTAAAAAAAAAAATCACTAAATCTTAGGAGACAAACTGACTACTCAAAGGAGGAACTTCATTTAAATTAATTTATAATGCATTTCCTGTATAAAAACTTCAATATTTAGTTCTGTATCACAGCATTAAACACAGAAGACCTTGTTTCACATTCATATGGGTTTGTTCAGGAGCCACCTGTACAACATGAAACGAGATAAGGTAAGCACAAAACTGAACAAACACGCTTTCACCGGCTGTCTGGTGACTTCCATTCACTGTGGCAATGTTACATTATACCCATATCAATTCCATCAACACTAATTAATCCAACAGTAACCTTTTCCTGAATCCTCCCTTCAGTATTTTAAAGGTAACTGTTATCTCATAAATCAAAATCCTTGTCTGATTGTCCTGGAGGTCTGTAGGTAATAAAATTCCACTTACAAAAGTTGCCTGTGGGAGATGCTTCTTCCTTTATCTGTCCTTTTTGTAAGTGAAGAGGGACCCAGCTTCTGACAGTTCAATTCATGTGCCGTTAGAGTCCACAGTCTAACGGTTTTCTATGAACCATGTGGAGTTGCTACTCAGGGGTTTGGGTTTTTGCCCACCTTCACATAGCACAGGGAAAGAAATACTCCTAGAGCACATCTTGACACGGTCCCACAGCCCAGCCTACCGTAAAACAATCTCTATCAGCATACACTGGCAGACTGCACAGGTTTAAATCACACCAGGAAGCAGTCAGGACAGGTGGCTGCAAAAAATATAGGCTTTCAGGGAGCCAAAACCTGACTCTTTGGAACTGATTTTGTTTAAGAAGTAAGCTTTCCCCGTCAGCCTCCAGGAACGTAGTTCACTTGAGAAACACGTCAGAGGCACTGGCTGGCAGCACACTGTCAGATTGTTTCCAGTACTTTGGTTTAAAACCATCAGCATTTATAGTTTCATTGATTAAAAAATAATTTGCCCTTCATTTAGGGAGACAATCTCTTTGCATCGAGATAATGGGACCTATTGTCTAAAGAGTCAGCAATATATCCTTTTGCAAAAAAGACTCTTGGGGAGAAAGGGCACAATTATTCAAAAAACTGTTTGCTGGAGAGACGGAAGAGCGCAGCCGGCTGAAGGTCTCTGCCTTGTTATGGATATTCAAAGAAAGATGTGTAGAGGCAAGGAAACTTGAGGACTGACGAGAGCAGATAATGAGACCCGAGTATATCACCTCTAGCTGAAGTCTGACCTAAGCTGAACAGCAGCAGAAAGCAGAACTGGAAATGGAGGTGACCTCAGCTGATTCTGCTATGCATTCCTACCTCAAAAGACATCAATATGGCCCACGAGGCCCATGTGAAGTCTGACCTCTCTCTCCACTGGATATGAAATCTCTAATTAGGACAGGGGCCTTCTGATGGGGCTACACAGGTGTCACTTGGACTGAACATCTAGTATGGAGCAAAAGGGTTCTCACACCCATATTTTTCTTCATTCAGACTTGGCAAAAACACTT
Organism: Heliornis fulica; assembly: GCA_013399135.1. Taxonomy (NCBI): domain Eukaryota; kingdom Metazoa; phylum Chordata; class Aves; order Gruiformes; family Heliornithidae; genus Heliornis; species Heliornis fulica. The sequence continues at coordinate 1,407,573 of VXBZ01004997.1, read as the reverse complement.
CTTTTCACAAGTGCAATGGGCACTCCACCTCACACCACCACTGCTCTCCCCATGTGGGTAAGTTCAGCCAGCAGCATGTTATCACATTATTTATTCATGCAAACACTCCACTGCAAGGGGTCATGGGAGTCATGATCCTACAGAAACAGTATGAGACTGTGCCCATATACAGCCACTGGCAGGACAGGGTGTATTTGCTTTCTGCAGACAAGCCAGAGGATGTTGATAAGGGTACAGGCACAATATGAAGATTGATTTATTTTTACATTTTGAAGACCTGAACTATGCATAACCTCGAGAGTGATCTAATGAACAGAGGGTTTTAAAGAGCCAAGCAGAGCCCAAAACCATGCTTTTAGATAAAGGTATTAAAATTCAGTGGTTTGCAAAAGATGGATCAATTACCCTAACTTGCCCTTCTACAAGTGAGCAGCAAAGTACTTGAGAACTTAAAATGAAAAACAGAAAACACTGCAAAGTTATGGCAGCATCTTACCAAAAAAGCTCTGAGTTGTGAATGTAAAAGCAGTCCTGGTCTACCTGCAGAACCACCCAACTCTTCCAACATCCCCAGATCCAACACTACCAGGCAACAAGCACCCTCCTGCCCTCTCTGTGGGTTCAGCAGATGCTGCATGGCGGGAGCAGCAGCTCTGCTCCTGCCAGCTGGAGACTCCCTGTTCAGACTACACACCAAGAACCAACTGCCCTGGGTGGATCAGATGAGTGTGCTAGCCACACAGAGGAGCAGCCTCTGCCTTGAAAGGCATGAAGCACATCTACAATCCCTGATTTCAATTCTAGTCTCAGCTTTCTCAGTCTTCTGGATGGCTTGGGACAGATAATGGCTGCTTCTTCTCCCTTCCAGTGACAGGACAGGGCGAAGGCAATAATCCCTGGCCTTACACAAGTACAGATGCCTTAATATTCCCTCAGCGAAGTCCAAGTTAAACATAACTGCACACGGCACTGTGAGCTCGGTGTGATTTTTATGGCCCAGATTTTACCTGAAGATTTGACGATAACAAATATTTTCCTTATGAAGCAGCACACTGGAAACAGAAGTCACGAATGCACTGAAGATCTTTAAAAACGGCAGTATTGCTGTGTTCTGGGCTAATCAGGCCCGTATGATTTGGTATAAAATTAATCATCTAGGACTGTAGTAATAAAGTCTCACTTGGAGGCTGCATCTCTGCTTGGCATAGGCCCAGGCATGCACATTATGTCAGACTGCTGAAACACCATGGGGAAGAAAGCAGAAACAGTCATCTTCCCGACCCAAGCGCCCCAGGCATTCTCTCCATCACACCAAACAAGGAGACACAACATCTCCCATCACAACTTCTCTGGATTTAGTGCAGGTACAAGACATTTTTTTGTGCTCTTCCAGCCACGCAGAAACTAAGCTGTATTACAGTAACGCATCAAATTTCTATCACAATTAGCTTTATTTGCTCCCAGTTCTTGTTCCCAAAAGGCATGCTAGATACTAAAATAGATAAGACTGGTCTAAAATAAAACATTAACTCTTATTGACTGAATAATTTTCTCATTGACAGTGAAACGAATGCAAACTACATAAAGTTAAATGGTAATGACTTTTCTGTAAAACTTCTAGTAAATGAATACTGGTGCTGTTAATTGCTATTAATTCTAGCTTAGTTATAATTTGTGGTATAAGTGACTGTAGTACTTTCCACTGAAAGCACATCAAGCTCAGACATGCTCTGTTTCCTATTAATGTCATCTCTCATAGAGCTGGGGGCACACACAGACTGGAGGCATCTGTTACACACCAAGCAGGGGCACTGCTCGCTTCCCTGGTTCAGGGGGGCTGCTGAGGAAAAAACCTACATATCAGTCTCACTGTGCCTCTTAGCCTGTTCCAGCTCCACTGGAAGAACAGAACGCCCTTGCATGTTGGCAATGTCAGCAGGATGAGACTGCTCTCGGTTATCACACTAGTAAACAAAATATTTGGAAGCAAAGGAGAGAGGAGTATTCATGTCTTCTTCCTTTCTTCACATCGTGAGCAGGACTAGACATAGGCTAGTCCCAGCTTTACACAGTAATTTAAAATCAATATAATCACAGTGAACTTTGTCACCTCTGCTTCAGCTGAGTAGGTTTTTCATTTGGGTTCCTTGCCCTTTTTCTCCCTGAAAATAAGTTCTTCAGTTTCCAGTCTGCCTTGAAATAAAATAAAGCCATCCTTGGCTTCAGCACAGCACATAAGCAGTCTCTCAAGACATGCAAGACACAGAGCAGACTTCCATCCTCTGCACAACCCTACATTCAAACACAATGATTTCCATTAAATATTTAGGACTCAAATATTTACATCCAGCCCATTAAGTTGAGTATTGCTTACCCTCCAGGGAATTCTTACTCTCCCTCAGCACAGAAGAGAGGACCAAAGTGCACTTCCCATACTTCCTTCTAACACAGTAACACCTAAGGCTATATAGAAATCCTTCCCACTAAATTGCAAACATCTTGGAAGCAAACACACACATCCGGTATAGCACAAGAGGATGATTTAAAGATTTTGTTGCTAACATAAACAAATGACTATTTCTGCCCCAAGAAGCTTACAGTCTTGAGTTCCAAGAGACAGCACAATGCAGCAATCAGGGGCAATGACACTTGAACAAGATGAACGATGTAGAGGACCTCTACCACAGCCGGCAAGTCTAATGGGCTACAGAGTTAGGGCCCAGGAAGGCATCAGTTAGGAGCAGCAGGAGACCCTACCACCAGACCATCCCATAATATTCTAGCAGTAGGATTTACAGCTAGCATTTTGTACAGAAGAAATCACCAGCTAGACTTCGTTAATCGTGTTATCATGTGCACTAATTCATACATCTCTGCTACAGCAAAACCTTTTTATTACAGAATTTCAAAAACCAATACTTGAATTTTAAACTTTAATATGAACTTACATTTAAAACATTAAATTATCCAGCGAAGCGGACGTGAATGTGAAAAAAGGCCATTTCCTCCATCATTTCATTAAATTTGAAAGTACTTATTTATTTTAATAAGTCGAGATGTCCATATGCCAGGAAATTAACATCAAAGAATGTTAAATATGCCCACTATCACTTAAAAGCCTATGGAGTATTATGCATTTTCAAAAATAGCATAACTCAGCAAAACTACTTTCCCAGCAGTTACTTTTTATTACAGTTTCCAATAGTACTTTGGGGAAAAAAGGCTGAAAATGTTTACCATAGCCTGCGCTCCAGGTCATACAGAAATCATGAGATGCAATGTTTAGTCATGTGTCCAGGTACCACACTCCAACTGCTGTCACTAATTTAATTCTGTTAATGTCAGACAGATGGTTGTCTATGATGTGCTCTTCTGTACAACCTCCTTCATCAGCACATATGACCAAGACAATGGATGGCCCCAAATGCAAAGGTTGAGTGGACTCAGCCTGCTTCCTCTGAACCATTACACTTCACTCAGTACAACAGGACAAAATGGCCACTAAGTCACTTGAACCACCCAGCCATTCTTCAGCCTTAAGAACCCACCTGCTGAAATTCCAGGGACTTCCTAGCAGGAGTGGGACTTAACTGTCATGTACCTTGAAACTACTCATGAGAACCACAGCGTTTGATAGGGAACCATACTGGATTAGCCTCTTTTCCTAAGGAAACACCTTTAGGCGTTTGAGCTGCCTACTGCACCTGGTCTACCAGATCCCCTTCTCTGCAAACCTGCTGATCAAATCCCAGAGAAGTGGATGATTTTACAGGTACAGCACAGCCACCACTTGTGAAGTGCAAACATCAACACGTGGAGCAGTGGCAAGGAGCACTACCGGAGGCCATGCAAGAAGCTCAAAGCTTCTTAAGCACTGGAGACTTTTCACAGGAATATGAAACACTTAACTGCTCAGTGATGCAGCTCTCAATAGCAGAGAAAGTGAAAGCTCTTAGTACCCTCTCCAGCTCATAGTTCTCCCCTCGTTACAACCTGCTCCAGCCACTCATGCATTTAACACCAAGACGTCTCTCAGATGGCTTTTACAAATTTAAGGTAGAGGTAACTCTTCTGTGTTTGCACTGACAGCAGTTAAGTCCTGCAGACATCTGGGGAGCCCTACACAATATAAACAGCAGCTGAGCTACACATACACTGCACCCTTCTTTACAAAAGTCACTGCCAATTCTCTCTGCAAACTTACCCTCACATAGCAAATCCCCTTTCTCAGAGATCCCATACAATGATACTAGTTCATGCAAGTGTCTCAATTTCAAGTCTCCAGCAACAGGAATTTAGTTGTGTCAAGGAAGTGTCAAGGAAGCTTCCAAGTTGAAATCTATCAGAAAAGTTCACGTCACCTCTGGTTAGGAGCAGACTAGCATCTGGCATACAAAATGGCTTTTCATACCCCAAGGGGCCAGAAGGCTCCAGCAGCAGCCTGAGCCCAGCAGCCCCACACACCACCACACCTCAGAAGCAAAAGACAGCATGTAAAATTAAACATGAAGCCATCTAAACTCTCCATGTCTTCTGCACTGTTGTCACCTCAGGGTAAAGCTTATTTCTAACTGGAGAAATACACTCACAAAAACCAAGCCACACAGCTTCGTTCCATCATGTAAGGTTCAACTCCTCGCTCTGAACTCATCCACTGACTAGCTTGGTCACATAGGAGCCCAGCACATGGGAATTACCCCAGTGCTCAAGGACCAGTTGATGTGAAATAGTGCAGATGAGTCCTGTGAGGTCCTGATCCAACATGGTGCAAAAGTACAAGGTCGACATTTAAGAGGACTTCATTACAGCTCTAGGTGTGAGTGTGTTACCGACAGGTTGGGGAAGGAGGGAGTGGGTATTTGCTTCAGTGTTCTACACAGGAACAGCAACAGAAGCTGCAGTCCATGCACCAATACTCATCACCTTCAGGCAGGCATTCAATTGCAGGGACATTTCCTCTTTTGATCATTTCTGAGGAAATTTATACATTGAGACAGTTGACAAAGTCTCGGAAGTGAGTCAGAAATAAAGAAGCCCATGTGAAATGGCTCCTCCCTGAGTTTTCTGGCAGCTGGACAACTTAGATGTTAGCCTGAATGCTCTAATTACAGCAAGGAAAATAAAGTGGCAGTATGGACCAGCTTGAGACCTCCACTCAGCCACACCTGGGTCACAGGAGACAGCACCCAGGTCACTCTGTGCCCTCCTGATCTTTACAGTTAGGACCACAACATGACCTCACCTTATAGCAGCTATGCTAGATGTGCCTCTGCACACATTCTCACCCACAAGGCTGTAATCCTACAGCAGCATGGAGCAGACATGCATGAAGTTAGACTGCATTTTAAGAGAAATGTAGGAGAAGAAGGACTTACTTCAGCCACGGGTAGAACAGACTGCCTTAGATGGAGCCCGGCAGTACTGTTTCAAAGACAAGGATTTTTGGCAGGAAGGATTTTTTGACAGGCAGGCTTTTTGTTGAGATGCAAAAAGACAGAAGACTCATGGCAGCAAAGACTATTTTAGTGGAGGAGCTGCTTGCTGGTCAAGTCAGCTCATGTAAATATTTTCAAAGCAGTTACGTGTCTCAAAAGTATCTCACCCTACTGAAGGTCCAACTACAGGGACTTGGTGAGTCAAGGATGCCCACCAGTCCTTATAGCTCAAGCTGCAATCTTCCTATCTCCACAACAAAGGGTTCCTAATTCCTCATGAATTACATCAGTCATCTCACTCACTATCCTGAAAACATTATCAGCCCAGAGTCCCGCTCACCTCACAACAGGGCAGCGTTAAGAGATGGGAGTGGGCAGGAACATATACCTAGCAAACATCCATTCAGGGTTCAACTGAATTAAACCCACTTGCTTTCCCAGCTCTACAAAACCAGAAGCTTGATACTCAGGTTCTCAGTAATGCTTGACATTACTTTCATACTGCAGAGCAACATACCTCTTCAATAAATCATTCCAGTGCCAATAGTCTCCCTCAGATAGGAAGGCTACAGAGATGACCCTTAAGAGTTCAGAGGAGAGTTAAAAACATTTCCAGAAAATCATTCAAGTGCTGTTTAAAGATGTAATTTATATGCACAGCTCTGCACTCCATTGCAGGATTTCATATTTATTTAATTTGATGGTTAAAAGTGTGCCCATCCAACTTTTTGAGCACATGCAATCTTTAATAAAAAACTTTGTCATTTAGAGCCAAATGCTCAGTGTATTGAAGAACAAAAGGATGTCTTCTTACACAAGCCCAAAACCATCCCAACCCTACTGGCAATAAAAACCTGAGAGCACCAAACAAACCACGAGTTTCAACAAAGCATTCAGCACAGGGAGTTCAGTTTGGAGCTGAAGGAAGAAGTAAGCTCCACAGCTTCCCCCAGGAAGGCCTCCTGTTCGCTCCCGAGCTCCACACCACCTGTGCTAGGGACATGGTCTCCTCCAAGAAAAGGCAGTCTCCAAGGCAACAGACATCTCCTTAATTAGTACTTGATAAGGTTGGATGTGTGGCCCAGGAAACTCGGCACAGCACTGAGACTTGGGCTGAATTTCCAACTCTGCTGTACGCCACATGGGGTGTATCAGAGAAGTTAGTTGAAATGCCCTGTCCTCCAGTTTCCATCACATACACATACCTACCTCAGAGACATTACAAGCATTAGAAGTCCCTCAATACCAAGCACTCACACTGCAGTACCAGAGGACACCTCAGAGCACACACAGATGAGACTATCTCTACTGTTCTCTAACAGGCACGTGCCATTGCCCACAGGCTCAGCACCCTGCCAGCAGCCCACTACAGCTCCTCCCTTTGCACTGGATCCCAGTGGGATAGATGTACTCCTCTTGCACGCAGGGGCTGCTTTTCCAAAGATCATCATGATTAAAAACTGCAGTCCTTTAATATCATGTTCTGCAAGATGGAGATACTTTCTAGGAAAGGGGAGAGATGGGGCAATTCCTGGGGAAGAGATACAGAAAAGTTTATCTTCTGAACAGCAACTGGAACGATGCAAAGCAGCCATTTGACGCTGCAAAAATAATAGAAATCATTCTACATCTATTGCATCAACTGCAGTACTGGTCTTGTTCAGCTCTGTCATACAAAGACTCCACTTACACACTGCAGCTAGAACTCCGATTCATTCCTTGATTATTTCATGCTTGGACTATTGCAATAATGTTTGTGCCAAGCTACTACTTTTTTTCCCTCCCACACACACACTACAAGGCTGTGCTGTTTGCTTTGTTTCCCACTGCAGTATCCTTGCTGTTCACATACTTTTTCTCTCCCATGGTTATTCTCCTATATGCACTCACATATGAAATCAAGATTGGAAGCTCAGTGTATTACTGCAATCTTTCAAGAATCTCAAGGCAACAGACTCCAACCTTCTGTGTATTCTACAGTCCATTTGCAGAGCTTGTATCACAGCTGCTACCAACACACTCCATCTTTCGTCTGTTTAAAATAGAGGTGTTTTACATGGTTTTATACACAAAGAACTTAAACTATTTTTCACTGTTTAATATTTCAAGGCCTAGAAATCACCTAAATTGACAACTTCTTACTGCACTTCAGCATACCTTGAGTTTTATGAAACAGTGGACTGCTTGTTGTGATTCCAGATGTTTCTACAAATGTCCCTGTGTTCACACTGAAAGAAAATGCAACAAAAAGCAAAGCACATTTAAAAAAGGGAGAGGTCCTCCCTCCCCAGCAAAAGCTTCACTTTGTGCTTCCTCATTTCAGCATAGATAGCCAGAGCTATGATTGCAGCAGTGCAAGGTAAAAATACTTTGATGTGCTATTGGAACAACTGGATCTGAAGCTCTAAAGATTTCATCTAGCATCTGTTGTCGTTTTATACTTTTGTGCTGTGGCAGGGAAAAACTTCATGAAAGAAAGTTGAGGGAACACCTGGTTCTTAGCACCTCTTACATTTAAGCTTCTCAAAGCTCTTCATCTGCCAATGGCCTATCTACTCAAAAACACTAAAGGAAAAGTTCAGAGCATTTGAAAATTCAGAGATTTGCTTTAATGTGTTCAAATCATGAAAAAACAATCAACTTTCAGAAAGAACCTTACCAAAGGAAAAAAAAAAAGGAAGAAGAAAATTCCAAAATTTCACCATCACTGCATCCAACATCTAAACATTCAGTCAACCATTTCATTATAGACTGGATACCAGGATTGACTACAGCAGTACTGGGAATATGCTGTAAGCATGGCACACAAGAAAAGGTGGCAAGAAGAGAGAGTAAACAGTATTAATGGTATTCAATAAGGAAATCGTGTCTGTGTCTAAGTAGAAACTAAATTACTATCTGAGGTTTTCTTAGCAGATTATTTAGAAACTTGCCAATAGACAAACAAAGTAAGTGACAAGACTCTCAATCAGAGCAGTGTTCCCCAGCAATATGGCTTAGTAAAAATGATACAGACTACTTGGACTGCTGCTGGCAAGGCTGGCTCTCCTTAGAGGGCTGCTAATGTTAAATACTCAACACAAACATGTGATGGTGAATTCCTTATTCGCACTGGCTTATGTTTAAAAAGATGTCTGTTGTTCCCAGGGATAGGAACTTGAAAAGTTATTTCTTCATTCCCATAGCAAACCCAAAATACAGCATTCTGCATTTGTTACTTCACAATATAGAATAGCCAAAGAAAAAGCCCTTTCCTTGACAACCCCCCAATGAGCACACATCTCTCTACACCTTCTGCAGACAAGCACGTGTCTAGTGCAGATTTACACAGTGCCAAGCCAATAGACAGGTAGACTGAGGACCTGGTACAGCCCGAATACAATCAGAGTACACAGATGGTATTTCCTGTTCATTTGAGAAGACCTGCAGCAATACACCACTTTGGTTTAGCAGTGTGTAGTAAAAATCAGGGTTCATGCACAGACAGTAAGAGCAAACTCTAGAGGTATGGTTTGCCTTGTTTCTCTTATGAAAGAGCGTAGCATTGATTACAGAACAACTGTTATTCTAACAAGACGGCACATGGAAACGAATGCACCACAGCTGGTTTCAGCAGGGTTCAGTGAAGACTAACATTCATCCCTGATGAACACAGATAAAATATTCAAAGCTCCGTTTACTGATCAGATATTAATGCAGATATTATTCCTAGATCTCTCAGCTTAGTTCCTCTTTAGAAAGTCAGCTTAAAACAGTGAGAGCCAGAGCCTCCTCATTTTTACCACTCTGCATTTAATGGAGGTGACTCCTCTCACAGCAGAACAATAACCCTGCACGGGATTTGCCAGAGTTCTGGTCAATATTAAGATTTATTTTTCTGGGGACAAAGAGAATAAAATACTGATCATGTCAAATAGGCCATAGGTTACCCCTCAGTTCAATAAGTCTCGATGCTTCTCTTACTATGTGCTGATTATTTCCTGCCCAATCCGCATTAGCAGCTTATTTAATGAGAACAATCTACACGAAGAGAGAGAAATTCAGGCATTTACAAAGGACATCACCAAGTTACATTTCATCACAGTTAACACCATTTGCTATTCTTTCAGGAAATAACCTTTACTGATCTTTCCTGTTTTAATGCCTAAAATTGCTTTTGAGAAGAACACTCAATTCTTATATTCAGCAGCAGTTATATTTTAAATAATAGCATCTTAAAGGACAGCAATAACTGCCTAAGTGTTGTAGGACAAAGCATTCACACACCGATAGCGTCCACTAGCATGACAGCATGGTCACAGTTCCTATTCTTAATGGACACTTTTCCCCATTCAACAGGGTCATCCTTACCCTTGTGAAGCCTATTTTTCTTCTATTAACTTCTACTAATGTCCATGGTAGTGCACACAATCTTGGAAAGAAAGGATCTAACATTTTAGATAGAAAAAACATCAGTAAGGACATGCATAAAGAACAGAAGCACCATAAGCAGCGCTAATAACTTCACACAGAAAATGAGCTATCAAAGGTACAAAGGGAAAAGAGATGCCTTGAACACACCTTAAGATTAAAGGGAAAGAATAACTGGATGCATTCTCTACATAGGGTTCTCTTTAGAAAGCCACAGTTAAATAAACAACAACAAGAACAACAAATACACATCCTTGGCCAGTGTCTGCTTTTTTGTTCTCTGAGAAGCCCAAATGGTTTTGATTACTTAAAAGAGAGCATTCCTTGAATGAGTCAGCTTGCAAGACTCAAGCTGATCAGCAGAACAGTTTTCAAGAGAGCAGGGAACACCAGTCCCACCAGTTCAAGCACCACAGCTCAGCTGGGAACCTCCAGTGACAAAGGCATCATTGCCTACAACATCGCGCCCCAGGACCACACAGCCTCTGCTCCATACCACTGATCATACATCTTAATACTGGAAATAATTACACAATACAATTTAAATCTGAAGACTCCAAGAAGAGCTTGCCTGTTTGAGTAACAGAGTAAGGAGCAATATTTCCCCACTTCTGGCTTTCCACAATCTCCTGCAATGATTTTTACATTAATTTTCCAGTTCAAGGATAGAAAAAAAAACAGGTATGAGTAGATATAGGCTTTCAGAGCTACTATCACTTAGGATACAAACATCTGCATCGACATCTCCCACTGTATTCTGCTCCTAACATCCTGTCCCTCTCACTACCCATGTTTAGGGCTACCACGAGGCCAAACGGGTCTGCTCAGGTCACTAAGGAGTTCCCAGCACTGACAGATGCAATGCTTGACATTGAATATTATGCTCTGTGAAGTAGCATACATTACACAAGGGAGGGCCAGCCAGAAAGCCCTGGATCTGGTAAATGTTTCAGTTGTATATTTCTGCAGGATTTTGTTTCAAGCATTACTTTTAAAAAAACCAAACCAGCTTATTTGTTTACAAAAACACTTCCACACTGATGACAAGGCACCTGATCAACTATCTATCAGTATAATGGGTACTAGAACATACTGACTTCTCTGGCAGTTCTAAGGAAATTAATTTTTGCACATCCAAGTTGCCCATCCAGTGTTTAGCCTAACAGAGAAGGTCCTCATGAAAAGACAAGACTGCACTGGAGCATGTTTGGGATCCACAGCTGCTTCTTGCTTTGACTATTCTCCACCTACCACATTCCCATTACACTGCAAGAAACATGCCCAGTCACCATTTAGGAAGGCTTGGCAAACCATAAGACATGAACATGGAATAAACACTTTGCCAAAACATACACAAATGCACACACACACACTGAGAAATTCCCTTGGAAATGTAGTCTGAGCTTCCTGAAGAAAGCTGAAAAGGACATCTAGGAGATCTCCAGCTCTGCTCAGTCCTGCAGTTCCAGTTTAAAGACAAGTTAGTCTTCTGTTTTCAGTGTTTGCTCACTTCTGAATTTGGTTTAAAGAGCTGCTAGCGAGACTTAACGAAGTTTCTTCTGAAAGGCTGATTGTGTTTCCTTCTGTCTTTTTGACAGAACCCATTTAAAACGGGTCTTCTTCATTTAATTACCCAGTCTTTATTTTTGTGAGTTTTATTTCTGAACTGGAATAAATGTTATAGCCCGAATTGTGTCTGTAGACAACAGGCTCATTTTATAAGGCTTAAAAATCCTTTCCTTTACAGTCAGGCAGAGAAGAGGGAGCTCTGCAGTGCCATCTCCACAGCTCCATGCAGGGCACACACAGGATCAGCAGCAGGAGCTCACAGGGCCCTGCCACAAGGACACTGAGGTATGTAGCTGCCTTACACAGGTATTATAGACCCAAGAGTTGTCTCACTCCTGATCGATAACTAAAGTTTACCCTCTCTACACTATTGTGCCTGAGAGGATTGGTATAGCTGAAGCAACACATGGTAATGCTATGGATCGCTCGTGAAACCAGGAAAATTCCTGGTCTCCAGAGTTTAACCCATTAAGACCATTCTCCCTCCACATGAGCATGGATCAGGAGAAGCATTTCCTACGGATGACAGAGGAGTTGCTGTAGAAGCACAGCATAAGACAGATCCATCCTTGGGAAGATGAAGACTTGAGGGCTCTCTGAAATATGGCCATGTCCTTTTTCCACACCCAGGCAGGAAAATCCACTGCTTCCAGACCTCTCCACCCACACTTTGAGATTTATTGCAGAACACTTAAGCCCCAAAATACAACAGCAAGCAGCCAGCCATAAACACAGAGAGGCCTCTGCTTGTACAACTCAGTACAGCTCAACTGAAAACAGTATGAAGCCTAATGCAGGCTCAGCAGCGACATGGGGTGCTGGTCAGTACTGGGGTTCAGCAGACAGCTGTCCACTGGTGGCTGGCAGAAGCTGCCCTGGTCTAATTAACTCCAGTTGGCAAATTCCCTCGGAAGAAACCTCAGATTCACCAGCACACAGCCTAGCACAGCTTCTCTCCCTGCCCATAATTGCTGGGGCTGGGCCAGCAGATGTTGTACAACTAACGGGAGGGGAGCTGGCCTAACCATTCGAGGACAGGGAAGGGAAGCAGCCTACCAGATAATGTCTGTGAAGAGCTTGGAAATCGTTGGCACAGGCTAATCGCTTACTGCACAGGAAAGTTTCTACTCTCTGTAGGCTCATTTGATGTAAACTTCCTAGTCATGTCCAAAACCCTACCCTCAGGACCAACATTGTTAGTACATAAACTGCTTAGCCAAGCCCTGCTCAGGGTTCCTGGGAAATATTCTGGAGAATGAGAAATCAAGGAGAAACAGATAACGTTATCATTCTCACTGTGCTCAGCTAGAAGCAAACATCTGTCTGGCATCTGGACTCTGCCACCCACCATTTATTCCCATCTTCATCCATGACATGGGAGCTAGGTATTCACATTACCTCTGGTATCCTCAGTGAGCAAATACAGACAAAAGACCTCAGCTTCCATTCAGAGTCTGAAATGGCTGAAAATCCCACATATTGCTGGAAGGATCCAAGTGAGGGGAGGAAAGGGAAAGTCCTACATACAAAAAGGCACAACTAAACAGCAGATTGCAGAAACATCCAGTTTCTAACAAAGCACACGCTGCTATCCCCACCTAACTGCTCATCTTACTTTTCAGCCTTTCTCGGGAAGATGCCAGAAATACTGAGAATCCTACAGGGCAGCATCAACCCCAGACAACTCTCTTTAGAAATAATCATACCTTTCCCCAGTCTCTACTTGCCTTGGCATTTTCCCTTTCAAACACAACCCAGATGGTTGCCCGCCTCTCAGCATCCACACTTCACATGTGGCCCTGCTCCAGACCCCCAAGGCATCACACAGGGCTCTGCAGAGCAGAGCTGCTCCTCCTCACAGGCAGAGACCACCATGGCTCTGGAGGACACCGTATCCCCAATCCAGTTCCAGGAAGGGCTTGCTCAGATGTGGTACACACATGCCCACCCCCCAACCAGGACACACAGTGCCTAGGCTGTTTGTTCACACCTATATTTCATGTCATGAAGCCTTTGGCCAAGACCCAGGCTCTGCAGGACCAGTACTTGGTCCTGGAGCTCATTCTCCTGGAAAGGCATTTCCAATCGCTGCTCAAACAGGAGCCTGACAAAGCATCCTGAGAAAACAATGTCATATCCTCTTCTGGTTTCTTGATAAGAGCTAGTAAATATATCATTTCCACCTTTTCCATCTCCTAATTTACTTTTTTATCAGCAATAGTGAGAAAAAGGTTCTAATTAGATAGCGCTAATCAGCTAGAATGGCATGTGATTGACAGCTGAGAAGTCACTATCCTTTCTCTGAAAAACAGATTGGCCATTTTCCTCTTAGAAGCAGGAGATTTATCAATAGACAAAAGGATGCAAAACCCCAAAAGGTAAGGTATAATTACACATCAGGTCTACATTTTTTATTTTGACATAAACCTAAAAGGATTCGTGGGTGGGAAAAGCTTTTTTGGAGGGGTGAACAAGCAGTATTACTCATAAAGGAAGAGTAAGAATAGAATTAGGAAGAATGGCATATGCATAAACTGGTGTGTGGTGGGTTTGTGGAGTTTTGTTGCTTTATTTGTTTGAGGCTTTAGTTTGTTGGGGGTTTTTTCAATATATATTCCCCACCCCCCAATATTTTTTAAGCCAGTCCTAGTTTAAGAGTCCAATAACTCAAGCAAAGAGCTTTGACACATGTGACAACAGAATAACTTCACTAGTGTTTTACCTTTTAAAAAACATTTCCATTGAACTACCTGCAATGAATATTCCAAATATATTTCTTGGTAACAGAAACAAAATAAAACTGCCAAGTAGCACTTCACTTGTAATATTTTACACACAACAAGAGATAGGAATAGGCAATTCATTCCAAAATACAGATCTTTCCTCTGTTTATTTCCACTCTGAGTTTGGGGGCTTAAAATCTAAAAAAGTTGGTTTAAGATGCAATACAGAACTATGTCTCGTTGCAATATTTACCCATCTGATAGCAACCTCAAAGTTTAACACAAAAAGTGGTAGTTTGTCCTATGTTACCAAACTGTTTAGATTTATTTTACTTGCATGATCTCATTTTCAAATGAGACTTGTGACATCTGGTATTTTGTGTATTAATGTAAAAAACCTCTACGCTTACCTGTAACCATTTCCAATTAAATTTATGGTCCGTATAGAAGAGAGGAGCTAGCAGATGTCAATATTCAGACTTAGAAAGTAACATTTTTCCTTCATCTAAAACTAAGTCTGCACAACATTCTTCTTGGACAAGCACCAAATCTTCCAAAAAAGCACACACAAGTTCACTATGATGCTTGAAATCTTCATAGCAAACTTTCTCAACATTAAACATTTTTTAATAGAGTCAACAGCTAGTAACGTGATTTCAAGTTGTTTTGAAGCCAACAACTTCAAATACAGACCTGGAATTTTCTAGACCTAAACCAACTGTCAAACCATACATCAAAGACATCCTTCTCAAGTACATTTTGATTTGTGGTATTTCAAAATTGTGCAGACACATCAGGTTTTCCATAAGACTTATAAAAGCAGCGGTACAAACAATAAAATACCCTCCCAATATCTATGTTCTCTGCATCACACATCCTCATGTGATGCTGCACTGACAGGTGCTGTTGTCTTCATTATAGACCACCACAAAAATGCATGCAAGAAATAATTTTAAGGTTTCCAGCTTGCAGGTTTTTTTTAATCTAGATGCATATATGGATGCTTACAATCATCTTAGTACATTCCCAAGTACCCCATTCTGTCAAACCTTCTGACTGGACAGACAAAGTAAAGAAAGGTTTGTGGGAGTAAGTCTTCTTAAGGGCATGGTAAGAATCTAAAAGATAATTGAAATAAGGTGCAGAATAAGGGAAACCCTGCAGGTAAATGGCAGGAATGCTGGGTAGTGCACAGAGGTAGTTTGTAAGGAGGTTAACAAGACAATACACTGTAAAGCTAATTTAAACTTTTTCTGAGCATAGTAGTAACAAAAGGCAAGTAAGCACATCAATTTCTTGTGTCAGTCCCCTTAAGTAAACAACTCACCCGAGTATGCCCAGTAAGAATCCCCCGAAGCCTTTCGCCTCCGTATCTGCACGGAACTACCATGTCTGTTTTCATGCAGAGAGCCAACATAACCTTCAGTCAGAGCTGGGAAGAGAAGGAGGAATCATTAGCAGAGTGGTATTTACTCCATGGAGTTTACACTGTAAAGTTTAAATCTTTATTGAGCAGAGACAAAAAACTTGGCATTGCCTAAAACAAGTTTAACAAGCATGTTCCTCACCATGAAAACCCACCATCCAAAGATGTCTCACAGACACCAGAACTCACCAATGACATTATTCTGCACACAATTGCCTAACTCCAGTGATTTCCATAAGGAAATTCCAATATACACAAGCAAACGAGTGCAAGCCATTGTATATGACCAAACTTTCTCTCTCTAGACCCAAGCAACAGCTTATTTGCTGATGAGTACCAAACTACTAATTTTCATTTATCAAGATTCTTACAAAACCACAGTGCAGCATGTGGAATGTACCAGTACACTGTTATCCCAATTATCATAACTACACCTACACCAGAAAACCCCACGTAGAGCAATTTCACTCGGGACCGAATGCATCTCCTCCACGTACAGCCTGCAGCCCTGCACCCACAGTGCTCTGGGTAAAGGTCTCAGCACAAGGAAGGCTTGAGTGACATCGCCTGATGCAACACACTGGGGAAAGGCAGACACATAGTGCTGCCTTTGAGCCAGAGGAAGGTTCTGCATGTCAGACAAAATACCCACTGTGCAATACCAGTGCCCTATGCCATGAAATGGAGAGGCCAGTAATGAGGAAATCGCTGTAAAACTTCACAAACTAGGTGGAATTAATTGAATTAGCCAAAACAGGGGAAAAAAACCCAGACCAAAACAACAACAAACGCAAAAAACTCTGTACCCACATTCTACACTGCATCCCAGGATATTTCTTTTATAGCTCATCTGCTTTTTGTTTCTTGCAAAGTATAACTTCTGTGATGACGTGGATTGTTTGGGGTGTGTATGTGTACATTTTCCTTATTGTATCTATTCATGTGACAAAATCAATTTGGAGGTGTGCAGATTCACAAGTGTCAGTAAAAAGTCTGTAATAAACTCAATCGCCTTTCTCAGAGTGCTACAGCTGAAAACTTTTGTGCTATAATAAATGCACACAAATAAAACCCCCTTTGATCCACAGTGCCAATGTGAAGAACAAGTATGCATCAATTGGTTCTATGGACATTTAAGCCCAACTGATCCCAAAACATGTATTTAATCAGTAAGGAATTAGCTGAATGGTCCAAATGACAACTTTATAAAGCCACGTAAAGCAGTGCTCCTCCAAACAAAGTCACCAAGCAGTGGATTCCCTTCTATCCCCAGGCCAGTTACAGCCTGGTTGCAATGAAGCTCCTACAGGGGCTTTATTGAACATGAAGTTCCAGTAACTCAGAATTCGGCTTGCTTTCCATTTAGAAAAGCTTCTGGGTGACACCTGCTTTGTATCATAGTAGCTGAGAACACGCTGTGTCTGAGGGCTGTCTACCTGCAATGGGGATTGAGGATTTCTGCAGATGTTGGAATCCTGAAGTGATAGGAAAGTGATGCAATCTCGGGAAGGGCATTACAGGTTTTCCCCCTGCAAAACTTTCTCTTGTGCATGCAAAGGTACTAATTGTGCAATTTATTATGAGGCTACGATTTGAATGAGTTTTCCAGATTTCTTGGCAACTTTCTAAATGTTAATTCAACCCAGGCTGCAAGCTAGAAATGCTGGAACACATCATGCTACCAGGATTTGTAGGCAAGACTGTGTCACATACCTTATTTCCCTCTTCTGATTTCCCCTAATACATCTACCTGACTGTGAGGCAACAGGCACTCATTTCCGCAGGAAGGAATGTGCAAGGGATGTGAAGACCCAAACCCTCTCAGCAAAAAAACTAAGCCAAAAATCAGAGACCATGAAAATCTCTGAACAAGGAAGAGCACATATAAATATCTTAGGCAGATAGATGGAAAGGCTATCAGAAAAAAAGGGCTCAATTATTCACTTAAAAATACTGAGAAGTATCCTAAGTCCCTCTATATTACCAAATGAGAGACAACAGCAACTTTCTCCTGGAGAGGAGGTAAATAGTTGTGAGATTCTTGTTGCCCAGGAAGCCCAATTGCTCTAGGCAGAAGGAAGATTTCACCCCATCTCCTCCAAGGAATAAGTTACTCCTGCAGGTAGCCGCTCAGCGAGCGCTTCTGTGTGCCTTACCATCAGAAGAAAGAAACTATGTCCAAATAATCTGTATTTGTCGAAGGTAAAAAGGCTCTGAGTCACTGTGAAACTTCTGAAGACGTAAAACCCTTTGTACTCCTAGTCTGAACAGTCAGAAAGCCACACGGCAGCCATGGTAAGGCTATGAATCATACCATTGATTTTCAGTACCCTCTGTGCAGAAAATTAAATTATGCAAATCCAAGCCTTTATGAATGCCTAACTTTAATGTGAAATTGAACACTTGCTTCAGTCAGCATCTTATTTATGCAGTTTAAAACCTGACATTCTTTTGAAAATATGCAGTTTTAGTTTTTTGCATAGATACTTAATAGATCTGTAAAATTATCTATACTTAGAAATGGTGAAGAGCCATGCTGTACGCAAATTTGCTTCCACCAAAAAGGATGTTAAAAACCAAGAGGGGAGCTCAAGTATTCTTCAAGAGAACTGTGGGAAGGAACTTGCTGGTTATACCTCTAAATATCTTCTGTAGGACTGAAAAGGAAACAAGCTAGAACATCCTGTTCTAAATAAAACCCTGCATCACTGTTCAGAAGCCCGACATTAATGGCAGAAGTCCCCTTCCAAACCTGCAATAACTCTTGTCATTAGCAATTTAGAGAAGATTTATGTTTGCTGGATACCTGTAGAAACTCTGGGAAAAGGATGGCAGATCAAGATCTCTGGCCATGCTGTGAGCTGGAAAGGTGATGGTCTGTCTTTCCCAAAAATTATGGCACCTCCTTATTCCATACACTGGCAACGCTCCCTATAGCCTGTGCATAGTATGGCCAGGCATTTCTGCATGGGGCCTCATAAACACTCAAAAGAGACTCACTGTGGGAACACCGAGCTATGGTTGGTAGCATCTCATACTGGTATGGTCACTGCAAACCAAAAACTCAATCTCATGCTGGTTTTGTTCTGTGGTGTCAGCTGGGGCCAGTGGAGTCTCTTGTACTGAGGAGGTGCAGGTACACAGCAGAGCATCTAAGGGTTTTGCAGATGAAAGTTTGGAAGAGCCAAAGCATTCCACTTGTGTTATTTCAAAAAAATAAAGCGCTTCACAGATCAAAAAAACTCATGTTTCAGGCAGAATCGTTACATTTCCAGACTTCAGGAGATGTACCTTCTGACCAACTTGATACCATCAATGAAAATTTAACTGGCATTTCAAGTGCTGCTGAATCTTCTTTCACTGAAAATATATACAGCTAAAATATTTTGTCCAGCTCCAGCTATTGGAGAACATTTTTACTCCTTTTCGTGAAATGCTCCAACTCCACAGCGTCAGAAGCTATGCATGCAAAGAAGTGACTCAAACTCAAGTGACATCTTCCAGTGTTTTGAACATCCAAACAAGTTTTGGAGAAAATATTTAAGAAAGTTTAAGTTATATCAGCACCAAATGCTACAGATTTCCACACATCTTTTTCAGCTGGGACACAGCTAACAGTGCAAGAACCGAGAGCAGCCAAGTGGTTTCCTGCTCTACTCCTGCAGAATTGGATGCTGGAGAAAAGCCAGCAATTACATGGGTTGGTCCAGCACAAAGCAAACACAGGGAGGCTCCTCTCTTCTGGGAACCCTGGAAAAGTTGGGGAAATGGAAATTGGGATAATAGGAGGGGCAGGAACATGCTGCAGGAAGGCTTAAAACAGGCCAGCCAAAATAGAGGGGTGTGGTACAGGCACACGCAGCATGGGGAAGAGAAGGGACAGCAGAAGCCCTCGCCCTGCAAGGTCTCATTTGACGCATCACTCCAGAGCCGATGGCAGAGGCGTAATGAACACCAGAATATATGGTCTGAGACTCAGGGAGAAGAGGACCGACCTTACACTCAGATACACAAGCGTGAATTAAACCCTGACCAAATCCTCTGGCTGCCGGGGCAGCACTGGGGTCCGTGGAGCCAACACCGCAGCCGGTGGAGCTGCGCTGGACCCCTCGGCCCCCCACAGCTGCAGCGAGCAGAGGATCCCTCAAAGCCAACACGGAGAATCGCTTGCCCACAACTGCGCAAAGTCTTAATCGGGGCTGAGCGCTACATGATTTCGGATGATGTGCTAAATGAATCAGCCCGCGCCGCATAGCTGCAGACAGCAAAAGCAATGCAATGCCGGGCTACGCCTTAGCATTCT
Source organism: Heliornis fulica (assembly GCA_013399135.1). NCBI lineage: Eukaryota > Metazoa > Chordata > Aves > Gruiformes > Heliornithidae > Heliornis > Heliornis fulica. Next base: position 1,387,707 of record VXBZ01004997.1, on the reverse strand, counting down.
GATCAGCTCTCCATTCACTCTGCCTCAATGTATTAACTTTCCAATAAAAATTATTTGATAAGTGCCCTCAGAGGTACGATAAGGTAATTCCTGCCTGAATAGCTTCCTGGTATTCATAGTTCACATGAAAACACAAAATTTTATCCCCAATCTACCTTAAATATAAAGCTATGATTCTATTCAAAGAGATTATACCCTCGGCATTAGTCTTTAAAAGGTATCAAGCCATCAGCGATGTGAGAAAAATCCTTTAAGGTCGATGCTTTATGTCTGAATGGTGAAATCATTAGTTATGATGGTAGATTAACTAGATTGTGTGCCAAACTCGGATTCTTTTAAGCCTTCTTTGAAGATGAGGGCTGCACACAAATCTGTTTTCAGCTGCTCCGATTAAAATGGTACAAAGTCAAAGGTACACACGTTATTCAGCTCATAATCATTCTGTGATTTGCCACTGAGGACTATACTAGCAGTTGAATCAGTTTTAGTATTAGTCCCTACTGTGGGCACACTTCCCAAGTGATGCAGTTCAACCTGGTGCTACTGCTGGAAAAGAACCCAGTCTTTCGAGACAAGACTTGACTATTGGAGTCCAGAGCAGCACCACACTATGGAAACACTGAAAACAGAGGGGTAAAAATAAAATCCGGTTAGTGTGTAGCATAAAAACTCTACATCAGAAGGAGTGCTAGCAATCAGTTCTGTATTGAAGCAATGCCTGTAGAAAGGGAACTTTTCAAAACCAAGAAAAGCACTATTATATCGAAGACTGCGCAACACCACATTTTAAAGGGGGAAGGGGCCTCAGAAACATTACTAAAGGGCTTCTGTATCATTTGTTAAATGGAGTTTCAGAGATCAGTGAGCCAAGACACTTAGCCATCTGCAAGTCTAAAGCTTCAAGCAAGACTCACAAAAAAAAAGGAAAAAAACAGCATCTTCAGCTAGGTGCATTGGCTGTATTTTTAATTGGGCTGTGCTAAAGAGAAGCAGGTAAGCTGAAAACACTGCAATGCTACGCACTGTAACACACACTGCTGAAAAGAGTGCAGGATTCCAGGCAATTTCTTAGAATAAATGTTGTCAAATGGGCCAGAAGGAGAAAAAGAGAGGAGAGAAAAAAAATGATGGGAAATAAATTTATAATATTAAGCAATTAAAATATTTTTGCACGATTAAAATAAATAATGGTTAAATTCATCTCTCCAGGCTCTTTCATGGACAGCTTCCTAAACAAAACTAGGCTATTTGCCTTAAATATTTTACCACCCTTTGACAGCAAATAAATCTAGAAATATTTCAGGCACAGCTAATCCATTCTGATAGTGCATTACTTTTAAACAGCCTCTTCAGCCATGGATTCCCATATTTTGCAGATTATTTTATATCTTGCCAAAGGAGGATGAAAGTTAAAACAACATATGGTGGTCAGACAGCATCAACAAATTATATTCTGAATGAGACTTCTTCCTTTGATTATGCTGAGGAGATTTCTTCTGATTATCAGATAAAAGACAAAATCTGTTCTCCTATGAGTGCACACACAATTTTCACAGCTTTCCATTAATGAAATATGGGAGTTACAAATCACAAGTTTCTCCCGACTAAGGGAAATAACAGGCGCCCGGATGCTGCATCTGCCAAGAGATGTATAAACCTTTCCCAGATGACAGTCACCCAGGCAGCCCCTCAGCTCCTATATGAGCATAATCTCCAGGTCTATTTCCAACAGTGAAACGGGGACTTCTCACACCATTCATCCTCTGCTGTTCACATGCCTGATACATGGTGCAGTAACAGCCCAAATCCCAAGAACAAGAACACAAATGCAGAGCCCAGCAGGCCTTTACAGGAACTAAACCATCAGACTGCAATTTGAAGATGAAAAATAGTCCAGGGAACACGCTGTCAAACTGTGGGGATTAAATTAACTAGCAGAATTAAAAGCCTTTATCCCAAACATGAATACATCAGTCACTAGGTGCATTAACACTCGGTAACCTGTTGAGTTCAAAGCCAGCAAGGTCAGTGTAATGCAATTCTGTATTACTCCAATGTATCAACACAAGTGCAATGCAAGTCCCAAAGCATTAAAGCTGATGTAGACAAGCAACAGAAAACATTTTCAGTGTAATCTTTCCTTCTCATTACAAGGCAAGGAGTTTAAGTATGACTGGAAAGTCTTCAGAGCATGCCTTACAGCAGAGCAAACACTGACACAGGGGTACATCAATGCTCGGTGCCATCAGCTGCTATCCAGCGGAGCAGATGTCCTCCCAAGGAAAAGCAAACCAGTCTCCCCAGACACAAGTTCCCACAGATCCTTCTTTCAGCCTGCCTTGGCTTTATAAGCAAGATGAGCAAAGCTCATTAACCAGACAGTAATGCAACTTCAAGTTGTATTAATGATGCCCCATTAAGGGGACTCGGAAAAAGAAGCTCGGGAGGCCAGGAAGAGACAGATGCTGCCGGATGATTAGAAAAGGCTTGATTTTGCATTTTCATGGCTTACACTCTACTGGCATCAGCTATGCAAGATATGACATAGCTGGTGAATTTGGATCAGTGATGTCAACTGGCATCACCTGCAGCACTTCTACTAAGAATGAGCAAAGTCAGCCAGATAACCACCAGTGCCAACAATTTTGATCTCAAGATAAAACCACACAAATTGAACCAACTACAGCATTATCCCTTCCAGAAGGACAGTGCCCTGCAGCAAAGCTTCTGGCAGACAACTTGGAAAATACTCTTGGATTAAGAGTTCTCAGGCTGCAGTACCTGAACTCAAAACTTCCTGTGTGTGAACAACATGACACAAGAAAATCTCAGTCTGTCACCGTTTGCCTTGAGAAAAATCAGAAATGTTAAGCAAAAAAAAAATAAATAGTTCAGAGACAACTATACTCCTCCAGGATGGAGGGACTGCTCTTCACGTCACACTGCAAAGAGCATGCGATGGTGAAAGCTGCAGAAACAAGGTTTGAGGACCCCAGCTTCAGAAAGACTCATCCCCCATCACCAAACTGTAAAACATGTCAAAACCCACTCTGTTTGATCCCAACCCAGAGTAAAACCTTTATCCCACTGAACTGTTCCCTGACACTTCCCTGCAAGCAGGAATGCACTCTGTTTAGATTTAAGCCAGTTTTCCAACAGACCAGTATTCCAGGCATGTAAGTTCAGTTACCTTGAAGAAGTCTAGAGCACATTACATCCTAAAAATCCTTTGAGAAACTTCTGCTTTGGGTAGTCAGACAGAGAAATAATTGGGAGCACCTGAGAATTCCGTAACCTTGAAAACTCTTGGTCTGTGCATCCTTCACAGTCTCTCAGAATTCTGATAACCATTATCATCTACATTTCTTAAGAGGAGGAATCCTCATCCTTGTTCACAGCCTCTCATGCTGTACATGAAGGGTCGTGTCTCCTCTGGATTTTATTCATAACAATGCATGATGCAAACACAGAAGTAAAGCTTCAGAGCAGAGGTTCACAAACAAGGCTGACCTCTGCAGAACAGCCGATGCTCTCAGAGCTAGTGCTGACTGAATCACAGCAGATATTAAGGAGAAAACAGATAAACTCAATTCTCCACTACCTCGGGTAGCCTGGTCAGCCTGAACCAAGGCTATAAAGACCCAGGTATCAGGGCAAATGACTGCTCACACAGCCAGCTTTGCCTCTGCAGTACTCCCTCAAGGGCAAGCCTCAAGTCAAGCTTGGAAGAAGCACGTTGCATTTGTGCAGAAGGACTTGAAGCCATCAGCACAGGCACAATGAGAAGGGGACACCTCCGTGTCTTCCTTCATGGCATGGTTTATCCAGGAAACGTATAATGGGGATGTGTTTGTACAATGAATTAATGATGGTGAGAAGAGGGTTTATTTCATTCCTGGCCTTACTGCAAGTACTTAAACCTTAATGGTTTGACAACAGAAAACACCATGGCTGCACCCACCTGTCTCTCCCTCCTTCCTCAGGTAATCAGGTGCTGCAGCACGCACAGTGTCAGAGGAGCAGCCTCCAGAGAGCAAATAAAAGAGACCTTAGTAGAGTACTTTGTAACTTTAAATACCTTGTTTAATGCAGAATCATACCATTTTCATTTCACTAAACCCAGTAATCCTCACCAAAACACACAAACTCATGCAAAAGCCCCAGTTTCACCTTCCTGCTCTGGAAATTATTTCTTGTACCCACTCCCAGCCTCTGTCCTAGTAGAGAGGCATTTCCTTCCCAAAACATCTCTCCCTAAGTCACATAACAGGATGTATCTTGGTAAAACACTCCTGTATTGACTTGACTCGTTCAAGTGAGCTTGTGACACAGACCAGCTCTGTGCATAACTTCTCTCCATCCAGGTTGCCACCTTGCCAGACCCACTAATGCTTCCTCATCAGGTTGCAACTGCTCTTGTCACCACACCATTAAAGCCACCTTTGTATTCTATCAGTAAAGACAATGATATACCTACAAAACAGGGCACCTTCCCTACCAAACTTATGTACAGTCCCCAGATGGAGACTCCTCTTGCCTAAGAGGATGCCAGATGACTCCTGGGAAAGGGTTCAGCATTGACAGAGCACAGAATCCTCATTCCAAGGCATCCCCTCAAACTCACCTGCCTCCAACACCGAGGGAGGAGCAAGCCCAGTGCTCATTCAGCAGAAAACACAGGGCACAGAGCTGCTGATTTCATTCACATGGAGAACAGCAAGGCGCTTTATGAAGCCAACAGAGCTGCTCCCAGTGCATGGCATGAGATCAAACCTGCCCCATTATAAAGTCTTCAGAGACATGGGCTCTGTCAGCTAATAAAAATCCCTCATTCTTTATACAAAATGATTTTTTAACCCGTGTCCTTTGGCCCATTTAACAATTTATTGACTGTGGGAAATAAAGTGAGGCCACATCAATCTCTTCCTGGTTATTTGGTTCAGACTCTCAAATTAATGCAGAAGGTGAAAAGCTCAATAAAGAACTATTTAAGAAAAGAAAGGAGAAATGCTCTAGTCCCACTGTGAGATATCTTCCTCTCAGTTTGTAGTCAGGTCTCGCCATCTATGGCTGCCCAATCTCCTGGAGAAGAGCTGGAAGGGCATAAATGAGCACGCTCCCCTGGATCGAGCAGAAATAACTTGAGATTTGTATCACTGCATTGAAACAGATCTGCAGCACGCAGGTAGCCAGTCAGTGCCTCCAGCATGCAACAGTAAATCCAGCCAGATCCACAAAAATTATTTTAGGATTAAACTTAAAAGCTGAGTAGAACCAAGAAAACAAGCATTCACTTTTATTTGTTGAAAAAAGTATTTAATTTGGCTTACGGTCTACAAAAGAGGGGGTTGTCATCTTTTTTTATGCTGACAGCTCCCATTACATACAGATTTTGTACCAAAGGGTTTCATCCACATTTATTTCCCAAAATATAAATCTAAAGTGGGAGCTGAGATAAATAGAGATGTTTTGTGCTGACTGAACAAGCTGTTAGCCAGGGATATATGCCCCAAAAACGTGACCTACCATTTTGGGAACTCTCTTTTCCTTCCAAGTAAGTTGCATTGTTCAAAGGGAAAAGACACTATAAATACTACAGAGCTGATCTGTAAAATGAATCAAACTTCCATCTTTGCTTTGCAGTTCACCACTAGTTTTTCACCCAAGCAAGAGTTTTTCTGGAAATTTCCTGGCAGGAGGGTCTGGTGCTGTTTAAGGTCCAAAACTAATACCTGTTCCTCGGTCATTTGTCTCTGGAGAACACAATAAAGATCTCAACACCAAAACCTCATGCTACTAAGCGGAAGAGCACTAAGGCCTTCGGCAGCAATAACAAAAATAAGTAGTAATGGAGCTCAGATGAAGTAAATAGACAAAAACTGGCAGCAACCATGCACCTTGTAATCATCAAGCAATGTTATGCAGCAGCCTGAAGAGGAATGGGCTCACTGTTCTTTCCTACACAGCCCATGTAACCATCTGAGGCCATAGTCAGTAAACCTAAGTGATGCTAAACCAAGAGGAGAAGCAAGCAAGAATTGCCTCAAAAATATTCATCTGTCTGGCAAGCTCAGCAAAATGGGCTGATCTGAGTGAGATGTTCTGCTGAAGATATATGTAAGGCAATGCAGTTGGGGAGAAATAATAATCAGTGCAGGAATGAAGTGAGAGACTGCTGTTTAGAAAGCAGTAATGCAGAAAGACTTGAGCATTAGGGTGGATAATGAATTAGATGAAGGTTCATGCTGCAATACCACTGCAGAAAAAGGCAATTGCTATCCTGGGGCACATGCACAGAGATACTGGAAGCAATAACTCAGTTTCAGACAGTCTTTGGCATGACTGTCACTGCAGTGCCACATGCTGTTTGCAGCCCATTACTCAAAAAAAGTATAATTTTTAACCAAAAAAATCCAAGACCTGAAGCGGGGGAGGGAGGGACGACAGGGGTTGACACACGATATGGGGAATGGATAAAAGCACCTTTAACACCAACCTGGTGCCCTGCTCTGAACTGGGCTGGTCTTGCCTTGGTGTGCTCATGCTCATATCCTCCCAAGACTCGAACGCTCCACTCTACCTCCTTGTTTCATACATCAATTTTCATAACAAGCCTCATAAAGAGATAGATTTTAGAGCACTTGAAAGTGTTGATCTTCAGACAAGAAGTGCTCTCACAGCACAAGAGTGAAAGAGGATGAGATGAAGAGCTCCATAAGGAACAAAGGGATGCTTTCACCTTGTGGCAGGCACGATGGGAGCTCAAATGCACACCATCTTTTGAGCAAGGGGCAGGTTTGAGGAGATGCTTGGTGCACATGAGTGCTGGGAACAACACGTGCTTTGCTTGAGTGCCACAGCGGATCAGCTCTGGCTGAGAGCAGAGCCCCATTCATACGTGACTGACAGCAGAGGGGCATATGCCCTTCCCGACCCATGTGAAGATATCCCACACTGCCAGACAATGAAAGAGAAACCAGCCCTGGCAGGGGTAGAAGAAAACTGGAGGGTGCTCACTCAATGCCCAAACTTTCCCTTCTCCCAGAGCATCTCTTCCCAGGACAACATGGGCACAGCAGCTCACTCCCTTCCTATGCCAGTCTCATCCATTGCAACCACTCTGCATCCCCCAGTTTCCAGCTTTACTAGTCCCACAGTTAGGACAGGCACTTAAATTACTAAAAACCCCAACAAAAGCACTGTGCCATGAAGACAGATCTAGTGTTCAGCCTGCAGCCTGACAAACATAATTGTTCTCTTTAGTATCATACAAATTCTCTTGAAGACTTCAGCCCACCTGCAAAAAACAGGGTTGTTGACTGCTGCAGGTTTCTCACTTCCCAAGTAGATTGGCTTGGCTATTTAATTACAATACAGCATTGTATTTAGTCCCCACTTGACTCAAAAAGCCCCAGAATGGTCCTCAATACCCACAGAAAGTTTAATTACACAAGAAAATAACTCTCCTCAAGGCAAGTTGATTCTAAAGTGTGTGCGTGTGTTCCACAGTTTCTATTTCCATATCTTAGCTGGTTCTTTCATGCTTTTGCTGTGAACTAACAATATTCTGTCTCCCATACAGCTGGTGTCAGTGTCAGAAAACAGATTCATCCTTTTATGCAATGCCTAGAAGATTTCTTCATGCCAATATCCTATGTTCTAGCTTGTCCACAAAAGGAGAGATTAATATCACAACAGATATTCTCTCTTACTCTAAACAATTTAAAAATACATTATAATAAGGAAATGACTTTTTAAATAACAAATGCATTAAACACTGACAGCATGTCAGAGCTTGTTCTGTGACAGCATTAGTCCTATCCATGACAGGGATCTGCAAAGCTGCATCTTACAACTACAAAGAATTTCTATCAATACTACACAGACTCACAGAAATGTGTTTTCCTCAAAAAAGTCGTTCACCACTAAATATGCTTTTACTGTTATTCTGTTTTACATTCCCCATCCACCCCAGTCTTTGCTAGAGAAACCAAGTGTAAGACTATTCATAAGAAAACCTCACGTTGTCTTTCTTTTTTAACCCCCAATTCATATTTTGTAAACAAGAAGCTCAAAGCAATCAGTTCCAGTCAGGCTTTTCAGCTTTGGATTTAAATCCTTTCATGACTTCTTCAAAAAACATGCATCAAAATTTGATGGGGGGAGGGGGGAAGACTCTTGACATTGTAGTTTTCTCTGATGAACAAACTGATGTATTACAAAGAAGCAGCTACGTACTCCAGCTACTTGCCAAGCAACAACCAAATCCGATTTGAACCCAGGACTTTAAATAGCTATAAACAAAGTTAACAATGATTAGTAAAATATCATGAACTGTATGTGATTAGATTTAAAGCTGCAGGAAAACAAAGACTGATGTAGAACACACTTGGCAACTGATATTCTCCATGTGAAGGACCCATACACAGAGAGCATCTTTGCCCACATATAATGTATCTCTCATTACCACACTGCTCTGACAGGAACTGGAAGACACAAACATGAGATAAGAAGTTACTTTAAGCAGATCTGCTGAAATACCAAGAAACTGCAAGAAGCTTAACTTCCAGCAGATCTGGCTCTAGCCATTATCCTATTAAGATAGATACTGGGACTCGCCAGGATTTTGGAAGTCCAAAACACAGCCACCTAACACCCACAGAAATCCCAAGCAAGCAATCCTTGTTTTCACCCCCAAATGCACCAAATACACTGAGAAGGGACACAGAGGCTGAAGCCTCAAACTGAAGAGCAGCAACAGGTTTGAGTCAGCCTCAGCTGGAACTGGGACATGTGGGACAAGACTGAGCCACTGGGAATGTGAATGAGCAACTGTGCAACAGTGAAAAATGGCCCAGACTCAGAGAAAACAAGCATGAAAACCAGTCTTCATCAGTGTCCTAAATAAACACAAGACCAGAAAAAGCAATTTTAAGTGCCTAGGGAGGTATGTACTCTGTGGATGGAGAGGGATGACTACTTCTTAGAGATGCTGTGCAGAAAGAACCCAATGATGCTCAGACACAGCACGGCTGTGCTGAGAAAGGTCTGGCTTGGAGAACACCATCAGCGGGCAGGTCTGACAGGTCAGCAGGACAAAAGCAGTGCTGGTAGCAGTGAGAAAAGGAAACGTTTGGGGAGAGGGTCATGACAGCTTCTTCTGGCCCCAGGTAGCTGAAGCAGAGCAATACAAAGCCAAGACTACAAAGAAGCACTGCCCTAGCAGAATGGATTCAGGGCAAGGAGGAGAGAGCCCAAGCACCGGCCAAATCAAACAGCAACAGAAGCATCACACAGACTGGCATCCCACTAACAGCCACGGACTGCTGAAGTTCTTGCTACCCTCCATAAATTTCTGATGGCACTGATTATTTTCTTATCAGTAACCCACTCATGTAAGTCTAAATATTATAGTAACAAAAAAAGAATCAGAGCAGGAGGCTGCTTTTGCAATTTTTAGCCACTTCACTGCAGCAGAGCTATGTTAACTGCAAACAAACCAAGCCCAAATTAATCTGGAAACGCTTCATCTGAAAACTTCATTGTAAGCGTGAATTTATTAGACTCCATCAAGCAACATGGAATCAATACTTATTTCTTATTTTTTGTATGGGTAAGGAAAGAAAAAAAGGTGCTCTCAGGTCACAGTAAGGACTATGTCAGGACTGGAGGAAAGAAATCCTTGCTCTTAATTGCCACTGAGACCTATCACAGCCAAGACATCCAGCCCACTGTGCATTCATGCACCTTGAAATTAGGTAAAGGACAAGGTGTTGCCCATACACGCTGTCATTCAGGAGCAAGGGCCTTGGGTTGGTGTAAGTTTATTTGTACTATATAAAAGTCAAGTGACAGTCAAATTGAGACTTTTTAACATAATTTTGTTCCTACTCCACATTTACAAACAATGTAGATGCCAATTATAGGGGAAGAAAGGGGCAGAATTTTTCCTCATTTCCATTGGAGGAAATTTTAAATTAAAGACATTTTTTAAGGAAAAAAATATTTTTAAGATGTATAGTGGTGTCAGAATACACTAGTAAAACCTGGGTGCTATTAGAAATTAGACTTCAAAACATCTGCTTTATTTTGCTGTTCAAAAAATGGCTACATCTTAGTAAAAATCTGCAATTTTCAGCCAGCTGTATTAACATTTCAACTTGGTAAATTATTCTTTTTGAAAAGTTTCTAATAAAGTAGCACTTGCTACACGTCTTTTAATAAGATTACATTTCTATTTATGATGTTATAATACATTGTATTAAAAACAAAAGAAAGATTATCATGGGAGGAATGGAAATGTCTTCCTTCATTTTAAATTTAATTTAAAAGTGGAAGAAAAGGATTTTTATTCTAAATTAATATTTCCCTTGCAGTGTTATGAATCCCACCCTCAGCTATTGAGTGAGAAGCAGAAAAGGAAGCTTTTCCTTTTATGCAAACTCAAACAAAACACAAAACGAAACTTCATGAAGCCTCAGAGATACCAGAGAGCCCAAACCTGCATCTTTGCATAGTCCAAGGGCAGAGGTCATAAATCAAGCTGCTCATGCAGAAGTAGAGGGTAACATGTAAAGCCTATTGCTGTATATTATTATAGCCAACCTCATGTCCAGTGAGATGCAGAGCAAGGAAACAGAAGTCATCTTCAAATGACTCAAGCCAGTCAGAGGAGAAGCAAAATACCTGCAGAGCCTATCCATCATACTCCTCTTTCTACCCCAAAGGCAGGGATGTCTTGCCTGCAGTGCTGATAGACCTAAGCTTCCTGTATCTGTCAGATATTTACATTTTATGACTGGTGGATGAGCACAATAGGGCTTATAGACTGGGAACCAGCATCAGAAAGCAACAGAATTTGGTCCCACCAAGTCATGGAAGTTTTCAAATATAGCTAGATAGAACCACTCCTCTATAGTCCTGGGCAATGTTAGATACCACAGCATTCTGCAAAGGTGGTCTGCACTGGAAAAACAGGTGCAGAGTAGAGAAAACTGGATCAGCTGATGGTTAACAGGATTAAAATGCAAGATCAGACCCAGTGGAATATTCCATCGAGGCAGTTGCACTGATGTCCTTCAAAAGTTAAACAGAGAGTGATGACAGCAGTTCAAAGACTGCACTATGTTCAGCAAGCACAGGCAGGTACTGAACCCAGGGACATCTGATAGAAGATATATGTAAAACACAAGGGGTTTGAGTAGCAGAGGGATAGCCTTATGCTGCATGTGCTTGTGAAACACTTGCCTACAAGTAGGAGAAGCATTTTGTGTATATTGTCCATATTGTGAAAGACAGTACATTTTTTCTTCTGCAAGGCCCCATTACATTATGCAAGAATCTCCTAGCCAAGATTATAAAAATTATAATTAAACCTGTTAGTCATTTAAAGACAAAAAAGAACACACTAAAATAATCACCTGCAGACTGAAATGGGACTAGGGCAGAATGAGAGTGTCTCCCAGTAGAACCCAAAACAGCTCTGGAAACCCCTTCATAACACCTGAGAGGTCCCAGAATAAAATGAACAAGTGTGCTCTGGAATATTTTTATTCTTGATAAAACACCTGTGGTATACACCATATCATGGAACTGGCCTTTAAAAAGCCATGGTACTGGGCAGCAGGCTGCAACCATGCTAAGAGGGGAGCAAGGCAGGAAGTACCAGTCAAAAAAGGAATTTTTTTCAGATAGGTCTTTACTGGTCCTTGATGGTCAACAAATTTATAACAGATGTGCCTCATTCTGAGTGTGGAGAAATGAGTGCTGGTAACTGCTATTGTCAGGACAAATCAATCTGAGCCATATGTCTGCAGTGGCTGACAGGATCATGAAAGTCACAAGCAACACACAGACATTAGGATATTGCTAAAAACAAGAGCTTTTCCATCATGTGAAGGGCCTTTGGGACATGCCTCTCTTGTTGAGATAGGTTTGCAAGAATTACCTTATGTATTTTGATTCTTTCAAATGCTTGATTGTATGTGAGACTTTGCCCTCTCTTACTGATTCCCCAGACAGTAGGTTATAATTAACAGGAGGCAAAACGCTACAAATTAATCATAGGACACCTCTCATTAGGATTCTTATTTTATCTAGATTAAATAAGAAACTGTCATGACAGAATGGAGAAGTTTCCTAATCTTCTATTCTACCCCATGCTCCCCAGCCAAATGCCAGCCACCATTCTCGGTGACAAAACCCAAGAGGGATGCAAAACTCAGAGAAAAATCATACATGACAAGAACAAAATGCACAGATCCCATTCTAATCAGCTGAAGTTATGCTTTTAGAGCCTTTCCTTGGACAGTGCATTTCCTAGATTTTTCCAAATAGAAACTAGCCAGTGGCTCAAACAGCTGTACTCTAAAATATGAACAGACAGAGTGGAACAGATCCACAGCCCTTTTTTTTTTGGCCTGTACTCTGGACCAAAGCAGTGTAATATGCATTACAAGAAAAGGAACTAGCTAACACTGTCAAGTCAGCAGGGTCACATGTAGGTTAAAATGTAATGCAAGATCAGTGCCATAATTATCCACACCAAGCAATTTTTTAGTTTATTGACTATGCTGCAGATTCTGAATTTATGTCTTCAGGCTTAAATTGCAAAATATTATTGGAACATGGCAGATACTATAATCCAGATATCAGTAGCTATGCAGGAATGCCTGATACTTCTCTGAACAACCAAATTTCTCCAAAACCCCTGCCTTTTTCTTACCAGAAATTTTGCTTCTTACCAGAAGCAAATCTGCCAGAACGCAGGCACGTGCATTCCTCTAAACATATAGAGGAAGCAAAAAGACTGAGATTTTCAGGGAAGAACTAACTTTCAAGAGACTGATGGAGAGCTCTCAGACATCCACCACTCTGGTTTCATACCCTGGTGAGCAGCAGCTTACAAGATGTGCATGTTGTCAGCTTGCCTCTGTCCCTTCCCCATCCCCTCTCTGCACCACAGCTCTTCAAGGCTTTTCCCATTCGGGCCATCATTCCTGACCCAGCTGGCCTGTACCATTAGGTGGCTGCATAACAACGTTTGGTAATGAACAGCATCAATTAACATTCACTGGGTGTCTTATCAGGGAAGCCAAGCACACCTTCCAGCCCTCTGGGCCCATCAGACCTTCACCCTTGCCTTCACTGAACATTGGGTCAGGCAGCACACGCAGAAAACCTCTCCCCTGAGCTGTTCCTGAACAGCCAAATAACATTTCAGCAGAAAATTAAAACAAAAACAAGAAAAGTGCACTGCAACCTATCCACCCTGCAAGGATAGGGCCTGGACATAATTAAGCACACAACTCAGATCCTTCCTAAAATTTCAAAAGGAGGGCAAGAGACAAGCTGACCAGCCTCTCCATCTGAGATTAGCCTGAGACTGAACGCAAGCCAGAGGCAGGGAGACAGCTGGAAGCCTTCATTCAGGCCTCAAACCAACACAAAATCTACTGCCAGTCACCGATTTCCCTCATGGAAGAGGAGTACCTCATTTTCCTCGTGAGCAGCCGTGCAGGTAAGGGTGAGTAGGAATTGTTTGCTCCACCTGAAAACATAACAGCTACCCAAGAGCCCACTGGGGACAAAAGCACCAAAGTGGAAATGCAGAAACATTCAGTGGATGGTCTTGAAAGCAACTACGAAGATTTTTTAGAACAGAAATCAGCATTTTGTTCTTGACTGTTCTCTGCAAGTAAAAGGCCGTGTTCACACGTCCCCACGGAAAGCTTGCTGCAGCCGTAGGATGAGGCTCGGTTTGAATGCTAAATGTCTTCCCAGCCTTCCAGGTCTCTAGCAGGGAAACTGCAACAAAATATACTGCAGTTTTTTGCCCTACCATTAAGCAGTGATGGGGTCAGAATACTGACTGTTGTGTGCTGTAAAGCAGTCCTGAAACTTCAGATATCTACAACACATCTGTTTCAAATGTCAGCCCGGTAATACAGGAGTAACAAAGGGGGCAGAATACTCTGGTCTGTGCTTTGCAGGAGGTCAGACTATCATTTAAATAATCCCTCTAGCTTTCACTTTTAGTTTTTACTCAGGCAGACACATGGAGATATATGTCTCCATCTCACTAGGAAAAAAAAATTAAGAGGAAGAAATAATCAGAACAGAGTCAAGACATTTCGTGGAGAATGATTCCACAGAAATAAGCATTTGGGCACAGCAAAAACAAACAAACCCCACATTCACATTAAGACACTCAACTATGGATCTGGTACAACCAAGTTGCCCTTTCCTTGGAGGGGGAAGATTCCATCAGTTGCGTTGGGGCTTGAGCTATTGACAAAGTTATTTCTTCTTTTGTTGACATATGGTTGCAATGCTTTACTGCTGTATTAATCCTATTTTGTCTTTCAGATAATAAGGATATTGTTGTTCCTAAGTACTACTGCTAATTGTTTTTGTCTAGTATTAAAAATACACTGCACTGTCTTATTCTAATTAACTTTAGATTATTATTGAAATAATGGTTTTATTACTTTACCACTGGCATTTTACTGCCTTGGAGTCTTAGTTGTACTCAAGCTATTATGACTTTGTAGCAATTGACTAACTACAATTATTCCATTATCCAGCTTCTAACATTTAATTGGGTGAGTGCAGAAAACACTTTCCCATTACAGGATCTTTGCTTCTGATTTATTAGAATTAACCTTCAAAATACAGAATCTAGATTCACTTCCATTTTCCTTCTTAAGGATACCGTGAAGCTCACCATAAGCTTTGTTTGGTTTAATTAGGAGGAGAAAAATTTAAAGTATATTACGAGATTTATGCTGATGCCCTCCAGCACACATTCTTCATTTCACACTGTAAGATTTCAATAGCCAAAACACTTGCCACCTCCCCGAATGAAAACACACCTCAGGGCAAGATTGTTACATGTCATTAACATGAACTATTTTTTTTTTCTAAATTGATTTTTGTTGCTCTGTTTCTCCTCCATCCATCTGATGCATTGCAGAGTTCAGATTTAAGTTTTAATTGAAATACTTGGAAGCCTTAATACCTTCCCAGGCTGCAGTTTCCTCTGAATTCCAGCTACAGAAACCCATCAGGTTTCACAGTGCTGGGTAGGTACCGGCCTCAGCAGCAAAGTTTGACTCAGCTGTTTTTACTGATTGATATTCTGGGTAGCTCCAAATAAGTCCATTCAACTAGATGTGCTCTTACTCCCAATGGAAAACCTGTTAAGCTACCATCTACCTTTTAAATACAGGAGTAAGGATGTGCATGCTATGAGACAACTCAATTGCTGACTGCACGGGCAGGGCAGGCACTGATGGCTGGCTGAAGCAGCACAAGGAGCAGCGTGCAGAGAAGGTGCCCAAAGAACAGCTCAAATTGGCTGAGGAGATCAGAACATCCAAATATTTGTGCCCTGGCCAGTCTGAAGCCATTCCTCATCCTCTGAAGGGTGAATCTGGGCACAAGGTGTGCTTTTGCGCACCGTCTGGTGCAATGCGGGGGCGGGGAATACTGAGAAAAAATAAAAATAAATCAGAAAGCAAACAAACAAACCAACCAGAAAGACTGAAGGCTAAAGAGTGCTACACTTTGAACTCCTACACCCTCATTTCCTGCTTTTATTGGCATTAAGTTAGGTCATTAACATTTTATCAATACATTATGTGTATATAATGTTACTGAGATTAATGGACACAGGCAATGCCCTTCCAAAGGCAATCAGAGTTCTGTAATAAGTTACATGCTTCTCTTCCAACAAGCTGCTCAGCAGTAGGGATGCATGGATTTTTAAACACCTCCAAGTTTAATATGTTAGAATTAAAAGTGTGACTACACTGCAGAAGTAACTTTAAAAGAACAGAGAGCTTAACCCAGATTTGTATGCTGCTCCTGACAACTGAAGTTTTGAAACCCAAGTAGTTCAGACTTCAGCATATGCTCTAAGTCAATATGTATTGAACTCCAAGCCTCTGCTGCAGCTGATTAAGGACAAAGAAAGGACATGATACAATGCTACAGGAATCAAGACCGTTCTTTTTCGTGTTCCCAAAGAAAGAACATTGCTCATTTTTATTAAGTCTTAAACTTTCTGTTATCTGGCTACCTAATACCTGGTATGTTTACTGCCCTTGTTCCTGGCTTAAACATGTGTATGTCGAGCTTCAACTGCTATTCTGCTCATCAAGTCTTGTTAGAGACTGCACTCATTTAGTACATCTTCAATTACACAAGTTTTATTAGAAGCCCAGGCAAATACCCACTGCCTTTCTTATCCCCTTCCTCCCCACTCTTTGTCCTGCTGGTATAGGTAACTCCAGTGAAATATTTTTAAATTTATCATTAGGATAATTCACAACACCTAGGGGACACCTCACAGCTTAATATGTTGCCACTGAAGCAGTTAACTATTAGAAGCCCCACAGCAGCACTTAGGATTTACATTACGGAAGTGAAACATAAGCTCGTATCTCCTGGTTAGCTTCCAACCACCACCACAAAGGCAGGGAACACCTCTAGTCACGGTGATACAGCATAAAAGGAATCTCATGTCACACTGTAACAGCCATCAGGATGATGCATTAGCTCTTTTGAGCAAGTCTTACAGACTTTTCTCCTTTGACGACCATACACATTCATAGAGAGATTTTAAATCTAAACCCTATGGGAGGAGACTCACCATGCTACCAGAAATACTCACTTACAGGTGCTTTCAGGGCTGCCTTAACAGCAGGGACATTCTCCTTATTCCCACAATAGTCAGTGACAGAAATGCTGAATAGACTCTGAAATCTCATGGAAAGCTGTTAATCAAAGCTTCCTAAGTGACAGCCCACAAACACCTAGCTCATTTCATCCAGAGCTGCCTGCAAGCCCACCTGAGCTCCTCCTCCTAACCATCCCAGCCCTCCCTCACGCTGAGAAACCTGCTGATCCCTTTTCTTACACTACTTCACAGTTACACGACTCCACACAACCATTTCCAGACTGTCTCATCGCTGCCCAGCTCGTCTCCAGCTCTGCCCACCAGCTTATTCGTGCTGTTCATCCACTGCTGTGTCCTGTTACATTAGGCAGGAAGGAAACAACTAGCTTTCCAGTTAAAATTATTTCTTGGAAGAGAAATAGGATACTTCCCCCCTGCTTCAACACCCTAGCCCCATTCTGATTCCAGAGCTGCCTTCCCTGGAGTGAATCACGTTGCTAACAAAGACTCTCAGGCTGACTCAGATAACTGGGAAGAGGGAGCCTTCCCCCTCAATGTTTCTAAAGGCTGACTTTTAAAATAGCAATGCTGTTTTAACTTCTGACTATCTTAGAGGTTCAAGAACAGTTTAATCAGTAAATTCACTGATTGTACCAAGTAAATCACCTAAATCCCATCACCAGCACTCTTCCTGTCCTGTGAAGTGAAAAATCAGATTAAGTTTTCAAAACCTTCTGAGAAGTATTTCCTATACTTTAAGAAATTCCCTCAAAACACTCTCCAATACCACACTGATTTGAAGAGAGCTACACAGGGCTCTGAAGCAGCCAGTACTTTATCACCACTCAGTAATTTTACTGTCACAGGAACTCCCTGATAAAGGATAGGTGCTTTTCCCCTCCCTCAGTTTCCCAAAGAAACTCCACTGCTTCTCACCATGTAGTAGCACATCTGACACCAAAGCAGCAGAGAGAAGGTCACAAGTATCTCAAACCACAGCACAGATAGGTGATTTTTCTGCCTTGTCCATCATAATCCCTAGTTTTCTTACCATGAAAGAACAAGGAATAAGCAGAAGCAATCAGTCAATGACAGTGCAAATCTATCTCCCCTGTGATCATAACGACATAGTATCTAAATCTGTTCATCACAGTATAGGTGCATTAAAAATATGCACAGATGTGTCTTTCACAGCACCACTAGCGAGATACTCCCCCTGTATTTTCTACATTATGAGATGATACCAATTTGCATTCATATTTTGATTACATCTGACTGAATTCCATAACATTCGACAATCTCCAACGGATGGAATCTGACACCACCAAAATAAGTGCGAGATTTGCCACTCTCTTCAACAAGGATGTGATTTTTGTCCTCAGTGCTCTGACAAGCAGAGCTCTAGAGAAAGAGAACCATAGTCTTTCTAAACAGCACCGTTTTGAATCACTGCTAAATCTTCAGATTTATACCAGTAAGAATGGAATTCCCCAAACCACTGTTCCAGCAAGGTTAAAGTTTATTGCATTACAGTTGGATGGTACTTCACTGTGGTGCCTTCTTGTTATGTGGAATGTCATGGATTGTATGTGCAGCTGGGGGCTCCTTTGATACCTCAGGTCCCTCTGCCTTGGCATCTACCACACTTTGCAGTCTTCTTTTCAAAATTTCTGAGGACTTTGCATTGCAGGAGAGTGACATGAGTTTTTTGTTAGATCATGAATCCCTGAGGCTATCAATATATTGCAGCCAGGGCCAATCCTGTTATCCTCATACCTGCTTGCAAAGTTCCAGGTTAACTATAGCTCATTTTTAGAGCACACTCAAAGTGTACTGCCCTGATATAGTATCAGCTACCATGTAGGTCCAACGTGATTTTGACTTGCTGCACAGATCCTTTGGGAACCTGAGCCCAAGGTCAGACAGACTGAAAGCACTCTTACAACTTTTCTGTTAATTAAGACTAGGAAAGGAGATTGAGATGGATACGCAGCATCTCGTGTATCTTGCATTTCAGTACAAGAGAAGGTTGGCAGACTATTTCAGAAGCATGGTCTCCAGTGATACACAGGGAGCTCACCTGATAGCAGTTTACTTGTCCAAGAGATGGGATCACATAGTATCTGTTACCAGCTCTCCATGAGTACCAACCTTTCCTATTTCTCTTCTGCCATCCCCCACAAAAATATTTACATACATACACACATATGACATTTCCTCATCTTCCTTTACGGTGCTTTTCAGCAGTGCCTTTGGCAAAGGACAAATACTTGGATAGTTTAAAGTTCTGCTTTGTTTTGCTTTAATTTCACAAGAGTTTTCCCCTGCTCAGACAGACCCTACAGAAAAGCACCACCCTAATTGCCCCAGGCAGTTAGATCCATTCAAGTTTAAAGCCTTGCATTCCCTGGCCTTAAGACTGAATCCACTTGTCAGGGGGAGAGCTGAAATGGTCTACTCCTCTCCGACAGCCCAACACATCACCTCTGAAATCCAATATACACGCCAGTTTCTGAGGCCTGAATCAATAATTGCCATCATGCATTCACCACCGTGTTGCACTCAGCAGCTCACCTTAATGTCCAAGTCTTCTGTCCCCAGGAGACTACTGCCAGCTAATTCAGCAGTCAGACAGGTTCAGCTGCAGGTCTAATTCCACCCATGCATAGTACCATGTATTGTACCCACCCCATCCTGCTGCCCTCCCTCCCAGACACTCCTTCCACTGCTCCTCAAGCTCAACCTAAATTCTGCACCATTTCCTGTCCCCATTTCTGGCTTGCACATAAAAATTGAATGTACTGTCATAAGGAGCACAGGGATCCCTGTTATTAGCCTTTTCCCACATCTAAATCTAATTTTCCATTGCTTGGCCAGGTTTCAGTCCTAAGCTGTGAGGTAAAAACACCGTGAAGCTTCAAATCTCCCAGAATATTTAACAAGGTGGGAGTTGGTTATTGGGAAGAGTTTAAAAGGCAATTAGAGGGGCAGAAGCTGTACATCTGCTGGCACAGCAGTGCCTGAGTAAAGGCAAAAGGTTTTCAACGCAGTTTGGCAACATCATAGGGAAAGCTATTTTTTGTTAATAAAAACAAGTCAGAGACTTTATCTGTGCAACTTTCAGTGTTCGTGTTGAAGTCACAGAAAGCAGACAGCACTCTCCTGTAAGTCACAGTGTTGATCCCATTCCTGTGAGACTTTCCACAGAGGAAGACGAGGCAGAAGGGCTACCCAGTGTCAGAGCAAAAGGTCAGCATCTTCCCAGGAAGCTGCACTGCATGCATTTATGTTGGAACAGCTCCTGGAAGAGCTGCTAGCACTGCTTTTACTTCCATGTGGATTCTTATTCCGGAATAAAACCATTTAAATGGGATACTGGTACAACAGCAGCAACATAAATAAAGCAGTACAATTGTACTGTTTCATTTCCTTGAGCAGCCTTTAAAATGATAAAACCCTTCCTGTCCTCCAGAAGACAAGAAGCTGGTGTCATTTTTTAATACATTATGTACACAGAATATTTCTGTTTGGACACTTAGACTCACAGAGAAAGCCTACTTGAAAAAAGCCTCACCTGCTCAAGCTCAATACACAGAACAGCTGCATTCTGTTAAGTATGGAATATAAATATGTTTTTCTAGTTAGGAAAATACCAAGTCAAACACACTCTTCTTGCAGGTAACAAACACATGGAAACCAAGGTATCTAATAGGGCTGGGACATCTGGGAAAAGCCTATCTGGAGAATAAACTTGTTTATGAGAACAAAAACCTCACAGTGAATCTCAACTAAGCTGGCGAGAAAATTAGGACAACAGAAAAAAAACAAATAAAAAACACACTGGGATTTTTTTTTTCCCCTAAACAAATGGCTTCATCTTTCAAACAAGCACAGGAGATGCCGGGGGGGGCTGGTGACAATCATCACTGATGCGAGTGATGGGATATGTCAAGAAAAGAGAAATGTCATGTGGGAAATGTAATTAAGCACTATAGAAGGGGGGCCGACACCTCCCCACCTACTCACGTGCCACACAGCAAAGCCCAAAGTTTTTTGAGTACAGCTCCTACTCACCCATTTGCTATTAAATATTCCTGTACCAGGTACACTTATGAACACAACAATCTTTCTTGGAGTACTGGAGTATTCCTGTCACTTCCAGTCCTGGTACAACCCCTGTCATTCATTCCACACAAAGACACTTAATGTAATGGAAAAGGAACACAAGCAGATTAATTGTTCCAAATTTCTTTGGGTTAATCCACAATAAATAAGTTGCCTTCCTCATCTGGGTAGATGAAAAGGTAAAATGTGTCCATGGCCATGAAGTTGAAGGGATTTTTCCTGTGTTGTTCACACACAGATGATGTTACCCACTCATTAACACTGTCAGATCATATAAGCATCTAAACAGCAATAACAGACAGCTGCATTTTCTATATTAAAACCCCTGGCCAAATTTTCTGATTTAGATTCAACGGGCTTGTGGACAGACATGAACCTGGCATCCTCTGTATCTGCTCAATACCACATGATGTTTACAGGGCACAGATGAGCATGACATACTCTCATTTCCATTCCAGGGCAAAAAGGGGGTGGGGGTGTTTTTGTGTGTGTACAGAAAATGAGACAAAAATACAGATACTGCCCTTTCAGAGTTAAGCTGGAGGCAGGGAACTTTTCCCCAAGATTGTTAGGGGGTATCCTGGCATTAAGGTGTGCACCTAAAGCAGCCATGCTGCCATGCCCTTAGCAGCAGCAGCTGAGGCGAGGACCCAGTGACAGTCCACCGCAGCTGTACATCTGATAGTTGTCACAAGCTCTGTAATCCCTGGCCCTAAGCCAGTTCCCAGGCAGACCCACAGAAACTTAACAGATTTAGTAAAAATCATCATCTCTAGCATCACAAGAGGATTAGTTGCCATCATCCCCTCTCTACCTTCCCCCCTTCCTGATATACTGAAAGAAAATAAGGTTTGAACAAGCTTCTGAATTTCCCAGCAGGTAACAAGCCCTCCAGTCACAGTAATCTTGGTTCACTGAAACACCTACTGACTTCCTCAGTGTCAGCTTTGTTAACCCACTGAGGCCCCAATGCTGTTCGGATTCCCATGCAGAGGATGCAATACCTCCCACTCCTGCACCCTGCTTCTTCTGGCAGGACTAAACTCTCCCCAAAAAGACATCCTAATATCATCTCAGACACACAGAAAAAGGTGCTTGTTTACTAGACACTGTAGTGATACAGAAGGGACATGATGCTCCACCTGCCACAAGTTTTCAATGTAAAGTATTATAAAGCAAGAGGCTTGTTTGGAGTTGCCCAAACTGCAGGAACTGGCCCAGATTTTTTGATTTCCATTATTCACCCCCAAAACTCCTCCTTCCTCAAGAGCCCCCCTGTGTTTCATAGACACACAACAAAACGTTCCTCTGACTCTGCCTAGGTCAGATACCTGTCAGTCCCTTCCTGGATATGCCTACAAAAAACAGTGAGATCCCAGTGACATCCCAGTGAGATGGGCACTGCACAGACACCACAGAGATTATACTCCAACCCAGAGCAGCTTGAACCCC
Organism: Heliornis fulica; assembly: GCA_013399135.1. Classification (NCBI taxonomy): domain Eukaryota; kingdom Metazoa; phylum Chordata; class Aves; order Gruiformes; family Heliornithidae; genus Heliornis; species Heliornis fulica. The sequence continues at coordinate 1,365,449 of VXBZ01004997.1, read as the reverse complement.
TGAAGGCTGCGGGTCCCTGTGCAGAACTGTCTCTGCTGTGCTGCAGAGAGGTATGAGGAAGGGGAAATCATCCATAGCCATTCAAATGTCACGCAGGTCGACTCCAGCAGCACAAAGGTGGGATAATTCAAATAAAATGTGTTCTAAGAAGGTGCCTATAGTTTCATTTCTGAAGAAAAACCTGTGTGGAAATTATCTGAAGGACTCTTCAAATGCTTCAGTACTCGTGTAAATGGGGTAAAGGTGCACTGCTTAGCAACATCAATACACTGCTATTTAATCGCTTTCTCCCTTTCTTAAGTAGAGACCTTTGACTATTCTTTCCATAATCCCTCTTCTCCTTCCCTTACTGCATCTCCATCAATGTTATTTGATTCCTTCAAGTGTAGTTATTTGGGGTCCTAAAAAAAAAAAAGCAGGGGAAAAATGACTGTAAATAATCTGCCAAGAAATCGATTACATGCATCCATGAAACACGCATCCAGCCAGAAAAGCTAGTTCTAGAAAATGACCCAAGAAGCTTAAAAATATACATCCACTCCAAATTCATTTTTAAATGTTACAAACAGAATGGCTCTGTTTAAGCTCCATATAGTTACATTACTATGCTCTCTTTTGGGCAACTTGTTATTCAGTGGACGTAAACGTGAGAAATTGCCCATCAAAATGCTGCATGTTCTGACAAGACCACAAGCAAATATACAGTCCCCAAAGAATCAGGGGCCTTCACATGCAATCCTATTAATTGCTACAGGAAAGCAACCATATGGCAAGACAGTAGCATGCTCCACAAGTGCACAGTGGGAGATGTGTAGCTGACTGGGAACTTTTTATAAAGGACAAGGGGAAAGAAGACAGAAGCTGCTAAATCTATAGATTATTCATTAGAAATTCAGTTACAGACTAACACATTTCTAATTACTGAGGTTCATTACAGAACAGGGTTTTTTCTAGATAAACTAGAAAACTTTCATCCTTATCATTACAAGAATGATTGAAATCTTGTTTCCATTAAAGTTTAGATGGCTTTAAATATCTTCCTTCAAAACTATAACAGCATGTAATTTAATGCTTACATAGGCAACAGAATACAAATTACATGTTTGCTACTTGACAGACACCGTACCTGCATGCTACATAAAGCCTCATGGCACTCCTCAGGTCGACAGCTTCCACAGCTGTTGTGTTTGAGCCTTTTACCCTGGCTTTGGGAGCCTTTGGGATGGAGCAAGGCATAGTTTTTCAGGCACAAGTGCTGGCACACTCCAAGCCCTCTCATTCCATTAATTCTGCTCCCTGCTCAGAAAACCCACCTGGGTTAGTACAGCTGTGGGGAGGTTCAACTGGGGAACCACACTTAAGACAAATATCCCAACCCTTCAGCAAAATAGCAGGTTATGTGTAGCTTAGCTCACTTCAGTGACTTTGGTCACTACGTGGGTCCATGTGCATTCCCTAAAGAGATGCCAGCACAATTGAAGGAGGCAGCAGTAGATGCAAATATCCACTGCCACAGCAACAGCAAGGCAGCAAACCATGCAGGTAGGTAACAGATGCCTGTGTTTCCTCTTGGAATGCTTTCTTGGAGCCAATGAGAATTCCCTCCTGCACCTTCATAGCACCAATCCCAGTCACACCAAGTTCCCAAGACGAGAGCTGCGCCTTGCAGAAACCCCACAGACACAAGCACACCCTTCTCAGCACTCCAACACAAAAGTACAGACTGACCATGATGACCTTGGATGGATGAAGCAGTGGGAGCAAACAGACACATGGATTTCATAGTCTAGCAACACAACTGTTTGCACTGGGATTGGACAGAAGTAGGACTACAGAGAAATGAAACATCTCAGTTTGCCCCACGTTCACAGCATCACTCCTTGAGATCCCAAGGGAGCAGGATTAGCGAGTGCTTGACCAGGAGGCACATGACACACCAAGCATTGCTACCAGGGAGCTTTTGGTCACAGAAAGGCAGTGATTCAGCAGGGCTGGAACATCTACTGTATCTCACAGGAAACACTCAAAGGCCAGTGATAGAACAAGGGGAAATGGTTCCAAACTGGAACATAGGAAGTTCCATCTGAATATAAGGAGGACCTTCTTAACTCTGAGGCTGACACAGCACTGAGGCAGTCTACTCAGAGGTTGTGGAGTCTCTTTCTCTGGAGATATTCAAGACCAATCTGGACATGTTCATATGTGATCTACTCTAGATGATCCTGCTTGGGCAGGGGGGTTGGACTGAGTGATCTCTCCAGGTCTCTTCCAGCTCCTAAGATTCTGTGATTCTGTGACACTGAGCTTACCCTAAAACCTAACAGACCTCACCTGCCTGTGGGTAAAGGCTGTGAAACAGAACCTGCAGCCTCTCAAACCATCTAGCCCAAATCTTAGCAGCCTTACCACTTGGGTTTTGCTTGTACCTGACACTTGATTAAATTTAAGCTTCTTGCATGAGGAATAAAGGGAACAAAAGCCTATTACCACACCTCCTAGCAACCTCCCCTCGGGGTGAGCAGCCTCAAGCACAGTCAGCACAGTCACCCCACCTTTTCTCTTGAAGCTCAGCACCTCAAGCCAGCCACAATAACTCAGCATAGGTCTCAGGAACAGCACAAGGCAGAAGGATGATGCCAGGTGACCTGCACACAGGCAGCACGACTGCTGGGTTTGTCACAAGTTTTGATTTCTGTGATAAGTGTTCTCACAGCAATGGCATTGCTGACTCATGTTCAGCTTGTGACATACCACAGCTCCAGAGCTTTTTTTTTTTTTGCAAGCCTTCTGCACAAATCCAAGTGATTGTTCCTACATTTGTCTTCAATGAATCACATCCAAATTTTTTTTAAGATTATTTATGTCGTGTATTTATAGCCCATCCCAGTTTCACGTCATCTACAAGCTCAGTGAGTACACTCCCTTCTGCACCATCCAAATCATTATGAAAACAAGGTTGCTGAACAGAACTGGTGCCAGGAGAGACCTTTTCCAAGCCATGCTCAATACATTATCCCATATGTTTCTGAAAATCAAAGGCCAGTAAGTAAACTTGTACAAATTGCCTCAGCCACACACTGGCCACTCTGCAAAGATCATTTCTTAATGTAGTTTACAGGCTTAAAAATAGAGAAAAAAAAACCCAAACAAAAACAAGCCAAAAAACCCCACCAAAAAACCCAACCTCACCACAAACATGATACTTAAAGAGGAAAAAGAGTGTGGCCAAGCTACTTTAAAGGCTTCATACAATATATTTCTTTCCCATTATTCATGGGGAAAGTGGAGCTCCCAGGGTGTTGCATGTCCTGCAGCGAGGTCCTGGCACATTTCAGCACAGCACCACAACACGCAGATCTGTGTCCGGTGTTACAAGTCTAGACACACAAAGACTCAGCACAGGAAGCCTCAATATCTACCATATGCAGGACCAGGACTGGAGTTCTGTAAGTTAAAACAGGTCACTCTGTCTCTACAGACAGCATGTCAGTCGCAGGAACAGTCACCTGGTTCAATACCTCTTTCCTTCCCTGCCCAACATGACTTTGGATGGGCATGTGGCCCCAGTTGCAGCCTTCAGAGCCCCTCCTTGGAAAGCAGGAGGGTGGCTTTGCTCCAGAGCACACAAACTCATTCCCCATTCTTGTCACCACAGTATCTGTGTCCTGTTGCAGAAGGGAAACACCTCTGAATCTGTTCAATGCATCAACCTTATTTTAGGAGCCCCTTTCAAGCTGTTTCTTGCGTGGAAATCACTGTGCTCCCTTGTCATCAATGAGACTCTTTGCTGTTCTGATGTTTTTCCTCCTTTGTTCTCTTTTTGTTTCAGTGAGTTAAGCTTATCTTTTGCTTTTGTTTTCCTGCAGTAGTAAAACTCTATTATGATGCTTGGCAGACAATTTAAGCTACTGTGACAATCATCTTTGAAAAGAGAATCTGCTTTCATAAACCCTTTCTACATGACTAAATATTCATTTCTGAGCAAGAAGGAGGCAAAGATTCTGCCCTCCTCACTATCTAGCTCATGATTTTAAAGCTACTTAAAAATTAGAAAGAGCAGCAGCAGCTGTTTGCAGAGGGATGTGTTTGGGGCTTTTTTGTTTGTTTTTTCTTTAAAAAAAATAAAAATGCATGCAATGCCCCATCCTTCACAACACACTAAAAAAAAAAAAAGGGGGTTTTGTTATATCTCCCACCTCCTTTTACTTTTTCTGAAGATGGGTAAAGCAATAAAGGAAGATACAAACCTACAGGGTCTGCTCCGTGCTTACCTCCCAGCACACACTACAGCTCAGACCTTTCACAAACACAGCTTAAAACAGTCACAAGAGGGTTTTTTTTTCTTGTTGGGTGTTTTTATACAGAAATAATACATTATTTTTTAATTTCCCCTTCAGGTTTGGAGCCTCACTTGGTGACATTTTTTATGCTTTTCTCTAAAGCTCTAAGGACCACAGGATCTGTTCCTACTAAAAGGCAAACAACTCGCACACAAATCCAAAACACTCAGACAAGCTTCCCATATAACCCCACGTCTCCAGAACTGGGGCTGTCAGGGAAGCTGTACTGCAGGTTTCTGATTAAATATCACAAGAATTGGCCTAACCCATACAAAGGAGTCAAACCACAGCATGTCATTAGACCCTGGAACAGATTCCTGCATGTCCCTCCATCCTGTTCATCTGCGATGGATCGCTCCGCACCAGCACACAAGAAAAGCAGCGCGTAGCATAAACATCACACCACGGACCTCCCAGGAGAATGTACAAGTCTGGCACCAAGGGTGGCCCCAACTTGCCTCCATGGCTTAGAAGGAAGAAGCAGCAGCCTCAACATGTGGTAAATAAAACTCAAGATAGAACCAGCAGAAAATTAGTTTGTTGTGGGGGGTGCAGGGAGAAGAGAAATGTGTCGAATCCCCACTGGTAGCTTGCACATCAGTCCCCTTCTCAAACTGACAGTGCTGGGAGTACTGATTGGAAAGACAAGGAAAGAAGTAAACCCAACAGAAATAGGTCTCTGCCTTGGTAAAAGCTAAGGCAGCAGATAAGGATGCACCAGAGCGGGGAGAGAGGAGGGGGGCTGTATCTCAGTCCCACATAGCCTACCTTAGGTCACCTAGGACTTGAAAGGACAAACCACAACCAAAAAAATGAACTGAAAAAAACCAACCCAACCTAATAACCCTACGTTAATATGAACAAACAAAGAAAATAATTAAGAATTAGCAATTCATTATACAACTGCCAAGAACTCCTTGTTAGGGGGAAAAGCCCAAAACTCTCACTATTGAAATATTAAATTGACAAGGAAAAACACAGAAGGATCATGCATAGTAGTTTTTTTAATACTTAGTCACTTGTTTTTGTTCTGTCAGTCTTTTTCTTCATAGTTACTTCATTAGTGAATAAAATACATTCTTAAAAAATAAAAATAAAATAAAAAACAGTCAAAGCTCACAGGTCCTGACCATGAACAGAATCCCCCAGACTTGATTTTCCATGGCCAGAGACACTCAGGTGCCCTCCCAAAAAGCTGTCATTCTAAAGCAAAGAGATGAGGATGCCAGTGGGGAGCAGGGACAGAGGATCATTTCATGCAGTATGGAAGCACTCAGTTTTAAGCCACCAAAAGCTGGAGAGAAGGGAAGGGCTTGAACTTGCTGAAAGTGTTTAGCAATATTGGCTGGAGGTTAAGATTTAGCAGCTGATGAATTAGTAAGGGCAAATTCATGAGTCAAAAAAAAATCCAGGCTCAACAGAGTTTGTTGTAGACCTGTCCGAAGCGACTCCCTCTGCGAATGCCCCAGCTCCATAATTAGAGTGCAGGTGAAATTCCACTCTAAATTTACAAAACCTTTCATAAAATTTCAGTAGTTGTCACTGGGCACCACACACTGATTACTCAAAATCTCAGTACCTTTAGGATGCTGCATGTTTATTTAGCCTTTCTTTCTCCCTGGAGTTAACATTGTCCTGTCTTAAAGGTTTGATGTAAAATCAAACAGCATGTTGTTTGGCTAAGCTTTGGTCTTCCTCTTCAGATTGCTATTTCTCAAAAAGCCATTTCAAAACACAAATATACCAGGTCATCTAAACATAACTGACCCTACTTGGACATAAGTTCTCCTCACATCTGTCATCTCTCCCTCAGACCTCTTTAAATTGCACCTCCTGGGTAATAAACTATGCTCTCTCGCTGCACGAAGGCGCTGCTGCGTTCTCCCCCCAGCTTGGCAAGAGGATCAGCCATAAGCCATACAAAGGCTATCTGCTGCGTGTATGCTATGTAATCACTCCAGCAAATGCTTGGCTTAGTCAAACTCAAAATTATGTTTAAATTCCCTTCAAAAATCCCCCTCAGTGTCATGGTTTTCTGGACTAATTCTAACCAGCAGCACAAACCCATTAAAGCTCCTGGCTCCGGGAGAAATTAGGAGCTGGAAGCAGCCTGGTACTCAGGGCTGGCTGTGCCACAGGACGTGCAAAGCCTTCGCTCTGAGCTGCCAAGTTTCTGCACCAGGCAAGATCCTGACCAAAGCTGAATCCTCATCTTGCAGATGAGCAGAGTTTCTCAGCAGCTAGCTTTCCCATCAGTTTAAGCATACTAACCTCCAAAATGTCAAAGCAAAGCACAAAAACGTATGCATTCTGCTGTCTGATGGAGATGTCTCCAAGTAGTAAGGCATGAATTTAAAAAGCAATGAAGCAAACCTGGGAGCATCAGAACTCAGTGCTGGCTCTAGAAAGCTGTTTCTAATGCACCAGACTATCAAATCTTAGTAGAAAAGCAATCTGCAGTGAGAAATACCCCATTCCTGCTCTGTATCACTGGACCTTTCATAGCCCAGATCTCAGTCTGAACTGGATTTGAGACAACAGCTTCAAGGCTTTAAAGCGGAGACGAGACAGTTAAGCAGTCTTATTTGCAGAGTCATTTTATCAATTGATTTGTGAAATTACATCACATACTGTTGAATATTAAATATATCTCAAAACTGTTTCTGTAATGCTCTCATCTGTTGTGTAACAGAGTGCTAAAGGCATTCAAAAGCAGTCTCAGTGAGCTGCTCTTATCACTTACTAGCACCCTGTGCCAAACATGTTCTCCTACAAGCATTGACCTAAAAATGCTTCAGACTTTTGTTAATCAAAAATAAAAAAAGGAACAATTTTTCATGATTTTTTTTTCCAAATAAATAAGTCCTACCACATGAATCTAATTTGCTTTACCTTTAGTCAAGAACTTCTCGGCTATAGTCCCTTTAATTAGAGATGTCCAGCATACACTAGGGATCAAACAAAAAAAGCTAAGAAGAGAAGTGCTGTGCTTCACACTTCCTCTGAAGAACTACTGTGGTATATCACCACACACAGTTGACTACTCATTGGATAGTCTTGGTTCTGAACAAGTGAGCTAAAGTGGTAAGATTCGGTCAGTGTTCTGGGTTGCTTCTCTGAAGGCTGGTCCGAGGAGAAAAAGGATGAAATCCCTGCTCCCTTATCATGAGAGCTGCTTTGGCTCTGCACAAGTGTGTTACTGGAATTCCAGTTGTGGCTGAAGGTGAGGTTTAACTTGGGACTCAGGAGTGGTCCACTTCAACAGAAAAAACGCTTATTCTATTCAAACTCTCTTCAAAAAAAGAGTGTTTCAACACTTGCCAGCTCTTCTAGCTTAACCAAACTTAATGAACTGGAGATTTAGTTTGGGAAGGGTTTTTGTTGTGCCTGTCATTTCCCACCTTCACCTTGGGAAAACAATTCAGAATTACTGTTACTTTCAGACAAGATAAATAGAAAGTCTTCAGAAGAAAAAGTTTCCTTCAAATCTTTTTGATCTAATGGAAGATACATTTTATCAGCACTTTCTTTCAGTGATTGATGAGTCTGAGCCACTGATTTCTATTCAGGGGTATGCAGAAAGAGTAATAAGCTTACTGGTATGTTTTATTGTTTCCTGCAGCATTGCTAGCAAGGTGATTGCCAGACTTGCTTGTTCAGGGAGGTACGTGCTTATCTGCTAAGAAACATCTATATTCACCACCGTTAACAGCAATAATTAATAGAGAGTGAGATAACAGGTTTCAGTCCTGAAAGTCCAAGACCAGAGTGAAAAACATTAGAAGACTCTACCCTATCATCCAATGAAGAATAACTATGATTGGCAATGACAAGCAATTTTCTTGTATAACCAAGATTACTTCTCAAGACAAAAAGCCCTGTGGCCTATTGCAGCATGCTCTGCCATGCAGTCTGATCAGGTATCTCAGGGCTCCATTAAAGAACAAAGTAAAAGAAAATCCTACACAAACAAGAACTTTGCTCCATTACTTTATTCCTCAGAAGTCTCTTGGTTCACTTTAAGGTAACATTTGATACTAGCCAGAAGTCGATGCTTGACAAGAGCCTGACATTTAAACACACCTATATACTGGTACATACAACAATAACATTAATTAATTATTCCTTTTGGATCAGCTAAGAATATAAAACAATAGAAAAAGATGAGCCACTCCTATTTCAATCTAGTTTCTTTTATTTCCCTCTTACTGCTTATACTTCAGAAAAAAAGGGGTTATGGCAAAGAAATTAAAGGCTACAATGGCATTTGACTCTGTACCAGTTCTTCCAGCATATCAGATGCCAAGTCATGAATTAAGCAATATAATTTAAATTGTCACATATGGTTCATTCTAATTTTCATATTTTTAAAAATAAGTGCTCAGAGTATATTGGAGCATTTCAATCTCAGAGATTTTTGCATTAGCACTTCCCTGCTCTGTCAGGTTAATGCAGATGTAAGGTAGGTCTTCAAAGCACAGGTGACTTGTAGTGTAAGCTGGTGAGGTCCAAAATGGTCCTTTCAGAGAAAAAAAAAAAAAGAGAAAAAAAAAAAATCACTCTTCCTCATCTCTCCAAGAATTAGAGTAAAAATGCAGTTTTAAGAAACAAAACTTGTGCACGAACTAAATCAAATTTAGAAAAGCAATTATAACATTGACCTGGAGACCAGCAGGGTTAAATAACCTTCCTGCAAGATCTGGATCTCTTACTCAAAGTGTCTTTCCACTGCTGAGCTTCAGAATACTCCAAGGGCAGACAGCCACATCAAAGCTACTCACTCTGCTTAACTAGTACGTGCAGAAGCTCGTGCTGGAGCTCCAGCACCATCCTGCTTCCCCACAACCAGTGAACTACAGCAAGCATCAGCATACAAAGTTATTCTTGTTTGCTCACCTGTTCTCAATTAATATATAGCAAATATTTGAATGAAATATTTAAATATTCATTGGATCAGGGAAAGGCTCAATTGCCTGGTAGTTAGAAAATTCGCCAGGGGCAAAAAAAGAAGAGGAAAGAACTAAGTTCCAGGTTCTGCCAGAATGAGTATTTGAATTCAGCAGAGCACGATGGCTTCAGTGGGAAGTACCTAACTTGGCAGAAGAAACACTTGGTAGGCCTGAAATGCCTCCTGTCCCTGGAACACTACTGTAGCAATCTGGGTTTTCTATAGAAAACCTTCATACAGACAAGTTGATGACCAATATGTTAAAAACCAAACAGCAAACACCTGTCACAATTAAAAAAACCCCAAACATTTCTTATCTCTTACAAAGGGACCTGGAAATCATGAATAACCTAGATGTAAAAATTGTGCCAAATCATCACAGCCAGGGAAATCTGCTGACACTAAAATGTATTCCAAATAGCCTTTCTGCAATCTGATCAGAGACCTTATGTATAACAGGGTGCTGCAACGACAATGCAGAAGGAATAAGAGATGAATGGCAGGGTGAGTTTTAGTGCCCAAACCAATTTGCAGAGCTCTCTTGAATAAGCAAAGAGACATCCTTCAAAGCCTCTGATTTTGACAACTGGTATAAAAAGAGAGCAAGAGCAAGAAAAGATGACTAGTCAAATCATAAAACATTTTGAAAACCAGAACTAAATTATTTGACTTACCAAATCATATGGGGGATAAAGGAAACTTCCTTCAGTGCCAAGGAGGAGAGGAAATATACTTCAAAGTAAGACCAAATTTTGTATTTTGTATTCCATTTTCATTCTATCCCTGCTTGTTCACTGGGCAGCCCTTCACTGTCCCAAGAACTCTCAGGCAGCTACGAAGCTTCTGGATGATGATGATGAACTGAGCCAATGGACTGTACACGTGGGTATCAGGAGCTGCATTAATGTACAGGCTCTTTATTACCTTCCCATCATGAGATCCATGCTCAGAAGACTTGATACCCCCACAGCAGTCCAGCTGCTGGAACATACATCTCCTGTATTCAAATCATGGGGAGCAACTGCACTTGATGCTCTAGTTACTGACAGTCTCAAATATACAGAGCAGACAACTTTCTTGCAGAAGAGGAGACTTGTACTGCAGACAGGAGGACAGATTTTCCTTTGCTATGAGACAGCAAGCCCTCGATCCAGGTACACTTTTAAGGAAAAACAAAGACAAGCAAAATCCGGCAGGAGGCAAGTTTAGGATCTCTTTCAGTCTCCAAATTCTTGTTATTCTATCAGGAGAATGCATCCATTAATGTTGCATTGAACAGTCATTGGTGCCCCAAGGAAGACTTTGAAAAAACATTCTATTTACAGAGAAGCCTGTTAATGTGTCATCTACAATATGCCTTTCTCACCCCTGGGAAATTTGCATGAAAACAGGATTGTTATTGCTCTGACATTCTTGTGTTCCTAGTGTTTATTCCTCACTGGAAGAGGCAAGCTACCCTCCCCTGCCATCCCTGCATACCAGGCTCCCTCACACACACACACACAAGTATTTTAAGTGCAATCCCACAGCAGTTTCAGCTCATATTCCTAAAATCCCAGTTTTAGTAGCAGGGAAGCTCACATGCCAAAGGAAACAGATGCTATAAAAGCCAATAAAAAAGCAAATAAACATAAATAAATAACATTTTGTCACCATTAGTGAAGGTTTGTGATTATGTGAGTATTCAATAGGAGCAAATGCATTTCCAACAAGAAAAAAAAAGCGCCAGTGAAAGTACATCCAGTGAAATTATGTGGAGAAGCAGATAAATGCCAGCTGACACCAGTGGGTAACAGACTGTCGTTTAAAGCCAATATTTCCCACATACCTTTTTTTTTAATTACTACTGTGTGCTGGCACACCTAACTCAAGGTCTTCCTGGAGGGTGGGAAGAGAAGGAAAGCACCAAGAGGATTTAAGGGGAATGACAGTTTACCCAAGCATGATGGGTCAGCGCCCATGAAAAGCTTCCATGCTGTATCCCTTGCACTCCTGTCTCATTTTCCCTGTTGCTCACTATTTTTTTCTGCACTTTCTAGGAGACACATTCACAACTAAAAGGACTGCAGAAGGGTTTGTTGTTTAGGACTTCATCTGAAACAGACTGATCTGCAACGTCAGTGCAGCTGCCTCATATGCAGCATCGCATTCTAAAAATCCTTATGACATTTCTCTTTAGACATGAATCAGCAGACTAACAGATGTCTCATTCACACCATGTTTGAGTTTCAGTTTTACTAATGAAATTAATTTAGGGCCAAATTGCATCTTGAGTCGCACACAGAACTCTTGTTGACTCGCATGTCAGCCAAATACGTGCATGGGAGAATGGAAATCTGACCTTAATTTTAATTTGATCTTCATAACAGATTGCTAATTTAGAGAGACAGATTGTGATGTCCCTTCCTTGTGTGACATACTACCTTACATCACAAATAATCCCACTGCACACAACAAGATTGATTTCTGGAGTACTGTATACTCCCAGAAGGGTCAAGATCTCACAACTCACCTGCTATTAGTGCAGACTGCCCCTAAATCCCAAGGGGTTCCAGCACACAGCTTTCCCAGCTTGTTCTCTCCTTGTGCAAACAAGTGTGCACTCCTGAGGAGACATGCTGTGCCGTAGCTGGGTTCCATCATGCAACAGTCCCTACAGGCACTACTCCTCGGACAGGGAGATCGGGAAGCAGCACGGAAGTTTGCTCTTCCCCACAGGTTGCTCAGACTTCTGCATGAACATGCAAGCTTGCCTAGAGAAGGGTCTGAGTAGCCACATTGGCCAAATTGGACTTAATCACTTTGGCCACTACTTCACTGCATTAACCGTGTGATCGCGGCTGCCAGATGGAGCTCAGAGCGCAGCCACATGTGTTTGGGGCAGGGTGCTGAACTCACATCTGCCTGCACACAGGCTCTCAGCCCCTGCCTAAAGTCACTTCTACCAAGAGTTGCTCTGCAAGAAACAAGCCACTGTACGGGTTTTAACCTTAGTTTTGTCAAGGGGATGACTGAACCATGTCCTGAGCAGCTCTGCTACTAAATTAAAAAGTAAAACCAAAAACCCAGATGAAAAACCTCAACAAAAAATTCAAATCATAATGAGCTACAGCATTGGTACAACACCCAGTTTGACATTCCCTTCACCCTAAATACCTTCTGTAACTTGGTAGAGAAGAACCTTCTGCACAAATCACACTATGCTAAAAGAGAAATAACAGCAAAACACCAGGCAGCCACTGTTGGCAGAGTATTCCAACAGTTCCCACGCAAATGACTTAAATCACATCACGTTTCATAGTGCTCCAGGAACAAATCCACATTTGTAAGTCCCATACTGACTGTAGCAATGACAGATGTTTATCTGGAATCAAGAGAAGTAGTTTCATTACTTCATTTTTTTCTTTAAATTCCATTTTTAACTTCACGGTTAATTCCAAGGACCCAGATGTACAAAAAGCTGGTCACGTTCCAACAGTGAAACTATCTTAATAGGCAGGATGCAACAAGAGCTGAAAACAATTTCTTATGTGAAAAATAGGCACCTGGAGGGCAGTAGGTTGTAACTACTGATAAGGCTAAAGATACCAAGTAGTTAAAGTACAAGGTCAGCAAACTCCATGCATTCAGCATCTGAAGTTTCTAAAATACCAGTGGGGTTTTTGCTTAAGCCCGGCAACCAGATGGTATTTCCATACTTTAGCAATATATCTACCCTTTCTGAGGCTGCATCCCATCTAAGCTAACAGTCAATGATTACTCAGAACAGACCCATCTCCTTTCTGTGAAGCTATATAAAAAACTGTACCAAGAAAATACAATATTGTTGTTAGTAACATTCAGAGAGTTCAACTGACTGTTCTCTGGCAGTTCTCTGGTTAACTTCAGCTATTCTCTCCACCTGCAGAGATCACTGAGCCATATTACTGCCCCTCTTCCATGAAAGTCTGAGGTTGGATTCAACTATGGCATGATGATAGATAGCTAAAAGCCAAATGGCACCCTGAATTTGTGGTTGGGTTGTCCATTTCACTGGCAGATCCATTACTGCTATGATTACACAAAACACACTGTATGGCATTTGCCTTCCAGCATTTTGTGACAGGCTATTTCCATATGGTTTTTACCATTTTAGAAAGTTATCCTTGATGGTCCATCACCAGATGGGAAGCTATATGCTTTGGTAGCCTATAAGTGCACTGCTACAGTGGGGAATTCCAGAATACCAAGCCAGAAGAAAAACATAGAAAAAAATCCCAGGAACAAAAAAATCTAAACAGTCTGGTACTGAAATTGCTACAGACTCTCTCAAGTACTCCATTTTCCTGCTGGTTCTGCTGCACCCCTTCTTCCCCAAACTGCCTTTCATTACAGCATAACCTTCACATTGGTTTCGTGTCTTATTTTCCATTACATTGTGAATTGTTGCATTTATATTTAAAATCAGTTTCAAGTATTTCCAACATATATTAATGACTTATTATTAATTCAGAAGGCATTCAGAGCATAAGGTGCACCTCTACCAGATACTCCAGAACTCTTTGAAAGAAGGTCAAGGCTTTAGATGGTCTCAGCAGATACTGTCTCAATAGCTTCTTTTTCTTGACCTGTGTTAGTTCACAAGTGGATCAAGATTTGTCTCTGCTTTGTACTTTTAAATCATATTAAATAGATTGTATATAATTTTGAACAGAAGAAACTGAGAGTATTGTTATTTTCTCAGCTGCATCCAGGCAGACCAAGACGTGCAACCAATTTCAGGTTGTTAACTGATACTGTGTATCTGTTACTTGCCACAAAAATACAGAGTAAAGTCTTCTTGAGAAAAAGCCTGCAACATATATAGTTGTACATATTTGCTTATACATGCCCAGATAAAGTAAAATCATTTAAGTGCTTGCACAGAAGCCTGAGCTCTGGACAGATCAGTGAAAGGTTTTTCTCTTCAGGATCTTCAAGCAAAGAATATTTTTTAGAGTTTAGTCAATTTTAGGGACATCATAAGCAAAAAGAATAAATAGAAGAAATATGAAGAAGCAATCTAAAACATAGCTTGTCACAAACTGCACCAAACCCTCATCCCAGCCCATCCAGCTGCGAAGGGGTAACATCCTGAGTATGCTGTTTGGGATTTAGTACTCTTCAGCCTGAAAGCTCTTGGCTGGGTGGAGGAGAGCTGTAGTTACACAGCACACAGCTCCAAGTCCTAACAGTACTGCTATCAGCTCCCTGCAACACCACTACACAGACGCTTACAACACAGTATCAAAGGTTTTGCCATATTATGTCACAATCAAGGACTTAGTTCACCCACCTATTTTTAAACATCTGCCACACTTAACTACTGCTGCCTCAGTCCAGTAATTGCTGTTCATTACTGCTGATTTATAGCATAAAAGTTTGATCTTTATCATCAGCAAGAAAACAGAGCTCACTGGAAGATGGCTCCTTCTCAAAATACTGATGTGGTACTGCTTCAGAGGGGGTTGTGGGAGAGGAGACTCTTGCCTGGGACTGCAGTAAACTGGAAAATCCTCTGTGGAAGAAGCTGGGATTGTGCTACAGCATCTATCCAAAAACCTTAAGCACAGCATTATGGCCATAGTGAGAGTTAACAAGTTGGTTTGTATGGAATAAATATTTGAGACATGGCTTTGGTACTTGCCAGTTTGGTTCTTGACATTGTTCCATATGCATAAAACCCAGGAGTTTAAGACAGCATGGGGTTTGTTTAGCCACACTGCCTCCCCAAGCCAACAGCAGGAAACATGTCCCCATTTATAGTGTATCCATAATGCATGATCAAGCTGTAAAAGCCACATTGCTGCATTATAAGCGCTAAGCTATAATATACCAGACTTGTCTGTGAAGTTCCCTGCATATCCAGTAAAGTGTTTCAAAATATGCCAAATAAGAGTTATATTTTCATTTACAGTTTAGTTTTGTCAACAAATCTTGATTTACTACAGCTATCTGTCAAACACTATGCTACTCTTTCGAATATTACAGGAACTAAAATACAAGTTTCTAATTAACTTTGTCATATAACTAAGAGTTGTTCTAAAACTTCTCTCTTCAAAGTACTGAGATTTAAAGTAATAAATATTCCTTCAGAAGTAGGCCAGTTTGAATTTAATATGCACCAAATAAATATTCCCTCAATTAGATGTGTTCAAGTAAAAAGCTTTATGTTATGTCTTATAGCAATTTCAGATAAAGAGCTTGTGTGATGGAGTGAATCCAGCTACAAAACAACCGCAGCAGTGCAACATTTTTAGCACAGGACAGCATGCATCTCAAATAATTCTGAGTGTTTTTGCAGTTTTGAGATCACAACAGGTTTTCAGCAAGACTACCATGCTTAACAGATTTCACAAATTACTCCTAAAAAATTTATTAGGGAAACAAAGGGTCCTTGTAATAAATCATGTAACTTCTTATTTGGCAGAAGTACACAATTTCTCTTTGTGCAGGAACCATCATCAGAGCTGTACCATTAGCCACAAGTTGACTAAAGAGAAAAAAAAATAAAAATCACCCATCACTGTGATGAAGCTTCTACATTATCACTACTTTGATATTCCAAACAAAATTCCTACTCATCACTTTGAGTGAAATCCAAGTCTATCTTCATGACTAATGAGGAATAGCTGTGACTTTCTACTGCAAAACACCCTTACCACTGACTTTCAATTAAAGGGTACAAGTTCAAAGAATACTTATGAAAGAATCTTACCAAAAAAAAGTATAATCCACAACTGAATCTAAGACTTTTCACATATCGATTGCCATGTAACTCCCTCTGTATCTCATCTCAGTTGTACACTGACTACAGTACATCAGATATCACTTGGACTAAGTGTGCTCCTAGCAAACATTACCAACTTTTTTCCCTGAAGTTGTATGGCTCTGAATAAGAAAGCACTTGCTGAAGGGGTTACACAGTCCCTATTATGCATATACCCAAAGTCAGCAAAACTGCTGTTACTTAGGGCAACTGCAGGTGTTGGTACACAGTTCGTCTGGGCAGGCTGTGCTACAAGCCACTGAATAAAGTGAAGGTTTCACAAGCTTTTCATAATATCACTTTTTAATCGTTGTTTTCATTAGCAATGGTTTTCAAGCCTTGTCAACAATCCTATCAGTATTGCCAAAAATGAGATCTTGGTTGGAAGACATGTCTACATCAGAAAAGCAGTGGCAGAATCTTCCAAAGGTCAGTCACAGAATAACAGAAAGTTAGAAGTTGGAAGGGACCTTGAAAGATCATCTAAGTCCAGCACCCCTGCCCAAGCAGGATCACCTAGATTAGATCACACAGGAACGTGTCCAGATTGGTCTTGAATGTCTCCAGAGAAGGAGACTCCACAACCCCTCTGGGCAGCCTGTCCCAGGGCTCTGTCACCCTCACAATGAAAAAGTTTTTCCTTACATTCACATGGAACTTCCTCTGCTCCAGCTTGGACCCATTGCCCCTTGTCCTGTCACTGGCCATCACTGAGAAGAGCCTGGCTCCATCCTCCTGACACTCACCCTTTACACAGTTATAGACATTAATGGGGTCACCCCCCAGTCTCCTCTTCTCCAAGCTGAAGAGCCCTAGCTCCCTCAACCTGTCCTCATAAGGAAGATGTTCCACTCCATCTTGGTGACCCTGCACTGGACTCTTTCAAGGAGTTCTATGTCCTTCTGGAACTGAGGGGCCCAGAACTGGACACAGTATTCCAGGTGTGGTCTCACCTGGTTAAACTAGAGGGGGAGAAGGACCACTCGACCTACTAAATAATGGTCTCTTCTAAAACAGAGAATTTTTCAGAGGAGTGACTACTTCAAGCCATAAAAGTCAATATTCACCCTGCTGACTTCAGCAAAGACACACTCAGGATAAAAACATACATGTGAAGAGATCAGGTAGTCCTCAGTCAACACAGCCTTTGACAGACACTTGCTGCAGGGAGCAACTGGGCAGCCACTGCCAACCAGAACCTTAACTGCTGGGGGAGACACAAAACATCTGGACAGACCTGACTGGCCAAAAAAGATGATGGGAAAGAACATATCGTACCTTGGTTTTCCTTTTCTCCAAGAGCTGTTGTGTGGGCCCAGATCACGTTCTCCCTGCAAGAGCTAGCACCAGTTTTGAAAACACAGCTCTGAGGTAATGCAGCCTTCAGTCAGTTACTCACAAATGTGCTCTGATGACTGTCAAATTGTCCCTTCCTGTATTGGTTATGCTTTCAAAGCAAAGCACATGAAGACTCAAAGATAATTAGTGCTCTGTATACTGGCATGTGACATCAAGCAAGTCCTAATGCTCTGCATTTCCCCTAAAACAATTGAGAGGGAACCACAGTTCTATAAAGTAGTGAAGGAGGGGGAGCCAGCCAAAAACCTAAGCACACTTAATGTGAAGTGCAATAAATCGAGGAATAATATAATTTAGTACTTTCAGTCCTGCACTACAGCACGCAGGGACTGCAGACCCCTGTATTTCTCTTGACTGCTAGCAGATGTCATGTTCTTGGACAGCGGGGACCGCTATCAAAGTCACACCAGGTGTACAGAGGTGTCAGTGTTACACAACATTCTTAAAGCACATGGTTACCAACACAGCCTTTCACTTTTAAAATATTGAATCTATTCCTCCCACAGTATCTTCCAGAATTTATAGTACCTGCTGTTTCTTCAAACATCAAGAAACTTTGAGACAGCATCCAGTGCTGAATTTGAACATGTCAGTGGAACAGCTGAAGTGAAAATGATAAGTGGCTTCAGCATTACTTTGGACCAAGGCTTCTGGGTACAGGCAGAAGATGAATTTCTGGCAATACTTTCAGTCCCTTTACAGCCTTTTGTTCTGGGGGATCACTGTCTGTTATTAGCCTAATTCAAGAAATTCAGCTTTGTCTCATTTACTCTTAAATGATTTAAAATTCATCTTATAAATGGAGTATGGTCTACTGTGATTCAGAGCTGCAAGTCTACATCTCTGACAGTAAGAAAGATATGGCACGAAGTTCAATCTTAGGCCTGCTCATAGCTTCACTTTTCGTAAATTATTTACCATCTGTTCACAGTACTGTCTATTTAGACGAAGATGATTCAGCCATCCATGCCAGGAGTTACAAGTGGAGAAGTTGTACCAAGGAGTCAGACTGATTTCCACTTCAACTATTATTGCTTTGTGGGTGCTGCCAGCCAATATGGATGCGAGGCATTTCCCAAACACTTTTCTGAACCTCGATTCAGGGAACAGTCAGCAATTTGTACATCTGCCAGCTCGGTTCACTGAGCAGCATGGTACACATAGGTCTTCAGGAGGTACTTAGAAAGCAGACAGGACAGGGACCCGTGCAGAGGAATGCAGGGAGATCACAAATTAACATATAGGGAGCCACAGAGAAGGCAGCACAAAGACTGAGCACGAAACGTCTGACAGGCAAGTAGCAGAGCAGAAGTGACAAGAGATCTTGGAAAGCCTCGCAAGTGAAGCTAAATGGAGAGGGTCACAGTTATGTACAGGTTTCAAGAGTGACAAAAAGTATCCATCAAAGAGAAGTTTACTGGGGATTTCTAAAGAAGCAATTTCATGGGCAAGTAGATTAGAAGAGGTGTTTTGGCTGGATCAACAGGAGTAATGAGTATGACTGAGAAGACACATTTACTTAATATGTATTAATCAGAACAGGTTAGCAGAGAAAAGCCTGACCAAGAAAATACCCTGGAGAAATGGAGGAAATTCATAATAACTTGTCTGTTGTGGTCCTGAGCCAGAGGGGAGACACTGGGGCTTCTGTATCGCTCTATTTACTCTGAGAAGACATTTGTAAGGCATTTTACAGAGACAAGCCAATACACAAGATCAAAAAGCAGAAGCTTAGCAGAGGACAAAGAGACACTTCAACAAATTATCTGCACAGAGATATGATAGCCTCAGCTATCATTGATTCAGCTGTGAATTGAAGAAATTACCTGAAGATCAAGGTGAAGAGCAGGGGGCCAAGAACAAAGCCTTAAGGAACAACCTCTTCCCTCCCCAAATCATTGGGGAAAGTAGCAACTGAAAATAGCAGCATCTCATAGAAGATGAAAAGTGTCAAGGACCAAACACTTGGCCATTCTGAACAACCCTGTTATGATTTGTATTACAACACTTTCAACGAGCAAAATTAGATGCCTGGTACTGTCAACAGCAACAGAACAACAGCTGTCCTCTCTGCCCTCAAAAAAATCCCCACACCAAACATAGCATAAACAGCTGACCTCAAAACACTCAAAACACCCTTCCTCCTGGAGGCACTGTGTATGTTGATAGCGTGGTGTCTCCCTTCCCTCTGCCTAGTTGTAGTATGTTATTACTAATCCCACTACTACTAATCCCATGTAGAAAGCACAACAACAGCAGCTCAGAGGCTGATAAGAGGAGATAACGTGTATCCCCTCAAACAGAGCATAATTTTCTCAGGGATTTGAGCTTATTTATTAGGCATCCTTATGCTACTTGGGAGATGGCTACATCTGCTGTGTATTGCAGATCTGACTTCTGTGCTAAAAGTGTGTCTATCAATTGTCACAAGTTTTACATTTACATAAACAAGGTTTAGAAGTGTTCTTCCATCTACTAATCACTGAGCAGACAACAGAGAACAATTCTGAACACAGGCACATTATCCTGTCCACACAGGATGGCAGTTGTCACCACCACTCTGGGCTTTCCACATACACAGAATCACAGGAATGTAAAGAATCACTCCAATTCCAGATATGCAAAATAGCTTCTTCCAGGTCTGGGTAAATTCCTACTGCCTGTTACAAACACATACACTTGTTCTCTCAAAAGGCCAACACAAAAGTGATGGAGGATCTACAAGCACAAGACAAAACAAAACAAAAATCGGTAACAAAAAAACACAAGTTGCAAGTTGAATAGAAAAATACAACATGATTAACTGCTGCATACTTCAAATTCCTTAGGGACACTGAAAAATTCCCAATGAGACAGATGTATTATATATATATATATATATGTATTTAAGCTCCCTACCAGCAAAATAAATAAGCTCACTGACCCACTTTAACAACCCTGCCAGAAATAAAGCACGGAGTATTACTTCCCCATAGTAAAAAGCAAACAAAAAAGTGGAAAGAGACACTGAATGTACAGACAATTGAAAAAGTCCTTAAAGCAACCTGCCACAGGCAAGAAACAAGCACTGCTGTAAACAGAAAAGGCCAGTAAGAACATGTAGATTTTGACAGTACTTCCTGAACAGGGAAAAATACAGCTGGAGTATTAAACAAAATTATGCCTTGAGTTAGTGGCCCATTGCCACCCAGATCCCATCAACCGAGCAGCAGAAAAGAAAGCTGGCTTGTTATGAGATGCTGTTCTCATTTATGAAATGCTCATATTGGTACCCAAGTTAATAAAAATCAGATGGGAATTATAAGATCCAATTTTGCTTGTGTGGTAGCCAAGCTGTGCCAGGTTCCTTCTAATCTACAGCTGAAGACACTTCCTGTCTCCATCAGCCACGACCCAGAAACTGCATCCCTAGTGTGGGCAGAAGGGTATGCAGCTTCACATGCCAACCAAAATGCCCCAAGGTAACACAGCAGGGCTCTAGAGGATGCTTCAGAAGGACTGTGGCATCCCACCAGCCCAGTGCCAGATTTGCTGCCTCTGAGGCATTGCCTCAAATACCCCATACAGCTTTTGAAATGCTGTATGGGGTATTTGAGGCAATGCCTCAGACATGCTTTCAGACACACATCCATGCTTTGGAACTAGAAACGTGCCCAGACTATTGGCTAAACAGCACTCACACAGGTGGTTTAAGACTCACCTTCCAGAGCAGTTCAAATTACGTTTGGGAGCAGCTCCTCTCCTTGGACTTCCATCCCAAAGGAGGTGAGCACTAAATTCACCATCTGGTGACAGCTCCTAAGAGGCCTTGAGGTGATGAGGTGGTTTCAGAGGTTACAACACAGACTACCAGCTGAGACTGCACCCTTCACATCTCTTTGGACGCTGGGGCCAGTGCCAACTACAGCATCACTCTTCAGGAAGCTTCTCAGCTGCACCAGCTGCACCAAGAATTCAGTGAGAATGTGTCTGTATGATGAGGAGGGTGGGTGGGGTGGTATTACCTTCTGTCAGTGTGTGGAGCTGGTTTTCATTTTGTTTTTTCTTTTCTTTTTTTTTTTTATTTTAAGCTGGAATCATCTTTAGAAGGTAAGAAGAAGTGCACCAGAGAAGCAGGCAGGAACACTTACCACTGCATTAAAGCAATGTCTCAGAACATACTCGAACTCAGGGCCATGCTGTGCAAGGTGTGGAAGGAACAAGAAACTAGACCACTTCCCTTCCAGGAATTCACTGGTTCCTTGCCAAGACAGGTCAAAACCCACAAGGCAGACAGGACAAGCTGAAGACTAAACATACAGAAAGGGTAAGAGGTATGGGGAGGAGGAGGAAGCAATAAGGTGAACAGCATCTAACAAAAGAATAAAATAAATAACAAGAAAAACTCATAGTAGCGAGTGCCCAAATCTATTTCTGATCTTATTCAAAGGATGACAAATATTCTCGAGGGAAATAACAGTTCCTGACACCACACCCACACATCATTATGCTAAAGCTTTAGCATTTTCTGGCTGCTCAAAACCATTCCAGTTTTAAAGAAACACAACCTGGAAAAGTCAAAACAGAAGTCAGAGGATTCTGGTGCTGTCTGTGTTCCCACAGCCCTCACCAGCTCAATGTTCCACAGTTAGGTCATCCTCATTTCCAGTGTCTTCCTCAACTGCTGGACAAGACACAAATACCACTCTAATGGACAAAGAGTATTAAATGAAACAGAGTACCCAAACTTTACATAGATACTGGACTCTTGTGCTTTGCAGTACTGTTGTAAACAGTTACAATAATTTTTCGTGTGTGTGGCTAAAGCCTCAAGTCAGTAGCACCCTTTGGTAGCAAACAAACCCGTTTCCAAAAGCTCAGTCCAAAATCCTCCAAGCCTTACTCTGTTTGCAATAACCAGGCAGCAACCACTCCTACACCAGACTGACCCAGCAGCCCAGCCTATTTCACAGATAACACCACAACTTCATGGTATCACATCTCACATCTGCCTGCCAAAGCTCAGCACTTCCAAGATCACACAGTGACTCAAGACCCAGCTCTGTCCACAACATCTAAACATGTATTAAATTCCTCTTTCCATATAATAATAGAGACCCTCCACCCTCAACCAGTGCATCCCTTACACAGTCAAAGTGTTGCACCCTCTTTACACAAGAATGGGAGAGGGAAGAGAAAGAAGGGAGGTGTGAAAGGACTCATGGGGTCATTCCTTGCCCTACCAAGGACACCCACTGCTTCCCAGTATGAGGAGGATGAGTCCTACAACACAGAAGGGCTTCCTCAGTTCATCCCCACTGAAAAGAGCAGTCTGGTCTACAGAAATTACATAGTAATTATCAGTGTATCTCACCTGGATGCATGCATTTCCAGTGAGAAATAAGTCAAAGGACAGCTTGAGGAGACTTCAGATTTTATATATTGGAAGGTATTGCTCAAAAAAATAATTTAAAAAATAAAATTTGTTAACATAATCATAGAGATGTACAGCACTGATTTCTTCCCCACCATCTGAAAGCTAGAAGTAAATTTCCAGTCTAAAGAAGCAAAGATACTCTTGCATCATAAAGAGGATGGAGAGAAGTTAATGCAGCAAAGCAGTATGAATTAACTTGGATTTTATACCCTGTAACTTGCATGTAAATAAAGCTAACTTTATTATGATTTTTGTGTTAGCATACAGTCTCTGAATACTTCATCATGGGTGAAAATGGAAACAACGCAAAAATCCCATGCACATGATAATAAGGTTTTGCAATGTACTCAGAGAATTCATAGTCACAGATGTAGAATCCTTGTTGAAAAATTGAACAGAAAGCTGGAACAACTCAGAATGAAACTAAGTTTTAAGGAGGAAGCAAAATCATTCCCGTTTGAGGTTTTTGTTTAGTTTTGGGTTGAGTTCTTTTTTTTTTTTAAAGGAAAGTATTAGTATCCAAAAACAAGGGTTAAGTTCAGGGGACAAAGGTTTTTTTTAAAGAAAGAACTATACTAAAAAACCCGATTTCATGTTAATACAGCTATTTACTAATATGAATTGCTCTCTCTCTTTCCCCAAAAATTATTCCAAGGTTGTCTGTAGAGCTCCAAAAGCAGAATTATAGTAATGACAGTAATTACAGAAGTAATTACACTTTGGATGGGACAGAATTACTTTGCATTCCCTCAATTGCTACATATAGTTCCTTCTCAGGTGGGTCAGTTTTGCTTCACTGAGTCTCAAAATAAAGCTTCCCATTTTATTTCACGGTAAAAATAAGAGTAAAACCCACAAATAAAAAGTTCAAAACTAGATTCTGGAGTGTTTTCCACTCTTGCCACACACCTTTGTGCATCAGTTAACTATAATAAACCAGTATTTCTTTAAAAAAAAAAATCTTTGTATGCTTCACCCCCCCCAGAGCAGAGTCTAAGATATACATATAACACCTAAACCCAAGATATTGGAGGGACTTTTTCCCCTACATTCTTTACTTTCCATGCACATACTGCTTAGCATATCAAATTAAAAGTTTCTGCAGTAACTTGGGGAGTAGGAAGAGATTTCTAGCTCCATACTGAATAACTACTTATACAGCTAAATGGGAAGGTCAGATTTTTCAAATACATTCCACTTGAAAATAATTGGTTTTACTCTGAGAACATAAAAAAAAACCAACAAACTCACCAAAAACAAAACCTGTAATCAGATTCCCTGCTGGGCTAATATATTCCCTGCAGAAGCCTGTGCTATGAAGTTCACACTTAGATGTAGGTGTGTTTGGTACATTAGAGCTACAATGGAAATGCCTGTGTACCCTACGATCCAGTTTTCAGGCACAGCATAACCACAGCCTCTTTAAGCAGCTGCAGGATTCTCAGCACATTTGCAGAGCAGTCCCTGAATATTTTCAGAAAGCATCTGTATTAACATTGTGGTGCTTCTGTATCTGTATTTTTGGAACTAACGCAGTTTTTGATTCCATCTTAAGTTTCAACTAAAGATCTGAAAGAAAATGGTGCTTTTTCTTTTTTTTTTTTTTCTTAAGTGAGAAATGTGTTTCTGCTGGCACTTATCTGGAATCTCTGCTCGATGTTGGCTTTAGCCAATGCCAACCGAGATTCCAGATGGGCTGCTGAGTGTTTTTGGTTTTTAAAAAAACATGGCAGCCAATGCACCCATCTGGCTGCATACAGAAGTGATGAGGAAAAGAGATCAAGCTCTAGCCCTGTAACTGAGCTTGGTATTTCAGGCTATGTAATTGTGCAAAGCAGAGAAGAAATATAAATGTATATACAGAGTGAAGAGCAGACCCAATTTATCTGCATCATTAGAGTGTTATCATTGAGTGACTGCCACCATGTTCTTCACACACAAAAAGAAACTTTAGGCTGCTGAACCAACGTTCTTATGAGTTATCAAAATGTTTGTACTGGTATTTTAATATAATTTAGAAGCTTACTTTTTTTTTTTTTTCACACAAACACAGAGTTCTTACACAAAGAACAAAGCAACACATGGTACAGGTCCCTGAATTTCCATAAAGGGAAATCAGAGGTCAAACTATTTTTGCACCTTGCATTATTTTTTAACAGTGTTAATAAATTATTTTTTTTTCCCTCTCCAACCAGCTTACATTTACTTTCAGTAACAAGCAATTCCCAAAAGCAGACAGCATCAGAAAGCCCAGCAGGCATAGTCAAGAGTACATTAACTCAATGGCACGAGAGATGAGACCCAAGAACGCAAATATCTAGCTTTTATCCACAGCAGTACATCTCTAGTGCAGCCAGTTACTTCACCTGTGGCCACCACGAAAAAAAAAGTTTAGAATATTTTATCCTTAATACAGCTTCTACATACCCTTTACTACCATGTACTGGAAACTCTTTTCAGGTTCTCTGAAGGTAAGAAGGGGAGGTCTCACGGAGAGGGCTCATCAACAGCCACTCAGCACAGCATCTTTAACAAGGCCACTGGTGGAATAAAGATGCTCACTAACAGCATAAAAGGTCTCTTCCTGAAGGTGTTCCTGTCCTGACTGAACCCAATTTTCTTTTTCTAACTGTTTAACCAGGAAGGGCAGAGAAACAAGAAAAACCTCGCACAAACCCCCAGACCACCCTGCCAGTCAATGTCACTGGTGTTTGACCTTCAGTTTTAGCAACAGTCTGTAGCCCGAGGAATGTGAAGTGAAGCCTATGACTCAGTTTAACAGGAAAAGGGCTATTCTCAGTTGCAAATGACCATTCAAGACAAATCTGGACACATTTCCTGTGTGGTTTAATCCAGGTGATCCTGCTCAGGCAGGGGAGTTGGACTAGAGGATCCTTCAAGGTCCCTTCCAACTCCTAAAGTTCTGTGAACTCCTATTACTTTTCAAAGAACTGTGTTTAAAAAAAACCCAGGGTTTTGTTATTTTTATTTGTTTAAAAATCAAGAGACACAAGTCTAATTCTCTTCTCAATGCTGATTTAGTTACTTCAATTTCAGTAGAGTAACTTCTAATTTACAGTGGCACAAGCAAGAGGCAAGCGAGAACGACTGATCTCTCTGGAGGAACACTGATTAAGCATGCTCTTGGAGAGGTCTCTGTGGGTCCAAGTTCACCGTCAAGGCATATGACCACCAAAGTGTCACATTGCTTCAGCAGCTGTGCAGCACAATTGCCGTGTGACAGTTTAATTTACGTGGAGTTTGCTTGCTCTTCTCCTTTCCTTGAAGAGTTCATTGCAGCAATGATAGGAGGAGGAAAAAAAAAAACAAGTCATAGCAACCAAGACACAGAAGGAGAAAGCCCAGGCATATTGAAATCAGTGGGAGTTCTGCCATCCAGCCTGCTGGAGCCAGGATTTCATACATTGTCTCATTCTACCAATATTAAAGAAATAATGAGTACAGATATACCCAAAAGGACATCTCCTTAAAACTCTTGGATCCCTGGCTTCTTCTGAACAGCCAGCCAGGTGTTCCCAGAAGCACATGTCCTTTGCCACCGAAGAACAGGACCATCTTACACAGCAGTCACTGAAACTTTAAAAGCAAAAGGTTCTGGCCACGCTTTTACCACACATATGGATTTGTCTCACTAAAATGGCAGCTTGCTTTGAGGCTGCGTGTGCAGCAGTACAGGGGAGATTCATGTCTATCAGTGGAGACTATTCTCCTGTCTTTACAGCTTTTTTAACTAAGAAGCAAATTAAATTCTGGATTCATTCATAACAAACTCCTCTTTATATCTTCCATCTAATAAAAATTTTATGACTAAAAGCAACATATTACTTTCTTAGAACCATTAAAATCAGGAGATAGCTAAATATGTGAGTGATAAGTTAAGCTATCAGTATGATTGATCCTAGCTAGGAATCCTGCTTTGCATTTCGGAGACTTGGTTGCTATTTCATGTCTACATGAAGCAACCAAGCAGTTATGAGGTCTGACCCCGTCTAGCTACATGTGCCTCAGCCTGGAGGTTCCATAAGGCACATGGGGACAACGGTCTATCACATTTTTCAAACAGAGCTTTTTCTTCTCCTCCTCCCCTCTTTTTTTTTCTTTTGAATAGTACTGCTTGTTAACTAGGATTCAAGATTACTAAATATAGGCTGCTGCTGTATAAACAGACAATGCAATGTTTAGTCTACTGTCATTCTGACAACTGAAAACATCCTTAGGTCTGAGTGTCAGACTCGGAACTGGATCAGCAGCAGTATTTCAGTGGCATCAGCAGTTCCCTTGGTGCTCCTCCAAAGAGATGACATTGGAACCCACTGTATTCAGCCCGTTCATTTTTTCCCAGGTTAATAATATTTTAATATACTTTATCTTCAGCTAGGTCAGGGCACTAACAATCTTTCATAGGTAGATATTATTTCCAGGTATTTCAGCAGATCTTCGTAAAGCATACTTCAGTATCAATATTTATCCAAGATGTAATTGGAAAAAAACTGGCATCTGTGTGCCTTCTCCACTTTGAGGTCACAATGGATATATAGAGATGTAGGGGGTTATTTTTTTAATTGATTTTTTTTAGTTAAGTGTCAATAAGCCTTAGCTGCTCCTTTGTAAAGCCACCAGACAATGAACAGTAGTTCAGGGGTGAACTAGTAACTTTAAATGAAGCCAGTACAGAAATAATGGACTTCTGCCCCAAAATTATTCCTTCCACTGTGAGAGTATAGTGCTGTATATATAACATAACTAAGGGTTTCTGCTCCAGAGATCATCTGAGAAATCTCTGCTGGCACTAGAAAGCGGCTGCAAACAGCTTAACTGGTTCAACATAAAACATAACCAATAAAAAAAAGTATAAGGAGGTACAATAATTATACTTGTCACCCTGCTCACCTCCCTGATGTGTATGGCAGGAAGAGGTTAAGGACCTCAGGAAAGAAGAAACACTTTGCTCACTATCTTCTGTAATCACTTTGGATCACTCAGAACACTACACTCAAATGGGTGATGTTGGTAGGTTCTCCTATTACACGAGAAGTGTAATTATCACAGAAACCACCAAAAAAACAAAAATCCCCCCAAAACAACCAAACAAAAAACAACCATAGAAACAGTCTGGACAATCCCACACAGGCTTCTCAAATTTCAGAGTGTGGATTTGCAAGTTCTGGGCTTTCCCTGGAAGGAGAGACCAGTTTTCACCTGATCTGAATGTATGCATTTTTATATGTGCATGTATAAGTGCATTAAGTCAAAATAACGCTTATTTCCAGGGCTCAGACACAAGAGCATCAATTTCACTTTCATTACACAGGACTGCCACTAAAACCTAAAGTTAAATATTATAAATGGAGAAAAAAATCTAAACATTTTTCTACAATATTTTCCTGAGTTTAGACATGTTTATGTACATAGAAGATGATCAAATTTGTTATCGGTTGGTGGACTACTCAGGCTCTCATGAAACATCTATGAATTACAGTTCAAAGAAACAGTAAGTCAGCTCTTCAAATACCCATTTCTTAACTGTTAATTGTCTGGCAGAAACATGAATTACTGTCAGCAGCAAGCTGAGGAACAGCCAGGCTCTTGTGCTGTTCTTGGTTAACTCTTCCTTGGTACAACCCCAGTACTTACATTCCCAGGAGCTAAATCCTGGTTTAACATCCAGAGGGTGTTAAACACAGATTCCTTCGTACCAGAAGTATCACAACAATCCACTTCCACTGCCTTTGTGCCAGTCCCTAACACAGAAACTGAGTCTGGGGAAAAAAGAACACAAGTCGGATGGGAATTTGCCAAGTTCCCAGGTAGCTCTTTGCTGTGGAAATAAAGCAGCTGATTGAATTCACTGCAGTGTTTTTACTGGGGAATAGCAACACTAGAGACATTAGTTGGCCTCAACAGAAATTGTTCTGAAGATGATACAAGGTGTATTTTACCCTGCTGGTGCACAAGGCAGCCCTGATGAAGCAGTGTCAGCTCAGATGCTGAAGGTGCATCCCACTGCTGCTGGCAAAGAGCTGCCATTCAGCTACGCAGTAATAAGCCGCTGTGAAAAACAAGGGCTTCGTACTCAAGGTGCTCCACAACAACACTCTCAATTTTGGTGAGCTGATTGAGAGAGACTCCTCTGCCTGGCCTTTCACTGCAAGACAATCCCAACGCCATCCCCAAAAGGCATCAGTGGGAAAACATAGAGCCTCCCTCGGGGCGAGCTGAGAAAGGTCCTTACTACAAGGGCAGCGAGCAGGGAACTGACAAACGGCACAATGAGAGAAACTGAATGAACAGCGTGAGCTCGATTTAACAATGCCTTTACAAATCGAAGGCTGAAGAGCCAGAGGCAAAAAAAAGGCACATATTAGACGACTGGGTCAATGCTTGTCTGATAGCAGGCAATTTCACTGTAAGAAGAAAGAGAAATAAGGAGAACTGTTTTGGAGGTAAGATTTAGTAACGTCTACCTCCTGCACTTAAAGAACAAAATCTGAAACATGTAAGCACATAAAATTTGTCCACCAAGCACAAAGACTTAACACACATCAGGTCCTTTACATGATTTATTTTCAGCTGAGGCTTCTGAAGTCACGTATCAAGCCATTCATTCACAATCATCAGGACCTTCCCATACAAAGGGGACTTACTAACATATTAAACACAGTTACAAGCCAGGTAAGAACCATCAGTTTTGCAGCACAGCTTCTGCTCACAGAGAAGACTTTATACATGCATGCACACACACACAAAAACCTGAACAATTAGAGCTACCGACATCACTTATAAATTCTGCTATTCATCATCCCAAATGTTACATTTGGGAGCTGGGGGAGGAAGGAGCCTACAACCAGTCAGATTTAATCACAACATCTGCTAAGAACTCCCAACCCTCAATTTCATTCCAACAAGAAATAACCTTTAAGAAGAACACACAAAAAAAGCTACACTCTGTTCAACAAAACCCACTTGAAATATTTAATGTCAAGGCACTGATACATTTAAGAGAAAAGGTTGGGATGTTTCAGTATCTGCATAAGGCAGTCAAAGCAAACTGGAGATTTACAGTGTCTGGCCAGAGCTGGGAGACGTCGCATCAAGCACAAAGAGGCTCAATCCAACATGCTGCTTAAATCAAAAAGCAAGCTTTGATTTGTATTAATTCTTCTGAGTTTAAAGATTCTGTCCCCATCTAATACCTAATAGTGCACTAACTGTGTAACTCACAGGGGAAATGCTACAAACTGGGAGGATGTCATGGTGGGGACAGTTATCAAGCTACGCAAAGCTTGGGAAACCTGTCAGTAATGCAGCCCAGATAAAGCCTGGGTGCTATTAAGCAAATGAAGAGGCAGAAAGGAGTACAGCACAAGTGCAGAACAATGATTCCCCAGGTGGCTGCACCAGTCTCACACTGACACTTATCACAGACTTCCCCCACACTTTTAACAAGGAAAAAAAAATTAAAAGGGAAAAAAAAAACCTCCCCACCTTGGATTGTTCATGGAGAAGAGGGGAGGAAATGGGTTTAAAATTACAGAGGAAGGAAAAGTCTGCAGACCAAGAAGAATGGGGGGTGTGTGTCCCCACACTTCCAAAAAAAATTAAAAATAAAACACCACAAAGTTGGAATTCTATAGTTCAAATGTTTCATAACAGCTTGAACCCCACAGGCTTCATTGCACCCCACTGGAAAGGGACGTTCCTTTAACTGAGGCCTTTAGCAACAAAGCACCTCCATGTACTTGCTGCATTTCCACCAGAAAGATACCAGGATACACTGCAAATAGGGATTAACAGATTAATGAGAAAATCCAGTACAATAACTGTGATGGCAATGCAAAGTCTCATCTTCAGTTAGCCCAAACCACATGAGGTCTCCTGCAGCCTCAGTAGGTTCAAGGTCAAACACTTCAACCCAGACACATGCAAATGTAATGCCACCAGCATCTGTAGAATATTTAATGAATGGTAATCTGGATTCATCTCCAAAAGGTTTCACGGGGTTTTTTTCCTCCCACCATCACCACATTACATTTCCAGTTTAATTCTGTTTAAACAATATGCTTCACAGATCTAAAATATTACACTTAACATTTGACACTAATGTGTTCTAGCAAAGTTGACGCATTAAAAGGATTACACGTTACAGGTTACTGAGCAGGTTCTTCCTGGATGTCTGCTGAAAAAAATCCTACAAGTATTCTGGCTCTAGGGTCTTCCAGTAGTACCCAGCATTCATCTTGACAGGTTAAATTGGTTTGCATGGCACAGAATGATCTGAACCAAACAACTGGGCTGCTTTTACTACAGCCAAGCAGAGTTATAGAACCCAAATACATTAAAGAGGGAGTTAAACATCAGCTAATTCTCCTCACAACACATCACTGCTCATTCTGGTGCTTTTTCAATTTAGTAATCCAGCAAAACCATGTATGTGCCTTATCTTGCACATGCAAGCAAGAGATTATTAGGGGAGAAAGGAATTTAAATTGTCTGTAATAACAAACATTGGGGAAGAAGAGAAAAAGAAAGAAGAAAGTTAACAGATAAATTGCAGTTGCAAAACTGAACTAAAGGTTTCATGTTTGCTTAGATTATTTATAAGCAGTAGAAATTCACCTTGAGGCCAATTAACTTCCACAGATTTCAGTACTGGAAATGCAATGAGAGACAAGTGCAGCAGAAGGGCTTGCATGTCTCTCAGAGGTAAGGATGGGACTGCAATTCTGAACTGGGTTAATCTATGTAACAACTCCCCAGAGGGCTTTCGGCATTTCTACACTCACCATTGCAAACTTTCAGTGTTCATTTGAACTTCTACTTGCTTGGGGAGAAAACACAACTTTTGAATCAAGTCTTTGATGGCATCAGGATACAACTACATGCTCCACCAAGAACAAAGTGTTTCTTTCAAGCCTGGTATGGGGCAGTGGGGGGGAATTTTTGTTTTGTATTAGCAACTTATCTGAGAAAGCATCACGAAATAGTTAAACTCACACACACCCTTCCTGCCTCCCTGGGAAAGGAAGAGTGCATTTATTTATATATTCCATTCAGAAAGCTATATTTGAAAGCTATTTTAAGGCTGCAGATTGAAATGTTCAAGAGGCAACGATAAAGCAACTCAGACAAAAGGGACTTTTTAGCCGGCTATATTTGCATGATACCGTGGTCTCTTGATGAACTAAGTGATATATTTTCAAAATATTTAAGCCACAATCAATGCAAAAGTAGAGCGAGAGCACTGGAGAACATGCCACCACACCATAAACTGCCTACAAGTTTTATACCTTAGAAACAAAATATTTTAGCAGAGAACTCCAATTCTGCTTCAAGTTATGCTGCGTTTGAGAAAGCCATTCCTGACAGGCCTCACATTTCTGCTTCTTTTCAATTAGTTTTATGACCTTATCGGTTGAATTCTGACATACTTACATGCTACCTGAAAAGAAGCAATTTTTAAAGGCAGTATCAGGAGGCATGAAGGAGGAACTCAAATCCTCCATGTTTGGTGAAAGTGTGATTAATGGGAAAATGATTCCTTTGTACAATCCAGTGCAGTGAACTGCTCTCTTCAAACCATGAGTATTTCCTTCAATGGCACATCAATTGATCTTGGCAGATCCAATGATCCTGAGCAACCAAGTGGTTGGGATTTTTTTTTTGTTATACAACATGCAGCAAGTTCCAACTGCCAACTTATAAACCCTTGGTGTTACCTTCAGTTCACAAAAGCACACAAATTCTTGCTTTCTCTCCCTCATTCATTTTACCTCTAGTCTTTTACTACATCCTTTAGTTTTCAGCATGCTGCATCTACCAAATTAAAAGCAGCCTTTAAAGCTCAAACTGCTAATCACCTGCTTGTACTATTGATCAGGTACTTTTATGACCTACTACAGCTGAACAAGGAACAACCACAGAAATTTAACAGCACGCTACATTTAGACTTTTAGAAGCAGACATCCTCCCACGTATTTCCAGTAGAGAATTCCCCCCGCTGTTTGGTGCAATGCACCAGATAGAAACACACCCATCTGGATAAGGATGCATTTCTAGAGGTTTTGGTGATTCTTCCCAAAAATCTGATCACTGCCCTGACATGGAGAATACTTGTGCCAAGACTACGTGCAAGACCACACTGAGCTAAACCAACCAGCACTGCTCAGAGCAGCAAAGCCTCCAACAAAAACCACAGAGAAATACTCCTCTCCTTCAAGACACAAATCGAGGTGTTTGCTGGATCACTACTGGAGTTTATGATGATTAGATACAGGACAATTGACTTCAATACTTTTGGACAGTTTATGGGGTTATGTTTGGCTGGTTTAAAAAGTTTTCTTGTTTCTTAATTGTCTTAAAACAGAATAAACAGAGGATTCGATGGCCATATTTTCCTTTCAGATTACTGTTACCCGTCACTGGTTCAAGAACAGGAAGAATTCAGATGTGTTGTGTTCTCACACTACATCCAGAGTGACAGAAGTGGCGGTTAAACTCCCAACCCCTCCCAAAGAGACAGTGGGTAGGAAAGGAAGGACAACCATCCTTGCTTAAATACTCTCCCATAAAGCAGAAAAGCATCTTTCCTACTGTTTCCTTTCCCCTCCAACGCAGCTTTAAAAAAAAAAAAATCTACATCTTACATATTCATAAAGTGAGGATGAAAAAAAGGTCTTCATTTCTAAAAACATACACTCTTTTTCTAGTCTCAAAAAGCAGCCAACATGTTTTTACTCAAACTCTCTGCAATGCTATTCTGCACTAAGGACAGATTTGTCAAATTGGTACCCAAAAGAAGATAAAATGCCCTAGGAGGAACCATTTAGAAGGAAACTATCTACACAACCTCAACTGTAATAGTTACATTGTAGCTGGCCTATCCTGTATTTAAAAGCAATAGTTTATCCATGAGGAACAGACTGTGCAGTTGTTTCCCTCAACTCATTACCCTACCAAAACCTACTAAGGAAAACTTGCTGGATACAGATGACAAAACATGAAAGTCACAAGACAACAAAAGTCTAATAAATAAACCAACCAGAAAAAAATAAAACAAACCCCACACACATCACTTTTTTATTTGTTTGTTTATATATTTATATATATATATATACACACACAGAGAGCAGGCAGGTCACCAATATGTAACATCAACACAAAGCTAAGTCGAATGACCTGCCAACAATAGGCAGACAGTGATTTCACATGCCACTAAATAATTAAAGCTAAGTGACCAAAGGACTCTTGTCACCACGTGGTTTGACAGGTTTCAGGAAGCAGAACTCAATATTCAGAACTGCATATTCAAAAAAAAAAAGCTTGTGTGTGCTTTAAAAGGTCCCTACACTCCTGCGAACCTTGTCCATTATAAATACAGGCTTTAGATATATTCTCACTTTGAGATAACTTACACAGTTGACTATTTGCAGGGCAAACGAATGCAATCAAACACTAAAGCTTCAAGGAGATTAGAGAGCTGCCAAGGTCTGAACTATATCAACAGCTTGAAGTCAGCTCATTCAATAAAGCTTTGACAGTATTACACTGGCAAAACAAACAAGCCAATGGCATTCGCATCGGACACGGCTTCCTGTTGCACCGGCTCTGTCTACTCACGTTTGGCAAGAAGCATCCGTTAACTGCCATTCCTAGAGGAATAACACGATCCCACCATCATGGGAATACTACAGGAGTGCTGGTGGGCCAGCACCCAGACTCAGCTACAGTCCGTGGGGATCCACGGATATTTTAGCTCGATTTCATGCCTTAGCTTGCTCAATTTTGTCTACTCTCCCCTTCTACCCACCCTCTCTCTCATGTTTGGCTGTCACACAGAAGAACATCAAATGTCTTACAGAAATCAAACTGTATCATATCACTGTTTCACACAAACTTGAACTTCCACTACAGAAGGATTGACTGGTTCCCGTAAAACATCGAAGGTCAGCATGAATGACATTAAGTCTTTTATTCACACTATTCATTGCTTCCCACATCTGCTTTTCCTTACTTGGCCTGGAAAGGATCTCAGGCCAACACACTGTCCCTATTATTTTAGCCACCTGAAAATAACGGTTGTTTCCTAATCTGATCTAATCTCCTCATGCTTCTCAGTATTCTGAAACACACTACAAGTCTTCACAGAATCGCAGAATTGTAGGGGTTGGAAGGGACCTCGAGAGATCATGGAGTTCAACCCCCCTGCCAGGTTCTTGCATATTTTGGGGCTGTAGAGAGCTACCTAAAAAAGTTAATCCTTAATAGTGAGTGCTTAATGTTAGCTTTACTTACTGGAGAAAAACTGTACTGTTATTCTTGCAGTGCGGGAACACAGCACTTGGCTTCCCTCTTACTATGAAACAGACATTCCTTGAGTAAGATAGAGACAAGTGGATATTGGCAAATCTACCATCCTCATTCATAACACTTCATGCCTGGTTTGTCTCCATTCAAAATATTTTGTCTCACTAAACCTAAATGAACTGACCAGCAATTCTTCATTGAAACTTACCTTCCCTTATCAGCTGTTTTTACTGCTACTGCCCTGGTTAGATTTTTTCCTGCAATTTTCCTTTTTTATTAATTATACTTTCTAGTCATCTCTGATGTTTATTGTGAAAAAAATAGGTTATTGTTTCACTGAAAAAGCATATGGTTTTGAAGGGTATATAGCAAAGTATTTTAAATGGTTTCCAGCTACTTCTGTTTACATTTATTTTCTTTTGAACAGGTAAATCCTTTGTGGCTATTTTTAAGCACAGAAATAGCCACCCTTGTACAGCCTTTGCACATTACTAAATGCACATGTTTATATACACACACTCAAGATCTCTAACATGGGTTAACACTTTATTTGCACATAAACTTGCTGGCTCCTAAGATTATAAATGCACATACAGAACTGGAGGTGGAAGTGCTTTTACCTAACTTCTTTTGGAAGGTCCTCTACATCTTCAGCAGGCTTGCAAATGGCTGGAAAACCCGCATTCCACCACCTTCTACAGATTTCACTGATCCTGTCTCCTTAGTTTTTAATGCTCAAGCACACATACACACAAAAAAAGAAACTGGACATTCAAGTACCTCAGCTGTGCTCCAATGCCACAGAGAACACAAGGACCCATGGTTAGAAATGCAGTACTTACAAACAAATTTAAATCTGCCAAGTTGAACCCTGACTTGGTGCCTCACAGCTTATTATTTCTACATGCAAGAATCTACTTAGAGTGCTGCAGATTTATGCAGTGATAACAAACAAACTTTTATTTTCAGAACTATTAGAAGAAAACTGCAGGCAGCTCTAGCTGGGAGCTGGTGAAGCTTTGGCCCTATAGGAGCTAAAAGAAATACACTCAACAGCCATATTCTCCACAACCTGTAACAAGTCATTTTACTTACTGTGCAGAGAACACTTTCATACTTGGGAGAAGGCAGAATCTCCATTTCTATAGCTCATTAGTAAGCAATTTCCATAGTTCATTAGTAAGCAAAAGGAATGTAAACCGACAACTTGAAAAATTGTTCTGTGCTTAGTAATAAACTTCGATTCCTTTCCAGGGTTAAGGCAAATATGCACACTATGTACATTTCAGATTTGCATTTCATGAATTTAACACTAGTGTGGCAGAACAAATATAGAATAGCTTTATTCATCCATGGAAGATAATACACTGTGTTCTAACCTTCTCTAGAACACCAATCACTTCTCTATCAGATTTTAGACATTTTAAGCACTTCAGAATTCACAAAATGGTGTTTTCCCCCCCTGCTCTGTGGACACCATACAACCTAACAAAACACATAATATACTTAGTTAATAAAAAGTACAATGTGCTAAGTAACAAACAAAATACCAACCCAACCCTTTTATTTGGGGTTCTGTGAGCAAGTTCCAGGACAAGAAAATTAGACCTTTGAGTATTCCTGGGAAGCACGGAAGTGCTGGAAACAGATCTTGAGGTAACCATAGTGCCAGGCATAACCATCACTCGTGGTGTTTAAGGAAAGGTCAGATGAGGTACTTAAGGACATGATTTAGTAAGTAATGTTGGTGGTAGGTGGATGGCTGGACTAGATGCTCTTGGAGGTCTTTTCCAACCTTAATGATTCTATGACTGTCAAACCATCTCTTACAGTCCACACTTCCATAAGAAAATAACAGCAAACTGAAAACATCCATTTATAGAAATCCTCCATGCTTATTTCTTAAAAACTTCCCTTTTCCATGTAACTATTTTAGTCTGTATTGGTTCATGAAAACCCACGGTGCAATTAAGTGGTATTTCAGCAGCAGCGAACACCAAGAATGTCCTCATGTACCCTCCATACTCGGCACAGTTCATACCTGAACATCAAAAGCGAACCAGCTGCCAGCTCCTAAGTAGTGAAAATAGGCACAACTCCACTGACTTCAGCAGAAATGTGCTTATTTTGGCTGATGGTAAATTTGATCAAGGCTCTGTGTGCAGGCTCTGTATTCAAACAGCTGCTTATTTTAGGCCTATCACCATGTTCATCTAGCAGTTGCTAAGTCAGTTGCCCTCCGCTGTAAAAGAACATAAATAGACACATTTCTCCCTTTCTTCCACTGAAAGGCACCCAAGCCAACAGAATCATCACTGGTAACAACACACCAAGCGATCCTGTCACTTCGAAAAAGTGATTCGTGACATATTGTTGTTTTAAAGCTGCTCATCTACACCAGCTGAACCAGACAGTTTTTGTTCTACCCTTTCCTAGCAGTATTACTATTTAAACATTTTAATAATAAATTATCTCCCTTTCACTTGGAAATAATATTTCTGCTTTTAATGCTCCTCTGAATCCCTAATCTTGTCTTCAAGAACATTACCTCTTCCATTAAAATGCCATGTGTGTATATACACACAAACAGTCATTCAATCATTCAGGACAGTTCTACGCTTACTGAGATAGTCTGGAAAGGCTCTTTCTATAGCTTAAAGTTTCAGGTAAAGCAGTTTTGTGACAGCATGACACAACATGATCTGTTTAATGAAGCGGCCAAAAAGCTGAAGTCATTTACTTCCATAACACCGGTTAACACTGGAAGTCTCTCTGAGATCAATTTTAATCTGCCATTTATTACTACTTCAAGAACTTTACACGCCTTCGAGAGAATCTACAGTAAACCCCTGCCCTTTTTATCTCCTTCATACCTGAGATCATGAAACTAATATAAGTCACAAGCTTTAAGAAGATATTGCTTTCCTGTTGACTCAGATTGCTTCCAAGCAGCTTTGCACACACGGGTATCACTGCATTACATCACATGGACCTTTTAAACTTTCACTAAGAGGCAGCAATAATGCATACAAAACAGCTGGAGAACAGGCTTCATTTCTGCAAGATGTTTTGGTGATTCTCTTTAGAGGAAAACCTTTGTCTTCCTGTTAATGGATTGCTACCATAAATGTTTCATGAGCATAATGTTTTATGCGGGTGCTAAGTAGGAAAAGACGAAAAATACTTGCCACTTCCAGTAAAACAGCTGAAGCCAGAGCCACTGAATAAAAGTATTCAGAACATATGTCTGCACATAGATAAAACCATAAAAAATACTTTCACCAATCAACCAGAACGATAGTGGGTTACACTTGACAATTCCATCTTATTAATGCAGTATCACCAGATCACCTCATAATGGGGCTATAGCAGTGCCAACCTCTACAGAAATAGAAGATGACCCATCTCAGAACAACAGACTTCACACGACTGCTCAGCAAATTTGATTGCAATGGCACATCAATTTTCCTTCCTCTACAGTGTGTGAAACAGCATTTGAGGAGTACATGCAGGACATTAATATGGCAACAAATAGTTATTTTTGCCAAAATAAAAAGAGAAGATCAAGCAGCATGATAAGCTTCATAGCTTTGGAAAGTATTTACCCAGTTTTTTGGAAAAAAAAAAGAAAAATAATCTACTTGTGTTATGAGGAACTTCTTACATTCATCATGTTAGCTCCAAATTAATAACAAAATTTAAGAGTTAAACGCATGCTTAAGTATACTGCAAAAGTTAGAGCCTACAGGTGAACATGAGCTGGTAGAAAGAACACAGCACTAAACCAGAGGTACTGGCTATTGCAATGTAACACACCTAGCCAAGCATTCAGAGTATTACACTTAATATCATGGTGCTCCTGCACCAGCTATGAGCTTCTGCTCCAACAGTTAACAACATAATGGTTCCATACACCTTTATTTGGCTTTTTTTGAGCACAAAGTCAAAGAGCTTGTCATCTGTCTCATGGCTTCCATCAACACCACCACCAGTGCTACTGCTGAAGAGACACCCATGAGCCCCATGTCAGCCGGGCTTCAAAACTGCTGGTGGCTGGCTCTCAACCACTGCACTGGGGTGAAACCTCTCTAGAGAGAGTTCTACGGAGAGTTCTATGCCACAGCTTCAGACGGGAATTACTATATAATCAGAAGAAATCTGCTTGTTTAACAGCCAGACCTACACAGACAAAAAAGTAAGATTAAATCTCCCAGCAAATATCCACTATTAGAGCCAACACAAGAGATTTCAGAGGTACAATAGTATTGTTAAAGTGACCACTGGCAAAGCCAGCCTTACTTTAACATTTGAAAGCAAAGGAAATGTTTAGCAGTTTCAGAGTCAAAACAAGAGTCTTTGATCCTTTGGCACTTCTTTAAGCACTCCCCTAAGGACAGGCCCAGCACTGGTTCTCTGCATTCAAAGGTGACTATTAAAGAGTGGCAGTCTCGTCTTGGTATTTGCAGCTTTTTTCTTTGTCGATGTGCAAAACGGACCAAAACAATGGACCAAGAGAGGAAACTACCACACTTAGAAAAGGAAGGGACAGGAAAGTACCATCCCTCAATGCTATTTATACCGCTGCAGCACTTGATGGCTCTGAAGAGGTCTGCGATGTCGGCAGGGAAATAGTCTCTGCCCCAAAGGGCTCACTAAAACATGTCTGACTGACCCGGCCCACCTCAGGCTCAGCTGTAAAACAATCCCACTGTTTCCAAATTCTGGTATTTCCACAAGCAAAACCACACCCGCAGCCCTCTAGGCAGGCTGACTCTTTCTGCCTTCAGCTTATCAGGAGAGCAAAGCCAATTAAAACAAACAGACTGATGATGCTCACAGCCTCTCTGCAGCAGGACCGTTCAAGGAATGCTTAAAAAAAACCCACAAAACAACCAAACAATAAAAGGCAGCAAGGCCTGTAGCCAAAAGAGCTGAAGTTACAGTGCAGGAAATAGCTGCGCGATGCTGGTCTCAAGAGGCGGCGGCGCTAGGCCAGCAATCCTTTGGGTGCCTGCTCTCCCCCAGGAAGGCCCCGCAGGGATTGCTTCACGGCTTGGCTTCCGAGCACTGGGCCAAGCTCTTCCTCGGAAAGCTCAGGCCCTAATCGGCAGCAAGAGGAAAACAGGGGCGGTATTAATGAGAGGTAACTCGGTGGCCTTTCTTCTACCCACCTTTTATTTTTCTACAGCTCGAGAACAGATTCCTTTACACCGGCATGTATTTTAGCCTTGCCTCTGAACCACTGGTTGTATTGATTTTAAATAGAAAAAATTCTAATAAGGAGTATATTTATAAAACCAGAAGCACTTTTCCTGTGCTCCATAATTACTTCTATTCATGTGTTTAAATTATATGGCATTTAGCAAGGACTAAACTCCAGTTAAAATGGAAGGCGGTTTACAAGTGTGACGCTCACTGGTCCAAAAAAGGACGGGCGGGGGAGGTTGGTGCAGGGAAGAAACAAGAGAAAAACACAAAGCCAAAAATCCATCCACACCATTAAATTACCATTTTCCTGGCACCACCAGTTTGTTCTGACCATACAAACACTGACAAGTCAGCCTCCCCTTGCTTTCATAGGAGGGAAGACAAGAGCTCCGCTGAAATCAGAGCAACATGAAACTTCCTATATGGCACATAAACAGCATCCAGGTTAAGTAGAAAATACTACAGTACCCTGGCAGCCCAAATTACAAATTCAGGTTACAGGCAGGCGGATCCACACAGATACAGCTTACAGAACACAACAGCACACAACAGCAACTCAATGTAACACAGAAGTTTGATCATAGTTAGGCTGGAAACTCTTGAGGACAAAGTCTTTTTTTATGTAGACATTGTGCAAAGCATCTCGTATGTTTGTTTTGCTGCATAAAGCACTTGCCAGGTTAATACTACAAATCCATACATTTTTAGAACTCATGTCAAAGTACATTTTCTTTTTATTATTTCTTAAACCTCACAAAGAAGCACTACCCCGTCCATTTTTTGCCCTCTTAAGAAAATAAATCACAGCATCCCTTCACCTAATGAAGTCTCTGTGAACAGGCTCAAGCTCAGACTTTGCATACTTATTATTTGCCATTAGCTATTAACTCCCACCCACAGCCAACCTATGCTACTTTCATAGTCACCTGCATAAATATGTTTTGTCAAACCACAAAATTGCAGGAGAGAAAAAAAAGAATGAATGACCATTACCAATCCATTTGGGCTACATCATTATCATTTCAGACTACAACCAAATCCCATTTTCCCTTTGCAAATTCAATTCCCATCAATAGCCCCATACATCAGTGGCTCCTCGTGTTTGTGGCCTCATTTTTTACATTAAAAAAAAAATTGAAAGATTACTGCCAGTGTATAATAGGCAAACTGTATTTTCAATTCCCAACACATGTGCTTCAGGGAAAAAAAAGAAGTACAAGGTAAAGGGAAGAAATGCAAATGAATGCACTGCTATCAGCTGTATATTACCCTAGTGACATTACCATACTTCATATCTCTGGTTGCGCACTTCAGAGGAAAAAAACCACCCTATGTTGTCATTCAAGTAAATACTTTTATCATTTTACTGAATATTAGTTTACTTCTTAGGTTTCTATTTTATATACCCAGGGGCAACAAAGCCAAGCAAAAGTATGGCTTTCTGCATATATGGTTTTTATCTACTTTGGCAAATATTTTTTCCCTATGACCAAGATGGGCAACACAAGCTAGATAAAAAAAACAAAACCAAAAAACAACACACCATGCACATGCTCCTTGGTATGCAAAACCTTCTTCTCCACTCAATTTTCAGCACATCACAGGGCAGTTAAATCTGCAGGAATCCAAACTCTAAACTTCTCAGGGGAAAAAATAAAAAATAAAAAATAAAAAATTGTAGCACATTTTTATGAAGCCAGAAATGCCCAGCACACTGAGCACCTTGCATTGGATTTCAGCATCTGTGCCGCAAGGGTAATTTGGGCATGCTACCTGCTTGGGTCTGGTAAACACTTGTTTCATTTGCAACGAGCTGCAACGCAACAGAGCAGCTCCTCAGGGAATTGGAGCAGGCAGGTAGTTCCTGTCAATCACTTCAAGGGTCCCTTCTCACACCAACAGACAGAAGATTCAGACACAACTCCAATTAGCTCTAATTGTAGTTCTCTCCAAATCCCTCTGCAGCCAGAGATGACAGAGACTTCATACACGGTTCTTAACATAAGTGGCAACACTAATTTTGTTCACTTCAAAATCCTTTCTGGACGCAGAGCTCTGAGCTTGTTGAATAGGTTTAACAAGCTTTCAAACAGCAGAAGTAGCCTCTATTCCTAAAAATTCTACGCAGATATTTTTATTTACTTGGGTGTCACAGTATCTGAATAGGAAATGGTGGGTTTGTAGGTTTTTGTGCCACATTTCCCCAAACACAAGTTTCCAAGTCTTACCAGAGGAGACCTTAACTAAATTTCAACAACAAATAAAGCACATACTGGAAAGTTATGTGATGCTCCACAGCTCCCCACTCTCAGAGCCCATACACAGCTCCCATGGGACCTTCTCCAACAGTGCCAACAAGAAACACTGCTCAGAACAGGCTGTGTCCCAAATCCCTGGGGCTCAGCAAAATAGCTGCTTCTGCATAAACCCCAAGTTTCTTCCTCTCCAATACCACTATCTTCCTCTCTGGCAGAGCTCTGCTGAACATGCTGCTCTGTGGAGCTACAGGAACCCTTCCAGACATACATTGGGGTTTTGATGGCAGGAGCTGCACACCCCAGGTTTTCCTTCCCTCCTCTGCAGACATGGCTCTGCTCAGCTGTACAAAGAGCTGCCCACAGCTTCCCAAAGGGCCACATCGGTTAACCACAGCCACGAGCACAACAGATCAACAAAAACTTCAAGAGTTAAATTGGGATATTACAGTATTTTCATATACATCAATAGAGAACTTTAGAAGACACATCTTTTGGTACACAAAAAAACCCAAAACAAACAAACAAAAAAACCCCCCAAA
Organism: Heliornis fulica; assembly: GCA_013399135.1. Lineage (NCBI taxonomy): Eukaryota > Metazoa > Chordata > Aves > Gruiformes > Heliornithidae > Heliornis > Heliornis fulica. Next base: position 1,322,270 of record VXBZ01004997.1, on the reverse strand, counting down.
ACCCCAAAACCTCATTTTTCTGTAGCAAAGCATCTCCATCAACTGCAAAACCCACAGTGAAGACAAATAAGGACATTTTGGGAACAGTTTTTACACAACAATTTCACACCAACCCTGCAAACAGCAAAGTCTACCAGAGATGCTCAAAAGTCCATCCAAACACAACCTCCCCAGTAACTGATACAACTCAAACTCAAACTGTTTGCTGCCAACATGCCATGCCTTAGTCATTGCACGTTTAAGTACACACATCTACAAAACAAGAATCAGTGTCCACAGACTACAGAAACAGAAGAGAAAAATGTTAAGTTTTAACAATTAATTAAACCAGTTCTCATTACATCAATTTCCATCTGCAATTATAATCATTTCCCATTTAAAATATCTACCACATTTTATTCTTAATTAAAAATGACATCCTTGCAATGAAGTGCAATATGAATTAACAATTCAAATGTTATCTATGCAAATTTGTTAGTCCTTTGATTTTTTCCCCCCTTTATGCAAAGTCATGTGTAGGTTTATTTTTATTAAGCTTGTATAACTTCACTAAACATCTTCTGCTCTGAACTCTATATATAATATTCCAATCCAAGGACACAGAAATAAGTTGTAAATGCTGCAATTTCTTTTCAAGTCTCATACTATTCATTGAAGAATCACTACATATGTGAAGAGGTATCTTCCCTAAGTATTTTTTTTAATTCCATGCAATTTTAAGATTTAAAGACAATTTACATTGCCAGTGGTTTGAACAACAGCCATTTCTTCAAGCCCTGCTGCGTAAAGCCAATGGTGAAATCACTGCAACACAATAAAGCCCCATCTTTAAGTCATCTTTGTCTATACCTACAGTTCCTATAACTCATTTCCTCAGTGTGACTCTCTGCCTTCAACCCCTCTGTGGGCATCTCTCAGCCAGTTTGGTGTTACTTCCCTCTGCAGTGTTCTGAGCTTTCTTCCCAGATCTAAAGTTTCTCCTGACTTCATCTGCCAAGAGAAGTCTCAGATGCTCTAGATGAACAAACTCAACATCTGCCTTCGAACACAACTCATTTACCCACCCTTTCTGTTGATTTTCAAGGATTTCAGAAATAAAGTAGCTCTAAAAAGGTAACTTTCCCCAGGTCTGTCCAGACGTTTGAGCACTCCTTTTGTACTGAGAAAACACAAAATGAGTCCAAAGCCCAATGAATAAGAGTGTCATTAGAAGACTAAACTCATAATTGCAGGACATGCACAAAGCTGGGGTACTGTCTCCATGGGATCAAATGGATCCAGACAGGAGGATGCCCATGGCTGCTGGGGTCTGGCTTTCCTGCCAAAAGCGGGCATCCCACAGCTGGGAAAAATTACAGCATCACACAGTAGGTTTTCTCCAGCAGGATGACAGTGAGACAATGTTATGGAGAGCAGCAATTAGCTGTGTATACTGAGTAAGGAAGCCAGCAAAGGTAGCCAGATGCTCCACAGATAAGATCCATACCAAGATAATCATTACAGACCACAAGGTGAATTTCTCAAAGTCCAGAGGGCAATGCAATGGCTTTAAACAGAGTATATACTTATGAGGCAATTAGAAGTGACAATAAGAAGTACAAGAAAAATGTGACAGATTGGAGCAAGATCTGCAGTTTACCAAATTACAAGGACATATTTTGGAAGTCAAATTACACAAACACAATTACACAAATTACACTGTAACCTTCAAAGGAAGAGGTCTTTGTTGTATTCCAAAAAATTCATTGTGTTTTTTTTTTTAAATAAATTCTGGCAAGACAAAGTTTGAAGTCATACATTTATTTTACTGGCTAGTTAAAAAAACCCTTTATTCAATGATCTTTTTCTGTCATAATCTCCTTATCTAATTTAAACAGAGTGCATTCTCTTGCTATGAGTGTAATTTTCATTTAAGCTGCTATAACTTGTGCACAAAGGAATATGTCAATTCAACTCACCAGCTAATACGTTTTTCTGTGCCACAAGAGCAAGAAGTAGACTATTTATACATCCCAATATGAGGGTCACTTTTTTTTCTTACTAAAAGGCCAGATAGCATCAAGCCCCACAGAACACACCTGAGACAAATCACAGAAAGCTTTCACAAAAAAAGTTAACCCTTCTTTTTCTTCTTTCCCAACATGCAGAGGCTGCTTAAGATTAAAGCAACCAGAAAGGACTCAAGTATCTGAAGGCATTTCCATGCAACTGTCTTCTTACCCCTCTTGCTCTTTTAGAAGCAAGCACGTATGAAGTCTCTCTCTCCCCCTCCAATTATGTCATTTGTCCTCTGCTAACTTTTACCCACATTAAAAAAAAAAAATCCTTCTATCCAACATTGTAATTGGAGGAGCTTTAAATAGATAATTTAACCTTGGGAGGATGTTCATTTTCACTGAGCATCTCTCTCCAATCTAAGAAACAGACAAACCCTTTCACCTGAGCATGCCATTCTTTAATTGTGACAGCACTGTGAGATAATTAATTTCAAATAGTTGGCCAACCCAGGGGGAGTACAAATGCCCAAATATTTAACAGGCAATGATGCTTTTAAAATGAAAATTCAGGCTTGCGGAGGCAGTTGTTGCATGATCAACAGCTTACCGACACTATCACCCAGAAAGAATTCATTTTACAAACCAAAAAGAATTGCTTTTTCAGAAACTATGCAGCAATTAGTAGATGTATCATTTTTTATCTGTCTCAGCCACTGCACATCAGTTTACCAGCTCCTAGCCTCTCTCAGCAGAGCCATCTGATTAAAGACAAATGCAGCAACTACTGCTATTTGTCCTCTTTGAAAAATTCTACCAGCTCAGTATCACTGCTGACATCATGATTCTGAAGCTCAAGAGCAAACCAGATGTATCCTGAAACCAGCCTTACAGAAGCTCAAAGGGTGAAGGTGTAGCTGTAATGCCCTCTAGCTCAGAAAAACTGAGAGAAATGCTAAGACTTCTTTTTTTTCTGTCAAGCAGAAGGTAGTTTAATAGACAGGTACAACCAGCAGAAACTCATGCCACCAATGGAAAAAACAACTTCTCTGCAGAATATGCACCAAGTCATTGTCAAGGTACTTCTACTCAACACCATGAGACATTAGGACCCCTAAGGATGTCTTCTAGCTTGATAACAGTACCTACAGAGACACTAGAGAGTCCTCACAAGCACCCTGGATCCACAAAGACTAATATTCTGTTTCAGTCAGCCTTGATTGCATATGTCTGGACATGCAGCTGCTCATCCTCATGCAGCAAGTCTTGAAAGGACCGTCAATAAACTTTACCAGAACCCTGCTGAGCCACAGTGTAGGAGGCAGAAGGCACATCCAACTCCTCAGAGCTTCTCATCCAAACCTGCAGCATCAGTTACCCGAGCTCCCACATTAGCCAAACCTACACCCCCAAGCCACAGCTGGGAGAAGGCAATAGGGAACCTCATGGTGTTTCTCTGACCTAAACAATGACATCACTGAATGAAGGGTAAACTGGATGCCTGGCTTAGTACCTCTTTGCTCTGCAATGTTTCAAGCATCACATAAGATACAGGAACACAAGCAGACAGTACACACTGTGTGTACAGGTATGTTGTGATGAACATGGTCCAAAGTGTTCCAGTCTAATCAAATGTAAATGCTTTGCAGTTCAGAGTGATTTTGGTGTAAGGAGAACAAAGGAGTTCAGTTTGCCAGTCACAGATGTGATGAGTTCACACTGGCCTTTGCTGCAAGGAAGACAAGGTATCAGATTCAGCTATTCTGTAGCTGTTGGATCTAACAAAAGCTAGAGCAATTCAACCTGGTTCAACACCCTGGAAGTGATGCAAATGCAGACTGTCATCTGAGAAGTGCTGGTTACACACAAGCCAACTTAGAGATGGTATTTTTAGCGCATTTGTCCAGCTTCATCATTTCAAAAATAGCTATGGCCCAGTCCATTGGTGCCCTTCTCAGAGATACTGGAACATCAGGAGACACTGAGGTCTTCAGGGGTAACACACCTCATAGCTCTTAAAGGCCTATGTATCTTCAAAGTAAGGTTCAAACCAGGACATTACAGACTACCAAGTTTAAGATACTACCTGACAGTCCCCTAGAATCAGTTGGGGAGTTTGGGATTTGGTTTTTTTTCCCCTCAAAGTTATAATCAGATACTTTCAATTATCTGATGCCTTGGTCATATCACCTATGATCTAGTACATGACACCAGGCAATTTCCTTGTAATTGTCACTTGTGGAATGCTCACATGCTGCACAGTGAAAATTATGGGTTTCACAAACAGTCCTGGCATGGAAAAGGAAGCATCTGAACTGAGGAAGAGGTGGCAAAAAACCCCACCAAATTTTGTGTTCAAATACATAACTAAAATTAAACTGATTTTGAGAACAGCAGCATATATTCTACACAGACTCTGTGGCCACAGTTTCTATGGTTTATCTTTTTTTTTTTCTTGAAACACTGAAGAAAATATCTAGTTGGTAAAATGGAGCATAGATGGGAAAAGGGAGCATTCTGACTGCAAACATGACTGTACAAATAGCTTGCTTCTTCACTGGTTTTCCTCATTGACAAAAACACGTGTCTATAGGCATTACTGTCTGAAAAAAAGCAATCTCCACGCTTCCCCTCCATGAGACAAAAGTGCCCAAGCTGATGAAACAACATGTAAACAATAAAACATCAATGCCACTGCAGCTTTTCAAGGAAGAAATGGCAATGGAGTCTCATTGTCTTCTATCAACGCATCCTGTAGTAGATAGCTTTTTCTTGTCGACATTGCAATAAATCACTCACTAGTCAGATTCCATTGGATATTGCACCATCACACTCAAAATCTCCACTGAACTGAACAGGGAGGGGGTTTTTCAAACCAAAACCTATAGTCCTGTATGACAAATTACCTGTTACTATGTAATATATGCTTTCTCTACATCTTGTCAACTCTGGTACAGAATTGACAGGTGCTCTCAGTTTTTATATGTGTACATACAACTCTGGCTTCAAAGTTTAGAAAAAGCTAAACATCCTTCAGCCAAAGGACTCACAAGTCTATTTGACATCAGCATCACCTACCAAAGTTTCCTACCCTATAAAGTAGCCCCAAATGTTCTTCGGCAGCACTAAGTCCTCCAAAAAGAAAAACAGCACCTCATTTTACAGTTTTGTCTGTAAGCCTGGATTCAGATACATATTATGAATCCCCCAGTATGAAGTCAGTTCTGCTCTACTACTGCAACATCTGCTGAATATTTGTTCTAATAGACCTACTAACTGCTTTACTAATGGAAGAAACCTATTCAGATACACAGTTCCTATGCCTAATTATTATTATTACACCAAGTTTTAAAAGCAATAGTATTAGTGCATAAATACGTATATAGCAACACACAGCAACCTGAACATAAAATAGCATCTCCAAAGTGCTCAACAGACCAGGCAGAAGACTGATCCTAGAGCATCAGAACATCCTCCTTATCAGTAAGGGCAAAACACAGTATCTGAGAAACCAGGTCCCAATGTCTAAAAGATTTCTCCAGCTGCAAGGAGAAAGGCAATGAGTGGTACAGGCTCAGCTTATGCATCCAGGAACTGCTGATCCTTGAAGGCCACATCAGGCTGGACAGCAAACACTGCCCAACCACACCCCAGAAGGATGGGGCAAAGAAAGGGGCCCCCAGTCCAAAGGGGGCACTGTTTGTGCAGATATGGGACAAACACCTATGGTAAAGATAAATATAGTGCTTAGGAAGGCAGCATTGGACTTCTTGCTGGATTTTGGCTTTGCACCAAGGAGAACAGCTCAGGAACCCACATGGCAAGAATACGATAATGACCACAAAGATCAGTGACCATCAGAACAATTGAACAGCAGAAAACAATCAAGAAAAAAAAGAGCAGAGGAACAGCAAAGCAGATTTTAAAGGCATTGATAGCTTTGAATAACAATCACTCACTATAAGCCCTTTCTGAGGAAGGCTGCAAATATTAAAGATGCTAAGAGTGTGTTATCCTTACAGTCTGGCTGAAAGATCTCTGAAGTGGTTTGGTTTGGGGTTGGTTTTTTTTGGGGGGGTGGGAGGTGTATTTTTGTTGTTTGCTTGCATGGTTGGTTTTTCATATATATGTTTACATATATATATTTATATATTTACACACATATATAACACACAGATATAGGGTAAATAGGGGAGATACAGGGGAGATAAATAGATCTATATCCCCAAAACTACAGCATTGGCTTCTTCACAACCAGCTTGACACCACCAAAGTGTCACCTTGGAAGGCAGGACATCAGAACCACACAATAACATGCAAACAGGTAAGCAGGCCTCATACAGCACGTGTGAGGGCAGCAAGGGCTTAAGCAGCAAAGCAAATCCCACTTTCTCCACTTCACTTGCAAGCATGAGAGCTATCCAAAGGCTCCAATTTCTGTTCATGCTGTTTGTATCGATCACAGCAGAAGTTACTGAAAGGCACCAAGGGAAGCACTGAACAACTCATCAGCTCTCCAGGGCAAGCAGGACAGTGCTACTGGCTTTGATCCTTTATTTTGCTCAGTATTGTATGGCCCAGGCAGTCAGTGATAACAGAAAAATGGTGTTCACCAAAGCGCTGTATTTTATTTCCAGCTCATCAAGAAAGGATACTCTGAGGCCCACCTGCTTTAACAGGATTTCCAAGGAACACAACCAGATGTTGTCCAGGATGGCCTGTTTCACAACAGAAGCAAAAAGACACATGGAGCTGTAAGCTCTGTCTCTCATACTCGGTATACGCATCTTAGAAACACTTGGTCTTGCAAAGAAAGAGAGCATTGCTTTATTACAGGGGGTGCTCAGTCTCAGTTCAACAGAAAGCACAACTGTCAGGTAAATTAAAAACTGAAGATCAGAACAGAATTATTTAGCAAGTGAACTTGTTACTAATAGAGTGCAAATGAGACAAGCTAGAGTTGTTACCCGATGACAGCGTGCATCTCACAAGCCTCATCTAGCCCTGCAGACACAGTCTGCACCCAAAGTGCCTGACGATGTCTCCCAGACACAGAAGCAAATCAGGGAATGCAATCTCAAACTACAGAAATGAAGAGTCATTGGTCAAAACAGATATTGAACTGTAAAGTATGAAAGCATAATCAAGACAACTAAGAAACTATAGGACTCCCCAGATCCAGTGAAGAAAAAAGTTCATTTCCTTCCTAAGTTGGTTTTCACCTTGAAAGTTAATTGTTGAAAGAGAAAAGGTCACGCTGCTTAAGAGTATGAAATAGAGAAAGATAGTGTTTGACACAAGGTATTAATTACCTTTTTGACACGGAAATCTGTTTGTGCTGTGATGTATTACTCCTTGTATTGAGCTCTGGCTTGGTATCCAGTTACAATAGGTGTCACTACCATGTGGACAAGTCACTGTTACCTTACTCTCCTTGATCACTGTGTACCAGGTCTGCTCACATTCTTAAACACAACTGGCTTCTTGATACAAATGTCAACTCCTGTGTAGTTTTAAGTAATTAGTTAAAAAGAAATTGTTTGCTGTTCTGATCTCAGACTCAAGAAACTCACACACAACTCCCAAGTTGCCTCCAAGGACCAAGGAGGTGTGCTCTTCATCAGTGTTACATAGTTACTACGTTTTCTTCCTAGGAAACACTGTGTTAGCAGTTTAGTTAAGCAAAGAGATTCCTGCTTTGACTACCAGGGTAGACAGATCAGCCTCTTCTTGCCCTTGCTTTGCCCTCTTCCTTGACTCATTAACATATCTGAATCAAAGCAAGTGGAAGCAAAAGGAAAGGTGAGAGGAAACTTAAACAAACAGATTAAAGTAACAGGTAGCTCATTATACTCAGAAGCTTCAAGGGAAAGTTAAATAGAAAATGAGATTTAGACCATCCAAAAGGTTCTTGTATTTGGAATTAAGAATTCCAGGAATTCTTAAATGTTTCTGAAATTATGAGAAGCATTGGGCAAGATCACAGCAACAGATGGAAACCCCAATAAAAGTGCTGGCATTTACTTTTCCAGGGACTCAAGTTTCACCTTGCACGATTTAAACCGACAGCAGAATATAAATTCTCATACAGACACTGGCCCAACACTGTTAGATGCCAAACTTCACCCAGAAAAGGCTGAGCAAACACCTTACCAAAAGTTTCTAAGCAAGACCCAGGTTCACCCCACAGCAGCTGTCCTACCCTTTCTGGAAATGCCATTTCCTAAGACACAAACTCATTCTTCCAACTGGATACTTACATCAGTGACAGGAAGCTTGGCCAGTGAAAAATGAACCTTCATAGAGGACAAGCATTAAACAGCACCGTGTCCATCTCTGTCCATCTGGGAGCCTGCACTGCAAGCTAAAGAGGATGACTTCCTACACCCTGTAATCAACTTGCCAGAGCAGCAACACATCCTATTCTGGACACTTTATCTGGGCATTACCTTCAGATATTTAATATTATGTTATGGTTCATCACTGCCTTAACTAGGAAGTACCAACACTGCTTCAGCCTGAATTCCCTGCTGAGTTTGACCCAGGTTAATTGCTATTGCTGGCAATCTGCTGGCTCTGTGGTAAAAGCCAGCTGACAACATGACAACAGCTTCTTACATGAATTGGTATGAGGCAGAAACATCCAAGCCAAGGACTGAAGGCACAGAGACCCAGACTTTGCTTTTTCCACTGGAAATAATCCCTACAGAACACTGCCCAAATGTGCCGAGGGAAGCCTGTGCCACCCTGCCAGTGCAGGACTCCTGGGTCAACAGCCTTGGCCACAGCCTCCAAACACATCCTTTCCCTCCAGATGGTTTTTAACTACTTCCAACCACCAAGTGGCCTTTTCTGCATTTATTTCTCAGCAACTATTTAAAATAATTGGGGTTTTTAAAAATCATATTTGACATTTTGTTAGGTGCACTGGAACATAAAGCCATTCCTGCATATGCAAAAATTAGAAATTAATGAGGTCTGGCAATTAATCTTGATGGAAAGAACGAAGTGACTTACTTGAATATACAGAGGTTTACTGAAGAAAAAAGGCTGCTCTAGTAGTTAAAAAACAAACGAAATTGCTTCTTATTGATTTTAATTTAGGTTGAAACACTAGCTGTCTCTCCAACAAAGCCAGAAATGGCAACAACTATAAATGAGTACAAGATGTGATAAGATAGACAGATTCTTAAGCAATCCAGTATAGAGATGACCTCCAGTTTAGACGGTAGTTAAAATATGATATCATATATATGGATCAATAAATAAGTTTTCACTTGTCTCAGCTCCAAAAGCAGAGAGCCTCACGTCTCTTTTTGTTACTCTAAAATGTTGTCCAATTAAGCGCTTCTGTTGTGTGGGGTTGGGTTTTTTTTCTCCTTACAGATCCTCTAGATTCTAATTTACAAATAAAATCAAGAGAAGCAATTAAACGTTAAGTACTATCAGCATGTTTCCCCAAGTGATGCACATGTGCTACAGAATAGAAGTACTCCAATCTTGATACAGAAGGCCAGGTTACAAATTGAAATACATTTGTATTACTAGTACTTGCAGGCTTCACGCTCTAGCAAGTAACAACGTTGGGCATCACCGGCCCCTTCAGTGCAGAGCGAAGGCTCTCTGACCAGGAGTCTCTCCCAGGCTGCAGCAACAGCAGATAGTCTTGACTCCTCTAGTGTACAGGAGAGGCATGGACACGGAACAGGGGCAAGTAGGAGCTTGATGTGCACAGCAAGAGTATGTGCAGCACAGAACAAGGCTAGAAGGGACTTCTGGTGATGGCCACCTAGCCCATGGCTTTAAAAGACAATTAAAAACTTCCTGGCAGAGCTCCTGGTCACTCCTCTCTGCTCTCCAGTGCCTGCCAGCCTCATTTTGCTGTCTGTCCTCCTGAAGCACACAAGAAGTATCTCTATCGATTAAGTTTATGATCCTTTACCAGAACTTGATTCAGTATTAGCTGATAGGTATGGATAAATTCTTCTCAGTGGTCTTTGGGGAAGGCTCTCATTTGGAAGATCAGAGTCCCTCTCTACTTCAGTCACAAGAATCTTTTCCACTACCTCATCTACCTTCACAGACATCAGCCTCAGACAGGGTAATAGCTGGGGAAGAAGGGACTTGTTTTCCTCATTTGATGAATGGTGCAAGCTTTCCAAAACAAGTACAACCAAGTTGGAAAGCTAAGAGGCACCCAAGACAGGCCACCCTAATGGAAACAACACCACAGTAGCAGAGCAGATCACCTCATTCTTGCAAGTATTTGACCATCCAGTCTCCCACCTGCATCCAGCAGCAGGAGGAAACAAGGACATTAGAAGAAACACTGTACCAAAACCAGCAGCATGAGCTAACAGTAACAGGGTGAAGGAATGGATGAACAGCCACCACATTCTTAAGAAGTCTATTGACTGACTGGGTTTACACCCAAACTGTAATCCCCACTCCAAGTGTCCAAGGAAGCTCAACTGCTAAGCACACCTCAGGCCTATCACTAAGGGTGATGATGTGACCAGCAGGTTGCAGCCATGTTCTGGAGCTGCGTGAAGCTTTTGGTTTACAATGCTTAACAGCAGTCAAACCCCAAAACACCCATTTTAGGTAACTGCAGAACAGATACCTCAACTGTTATGGGATGTACTGGCTGCTACTCCCTTAAAAGCGGTTGGGCTACACAAACAAGAAAAAAAACTAGAACAAAAGATGTATGGAAGACACAAAGACTGCAGAGGGCTTAAGTAAAAGAGGGCTCCCTTCTTTTCTATTCCTAAAATTGCCTTTGTAGCCACATTCAAGTCATGCAAAACAGGAGAACCATTCAAGGAGTTTATTTTAGTAAAATTAAAAGCCCTAAGGATTAGTGATCCAGACCATATCCACTGAACAGCAGTCTATTTTGTTCAGCACAGACTCCAATATCAATCTAGAAGCCATACTAGGCAAACAATCAACATGAGCTTTCTTGCTGTGGCAGAAAAATAAGCCACTGAAAATCCTTGGACAAACAGAAAGGGCAATAGCATCACATATATGATATGAATATACCAGTGTTCAGTTCTGATGTGCACCTTTCTAAAAATAAATTGGAAAAAAAAAAGAACTGGATAAGAGGCAAAAAATACTCAAAAATTAGAGGATTGAGTAAAATCTGATAGTAAAAGGTTTGTGAAGTTCAGGTCACTGAGTTAATCAGGACATTGTGACATGTTTTTATTGTACTGTGTAAGTACTTTAATGGTAACAAAAGATCAGAGGGCTTTCTAAACTACTAGACAAAAGTGAAACAGATACAAGACAGTTGTAAAAATGTGTATTCGCAGCTTGAGCTTCACAGCTAGAGTAATTCAAACAGCCAATTTTTTTTGTGGTTTATTTATTTGGGTATCACTTCAAAATGGGCATCCATCAAATAATTGATTTTTAAAAACCCTGACAGCTGTTAACAGAAAGCTTCACGAATTCCTTGGCAACACTCACAGCTTTGGTCAACAAAAATCTAGGTACACCCAAGCAGAAGAATCCCAAGGACTGGTACATATGACATATGTCCCTTCAGAAAGCCAGAAACTTAACATGAGGACTGGACCCTCCTGCTTCACAAGCAGAATCCCTCATATAGGTACTCTTGCATTTCACCATGGGGTAAAAAGAAAAGTCCTCCAAGAAGCATAAATCCAGTACCAAAACTGGGCACCTTTGGCACAACACCAGCCTATGGAAAAACCGAGAAGAACATGCAGAACTGTTTTTCAGAGTAATGCCCCGATGAGGGTTATGGTACGAATTCTCACCTGATGAAAGCTGCCACAGAAACAATACCATCAATGCCCCTAAGACAACTTGCAGCAGCTGAGGACCTGCCATTATGCCGAGTTAAAACATTATAAACTCACACAGGTTTACAAAGATAACAATGAATTAATTCACAGTAAACAAGAGAGAAGCACTTTACAATGCATAAACAATGTAGTAAGAAACAGTTTAAAAAGTCACAGTTTCTGAAACTGCTGTTACTGAGCCTGTACTTTTAACACTTACTTAAATAGCTAAAACTGCACAAAGGTGTTGCTTTGCAACACAAACAGCTATACTGAAGCCATATAATCTGATGCAAAACCCTTGGGCAAAGAAGAAAGGAAAAATAAACAACTAATTTTAGAACCTGAACACTCCATTAGCAATTCTCACCAATTAAAATATGATGCAACTGCTGTCAACAGGCAAATTTTAGTTGTATTTTAAGTATGGATTTAAATACAAAATACACAAGCTACTGCACTGTAAGTAAGAACAAGTTAATTAGTTACAAGTAGCATGGAGGGCAACAAGAAGAAATAGTCAACTGGAATGTTCTGCCTATCTACTAAACAGACATAACCTTTAAGAGACAGCCATGGTGCACACAGCACCTGGGTTCTACTTCGACTGCAGTACATCTATACCATAATCTCCAGGAGTCTGAAAGGGTTTAGGGGTAAGGGGGTGGACACGAGTCTCATGTTGAGGCCAACTAAACTGAGGTTTCTATAAACACTGATCCATCAAGAAATATCACTGAACTTCCTCTTCATAAACAAACCAAACAAAACCTCTTAGCCAAGACTTCATTTTGAGATGTGTGTCACTACTTTCACTGCCTCTCAAGATATAAAATGAATTACTTTAAAATCCAGAAAAGGATGGCAGAAAGGAAAAGGTTCAGGAGACCATTTCTAAGCACACCAAAGTGACACCAAGGCAGGCACTGGTCCTCACTGGTACAGGGGTTACTTCACAGACATTAAAAAAAAAAAAATGGAGTGAGACCCAAAGAATAACTGCTGACTGTTCAGAATCAACAAGGGTCAGGGCAGAACTGTTTCTGTTTACCTCCACAGTAGAAAAATGTACATTGGAAAAATCCAGCAAATTGGCACAAGTGGTTTTACCTGCATATCCTGATTATTCAGCGTTCACCACTTGTTACAGCAACGTTCCTCTTCCACTCTGGGACAACTAACACTGCTTCTCAACCAGTCTAATAAACCAACCTAGTATCTCCCAGTCTAAAATTTCAGACTGTTAATAACTGATGCTGTAGATGCTTTTATAGGAGTAAGGAAAAGGCAAGGCACTACATGGACTAAAGGAAGTATGACCACATTTTATACACCACCTACAAGCCTCATGCAAGGGCAGCAGTCTGAAAGAGTAAAGTGCAGAAAAGTGAACAACTGTCCACTCTGCCTGTGAGGAATTATAAGATCACTTTCCTTTACTGTCAGCAGAACAAACCAACTCCCAGCAGAAGAACTTTAACAGCACTCTGTCAGGGAGACAGGCACTTTTTTTTTTAATAAAAAGAGAACAAAACCGCTGCCACAAGACCAAACAGCATTCCACATTTTGCTCCTAAATACCAATGCAGCTCTTCAGGGCTCAAGGTCTCATTCATTACGTATCTGCAAGCAGAGAAAAGGATTTTTCAAAGCAGCTTTCCTAAGCTAAGCATCCAAGTCTCAAAACACCTAGATTTTCTTTCGAAAGGCCTCCGCGCTATGAATGCAAAGTCCTTCAAAGCAGCCACTGGCACAGGATAAACATATTCAGGCATCACAGCAGAATTTATGCTTAGAAAATCTGCAACACCCACGTCAATTGAGATTTTATGTGTCAGTACTGCTGGCAGGTGCACGATGCGGTCAAGTTTTAAGTTCTAGAAAGTGGTTCATCATTATTCAAATGACTTGATAATTAAGAACGCTAGTACTTCAATTCCCAAGCAAACTTGGAGATGCATAATAAAACCACATTAAAAAAAACCCACAAGGCCATGTAGTAACTGATTTTACTTTAACCATAGTTCACTAGCAGACTAATTCAAAGTGCTGTAAGGTGAGCCCATGCAGTGTAATGAAGTCGTATCTTACAGTGATTGAATGAATTTCTTCATTTCCTTACTGCCCTGTGTCCTCCCTCCTGCTCCAGGCAGCTTAGGAGCTCATCCAACACTGTTTCCTTCAGCATTCCCTTAAAACTGCTAGCAGTCAAGAGGAAAAAAAAATAATGGAAAAAAAAAGGAACAAGAAGAGTAATACCCACAGAGCATCACAGTATCTCCACAGCTGCCTACAGTCTGTACCCTCATTCTCCTGTTCACTTTCTGGGTGGGAAAAGCTTCTGCTTAGGCTACAAATATGTCAGAGCTCAAGGAATAAACCAGGACTCCACTGTGTCCTGGCAGCTGTGCCTCAACAAGAGGTTATAGAATCATAGAATGCTTAGGGTTAGAAGCAACTCCCAGAGGTCATCCAATCCAACCCCCCTGCAAGAAGCAGGGACACCCCCAACTAGATCAGGTTGCTCAGGGCCTCATCCAACCTGGCCTTGTACTTCTCCAGGGATGGGGCATCCACCACCTCCCTGGGCAACCTGTTCTAGTGCTCCACCACTCTTACAGTAAAGAACTTTTTCCTAATATCCAATCTAAATCTCCCTCCCTCTATTTTGAAACCATCACCCCTTGTCCTGTCACAACAAGCCCTACTGAACAGCCTCTCCCCATCTTTCTTGTAGGCAAAGGAAAGGTTGGAAGGGAAGCACTGGCAGACATGGCCAATCAGCGCTACCACAGGATACCAGGCAACGGAAAAAGTTCACAGCAACCCAGGATCAGTCTTCTGGGTGGTTTGTTGAAGGGGGGGCAGGGGAAGGGGAGTTGCCTGTTTGCTCTCTAAATATTTAATGTGAAAACTTGTTACTGTCATCAAATGTTACTCTCTAGTTGGGCATCTCCAGCTGGCCACACCTGAGGTTCCTCTGCTTGGTATGAAAGTGTACATTAACTTGTATCTTTCTTCTCTGCTTTTCTTCCAGCGTAACTCTGCAAGACTGATACATACCAACTCCTTACAGAGGTAACCCTGGCAATTAGTCAAGTCACATTACAGACAGCCTGGTGTGAGAAGATGCAGGTCCACAATTGCCACCTGTAAGCAACACTGAAAGGAGTTTACCTCACATAGAAAACACTGTAAAGATATTTAGGCACCTAAAACTAAAGCAGCAAGCAGTCCCTGTAACCCCATGAATTAATCCAGTTGGTGCATATCAACATCCTCTGATGATTCCATATCTTTTAAGAACATTCTTCTCTAATGAAGAGATTCCACTTCCTAAAATGCTTAAAAATTGTTATTTAGAATCAAACTTTAAGTTTCATGGCACGTAAATACAAGTAATTACAGTTCTGTCAACAGAGCAACTCTGATCTTTAAAAATGGAAGCATGGTAACTTAAGCAAACAAAAATTAGTCTCATTTTTTCATAATTTCTCAGATTAAAGTTATATATTAGCTAAAGTACAGTGTTATTACTATACCCTTAAGCTTCAGAGCACATCATGCCACATGTTCATCTGGCTGCTAAAAAGCACCAACCAAATTATTAGCATTTTTTCCAAGGACAGTTGAGATTAATAGTTTGAAGTAATTTCTTTAATTTAACCATGAAACTTGAACATTGAAATTAAAGTCAATGTTAATAACATTTTATTTCAGAAAGCCCTAAGTCTGTTAGTCCTCAAGAACTGATCATACGATGGATAGAGTCCTCACTGTTATCTGTCTCGTCTGTAATTGGAAACAAACCCCAACTATTAAACTTGCACAACTTGCTAACAGCACAGCTTTAGCTGAGTGCACACACATAACTTCACGCAAATCTTGTCCCTGCAGGGATCCAGAAAGCTGGAGTGAAGCCATCACCCTAGTCAAGTCAGAGGGTGTCTTCTGGTGATTGTTACTGTACCAAGCAGGGCCCATTTGTTCAGTAGATGTTCCCAGTGCAGATGCAGGAGGGACAGATGAATGATATGATAACTGTATGCTGGACTCATAGAAGTTCCTCACTGCTCCAACCAAAACATTCATTTTTTTTGAAGAGTATCAAAACCTCTTTCATCCTACTTCCTAGGCAAAAAGGAGAAGACATAGGAGGACAAGGGATCCCAATTCATACGCAAAGGCAAAAATCCTTCCCCCTCTTCCAAGCAGAGCAAGCCTGAAGATGGGCTTTTTAGACATCTCCAACACCCAAACATGACTGAGGGAATTCCAATTACCCTCAAACTTGAGTTTCCTTCTTTTTTTTGGATATACTCAAACCCCTTCCTTCCACAGTGCCTCTCTCTCCCAAACTTAGAAAGGAAGCCTCTTACCCATACTTGAGGACTTCTAAAAGCTGTGTCCTGGCTCTGTTACCCACAAATGATCTCCTGTAAAGCAGCTAACGGAGAGAAAGCTCTCCCTTGAGTTTTGCCCCCAGAAGCAACCCAGCAAGCTCAGCTCCTGCAGCCTGGGAAGGCTCACTTGACATTCTTCATCTGCAAGGACTCCGTTAGCAAATTCCCGTAACAAACATATTTTCAAAAGGCACTGAAAGTAAGGGATAATTAAAATGTAAGAAGTGTCATCTTCATAAAAACCACAGGACTAAATAAAGTCTTGGAGGGCCCTCTCCTGTACGTTCCGTATTTCTCTATGTGCACTACGCACCTTCCTCTCTAAAACCTGTAATAAACAAAGCTGGTCTTCTCTGCACCTTTAAAATTATCTAAAGTAGCATTTGATTAATTCATATGGAAAAGCTCCCAGTGTATTTTTTTTTTGCCTCCAAGCAGAAGACAGTTACATGCAAAATTAACTCTCAATTCAGAACTACAACGACTCAAAATCCAAAACCCATTTACAGGCAGTTACCAGGTCAGCAACAATTTGATCCATTATCAGAACCAATCTAGATTTAAGAAAATTGACTTCATTTATGCATCTAGTCTAAGAAAATGCTAACAACTGTCACTCCTTAGATGACAAGATCGTCACAGCAACAGCCAAGAACTGCGCAAATGTGTACTTTGTCCTTTATAAAAAAATTATATATCCTCTCCTGGATAAAATTTTCTCACTGAGAAAATGTATAGTAAGGATTTACAGAGTAACATTAATATTTAGGTTTTACTGATTTTCAGTACTGTGAATTTAGATTAATGGGCAAACAGACCCCATGGAAACAACCTCTCTTACCTTGTCTTAGTTTGATTTATTAAGCAATGCAATTACCAATGACAAGCCCACAGAGAAATGCACTAAACTTAACACTTCAGAAAGAACAAAACCATACCCACATTTTCTGTGCAAGAATAACTCCTTCCACTCACTGCAACCAAAGGAACAACAACAAAACTATCTACTCAAACACTGAAAACCTATTACAATCCTCCTAACAAAGGAATACTGCAAAGACTTATTTTCTACTTGGTCCATTTATTGTTGCTGAACAAAGCCTTTATGTTTCTTCACAAAGTAAAGTGATTTGCAGGGAAGAAAATAAACAGTGACCTCTCATTTACAGAGAGCTAGATATGAAAGGAAGGGAAGAAAGATGCTTGTAAATTAACACATAAAATAACAAATACCTTAATTCTCTAATCCTCTCTAGAAAAATGCAATGAAAAGATACTGAAACATTTGAGGTAGGAACTAAACAGTTAATATCTGGCTGGGATTCCCCACCAACACAAATTCTGATGATTTGCCATTGGATGTTGTCAGCACCAATGTCCTGTTATAGTCCACTGAGATCCTCCCTGCAGCTTTCCTGCCTCGGGCATCTCTGATGTACCGGATCGGAGTCTGGAGCATCCCTGTTTATCACCACGTTTCACTCACCACCTCCTTGCACCCACATACACCAGGTATCTCCGCTTTTCAGAACAAGGCATAAACGAGTAGGCAAGTGACTGAGGTCTGACACAGTACTCCTACAAGAGAGCTACATGCATAAAAACCCTTCTGGAAAATAAGTTTGCTTTCCAAGCATTAAACCTTCAGCACCGAACAGCCCTGAAGCATTCCTAAGTACTACACAGCCGTTTTACCACTTCTAGCTTTAGAGCCTTTATGTACACGCAGTGAACGGCCGTAGACCTATTACTGTCTGCTTGCATTGGGCTTCACATTCAAACCATAATGCAAATATTAACTGGTTCAAACACCGCTGATCTAAATCAGCAAGTCACACAACATTGTCATATTAAACCTACATCACCGCTTGTTTTCCTGAAGCGATCATGGAGCCTGCCTTCTAGATGTAATTACTGTACAATATATATCAGAACCAGAGAGAAGGGCTTCACTCTGAGGGCTGAAATTGAGAAGAAATCGATACAAAGAAGATAAACGTTTCTTCAAGAGCTGCAGAGGCATTAACCCTCTCTCCAACTTTCTTTCTGCTTCAGATGGTTTTGCCATGTGAGAAGCTGCTGGAAGGACAGGGGTAGGTCTATCTGCTTGTCTCCGTGTTTGCAGTTCGAAAAAAAAAAGTGTATTTTGGACCAAAAAAAAAAGGGAAAAACCCCATAGATAGACGTGGCTGCTCCTATAAAGCTTCCAGAATTTACCTCTTTCTTTTCACACTTGCACACCTGGCCGGAGCCGACGGCCCGGGCTGCATCAGGAACCCACGGAGGGGAGCGGAGGCACCACACAGGGGACGGGCTGGGGGGCTCGCCGTGCCGGGGCCCCTCACATCGCACCCACCCCACCTAGGTCACCCCCGCACCCC